>JACTAT010000336.1:635696-782296 GCA_014526335.1 Chrysaora quinquecirrha | reverse complement strand
CTCTAAAACCTTTTCCAGATTGGATGCCACAAGCAAATGGAATGTTTGATGAGTGATGTTTGCCAAACGATCAAACGTGTTGTTTAATTGTTTTATAACTCATGGTTTGAATGGTGGTAAGAGCAAACATTGATGCTTAAAAACAATCACGCAAGACCGTGAGTTGATCCGAGTTGTATTAATAAAAAGAAGCAAATAATACTATTGAGTCTTACCATCTGCAATTGATCGTGCAAGCCTTGCTTTATTCAATTTTTCTTTGACACTTTCCATCAACCATGGCATAAAGTATGTTTCAACGTCTGTTAAAAAGATTCAAACATTGAGTAAAAATTGCATACAACATTGAATGCGCAATACATCTTGATGAATAAGGAATATGCATTATATGAAGAAATGACTAACCTCTGTCGACAGGGTCATAAAAGTATCCATTTTCATTGAGTGTGCCAAAAACTGATGGAATCAAGTCGGACAAATAACTCTAAAATGCAAGAGAAGTCAGATTAAGATCAACATCAAAGCTTTGAATCACGCGTTCTGATGGGGAATCTCAAAATTCTATTCACACAGAAAAAAAACTATCGTGTCCAGTGATTTAGAGGGACTACATTCTCTGTACGTTACATGAAAAACACCAAAAATAACAGACCGTCTCAAGCGTAACAAGCAAGGCAAAAGCTTCTTTTATGCTGGTTTGGAAGCAAACGTCATTTTTTTGTCACAGTTTAGTTTTTAAGTCATAGTTTAGCGATTTGGCTAAATATTTTGCACGGTTCAAGTTTGTGACTATGTTTTTGAAGGAGAATCGGTTAGCAATAAACACATTTCCTGATCATGAAAGATTACCTGTGCGAAGGCTCTTGCGGCAATTTTATCATTAGTTTCTTTTTCTTTCTTCAGTACATCTAATTGTTGTCTCATTCTACGTTGCTTTTCTTCTCTGTGCCGTCTTTCCTGTTCTTCCAGCCTTTGTGTTTCAACCATCTCTGCATTTCGAAGTTCTTCAAATCTTCGTTGTTGTGCTCTCAGGTTTGCTAGCTCTTCCTCTTCCATCACTTCCAGTAGAGCTTGCTCCACTGTTTTACCAACAAGAACTTCTAGAATTGGCTTCACTTCCACATCAAAGTCAAACAACTGTCAAAATAAAACCATTCATTACTCTTTGTATTAAATAACAATTACTTTAAATAATGATTCCAATTAGTGGAGAGGAGTGACTTGACGGCCACTTTAGCAAGTAAAGATTAGAGGCAAGCAAACATAGACAGCTTTTACCTCTCCTTCCAATATCTGTGTTGCAACATCAATACCAGTCTTTGCAGGTATAAACAAAGGTGAAGGAGGTCGATCAAGAAAGGCATCAGTTTGTGTATGGACGTCAGCTTCTTCTACTCTGTCTGTAAGCTCTTCTAAATATAATTCTGTTTGTACGTCAATGTGTTTTCTTCCCTCTACAGGCTCTGGTGTTCTTGGCTTCAACTGTTGTTTGGCTCTCTTTCTTGCTATAGCTCTTCTCCTTGCCTCTTGTTGCTTTTGTATTTCTATTGGGTCAGGTTGTGCTGTCTATGTAAGATGAAACAATTTCATTTAATGAACACATTAATTATTCTTATCAATCTTATTATCACACATTAGAAACTTTGTAATCAAAACAAAAAACACAAGTATTGGGACCTAAATAAATGTTCACAAACAAGGATGTAAGAATAAGGTTTTACGAAAAAAAGTTTAAAAAAAGTGAAATTGTCATCATTTGAGGTGGTCGTTGGGCATGACAGTTTGCAGTTTTTATGTCCGAAGGACATATTAAGAGGGTGTCGTGGAACGCATGTACGCATAGAAAATAGATAGGTACATAGGCATATAGACGCTTTTTCCTGCCAAACCGCGTAACAAAAGATAAAACCACAAATGATAGGAATTAAACTTTGAAATCGCCGTTAAGTGTTGTCGTTAGTGGGCATAATTAACAAAATGCAATTGCTTGCCAAAAACATCAATTAGTATCAACTGTTAGTGTAGCGCAGTGGAATAATGCGCTTGTTTCTGGCGCTAAGGGTTGTGAGCTCGATCCACGATGCAGGAAACTAAAAATTTGACACCAAGATTTTCTCGCAAAAAAGCCGGCTCGGTCGGGTTTCAAAAAAAAGTTTGACTACAATATTGCAAAATGTTGCTCAAATCTAATTTGATTTTATTTTTTATTTTAAATACTTTCATAAAATTTTTGATTGGGTTGTTATTCTCAGAGGTTTCTAGAAGTCCTATTACATGTAAGATACTTTCGTGTGAAAAGAAGAGGAGATTGTGGCGCAGTAGAAATTGTTGCCAAGTTAGACAGAAGAAATTTTTTTTAAAACAGTTTGCGGCTTGAAAAATCATCTGAAAATAAATGGTTCAAAGTTGGCAATCAATTCTTCAAAGTGCTATTAATTATCGAATATAGTCATCTGCATAGTATGCGAATTCTTATGATAGCTTTTGGAGATTCTAGAATTAAATTCATCATTTGTAGCGAAGATTACAGGTTTCGGTGCACTGAAGGAAGTTATTTGTTACACAGTTTAACCTATGAGCTCAAATTTATTAGTTATACGTTATATTATATTATACGTTACTAGAGGTTTTCTATTTTCGATTCAAAGTTTTGGGATTCTTCCAGGAAATATTCATCTGATCACATTGTCAACAATCGCATCATCATCGTAATGGATCATTATCATCATCACCATCATCATCACAATCACCAATCATTGTCTTCAACATGATGAAGACGGTGATCATCATTTTCGTCTTCAACGTGATCATCATCATCGTTGTCGTCGTCGTCGAGCATCATAATCATCATCATGATCGTCTCTAGCATGATCATTATGGTCATTATCATCCTCTTCAAAGTCATCATCATCATCATCATCATCATCATCATCATCATCATCATAATCATCATCATCATCATCATCATCACCAACATAATCATCATTCTCATCATCGTTGTCTTCTTCTTCGTCATCTTCGTCATTATTAACATTATCTTCATCATTATTATCATAATCATCAGCGTCCTTCGGACATTGCTACAGCGTTGCTATTTTTTATTTTCTTAATTGCTTTTCATTGTTGTTAAAAGAAGAACATTTCTTGGGTTTAAGAGTGTAATTACATTTCTCTTTCTTAATTGAATTTTGAATTTTCTTGTATGATCACCAAAGTCACATTGTAGAGTTTTGTTATCTAAAGCAATTTGAAACAAGAACATTTGAAAACTGAAAACCACCTGCACAAGTCTGCAGAGTATTCGACCTTTGGCTTATCATTATTCAACAACTCAACAAAGTAAAATGAAATCAAAGGAGTTTAGAGAATACACATTAGCTCATACGAGTGAAAATAAATGATTTAGGGCTTGATCACAAATTCTGAAGAAAATAGGAAAGCTGTAAAAAGCTAGATTAAATAAAAGGTTTGAGTAAAGGGAAAATGATGCACTTCACATAAATTATGATGGGGAATTTCTGTTTAAGAAGAATTTTGAGGAGAATTTTGTCATTGTACGGCTTAAAAGGCCAGGCTTGACCCTTGTTTTGGCATTTATAAGATAAAATACTTGTTTCAATATTGTTAAACAGTTACCCAGCAGTAATGCAATGATAAACATCCATTTAGCTGAGGAAAAAACTGAGTAGAGAGAAGTTGACTTGGACCCTGCACGAAGTGACGATTATACTATAGGTTATGTGCAGCATCTGATAGATCAATAGAGGAAAGTATCTTCACTTACTGCTGGTAGCACATTTTGTGCATAAGTATTCCCTCTTACAATTCTTCTGTCATACATAATATTTCCATATGGGGCTGCAGAGCCATCATCACTGAAAAAGCAATAGAAAAAGATTTGCTTGATGGATTCATACAAAAGACTTTCATTTCTGTACAGTATATAGTTTATTTTATAAGGAAAGCACAACTTACAACATGACTGTAGCTTGGCTCTGAAAAGTTTTTCAACGAAAGGCTTCCAGGGATGAGATTTTGTCAAAATTTCAAAATATCAAGTTTGCAATGATAAATGATAAATCTTAATCTAGGAGCAAAATTTCACTGCCTTAGCACATGTACTAATTCAATGAGCTGTAAAAATTTTGCATTGTCTAGGGGCTTTGACAGTGAAAAGGGACTGGGTGTGAAAATTTTCACCCAGACTGTTCTAAACCCTTATAAAATTGTAAACTTTGAACTCTCATAAAATCATTAATTCAAGCACTAAGATGTTAAAACTTTTGCACATGGACTTAATTTTGGATGCTTTGTGAATTCAGTTTTAAAACACTGTATCTGGAAAATTTGCATTCGTACAGGTTGATTTGCCCAATTTAATTTACCCAGCTTCCTTTTTTTGCTAATGCTGGTCTTTTTACCCAGCCAACATTCTTGGTTGTTTTGCTGAACTACCTTACTTGTTATTTAGTACTTGTTTTTTGTTACTAAACAGTCATTGGTTTGATAATTTGGGGTTTTGGAGCACAGCAAGCCCCTAATGCTAGCAGTCAAATGATTGACAAACTACAAAAAAGAAGTTATCTGTGTAATATCAAGTTGGGCAAAATAACTATGATGGGTTGGGCAAATTTCATCGAAATGTTTAAGAAGGTTGGGCTAATCAGAGGTTTTTCCAAACATTTGGAAGCATCTGCATCATGCATGCACGCAGATGGCTTCAAGTATTTGATTGAAGGATGTTAATTAATCCTAAAAAACATCATGTTGGCTAACATTATATACGGTTTTTTTTTATAAGAAACAGGTTTATAAGAAACCTAGAATTCGACACCCCAAAAGTTAAGAAACTTTTAGAACTAGGAGGAAGGAGTTAAGAAACTTAAGAAATTTTTGTGTCAGTTTTGCAACATACTGATTTCACATTTGTGGACGTAGTAATCAATTCTCAAGCATGGCTAATTCTTTGTAAAAAAATAATATTAATAATTTGCTTGCTATGTATATTCACGTTTTTTTATCGTTTTTACTGCATTTTTTTCCATTAAATTAAGAACCTGTCATGAAACTTTTAGAACTAAAATTGTGCCAAAAATTAAGAAACTTTTAGAACTAGGCCCCGAGCCAGGTTTCTTATAAAAAAAAACGTGTAATCTGTTTCATTTAAGAAAATGTATAGAATGATCGGGATCTGCGTTATTCACCTGGCCGATATTGTCAGAAGCTTTCAACCTCACTCACTTCGCAAAAATGCTGGTAAGAATGCAGTTTAGGGGTCCCTAGTTACCTGTATTATTGTAATTGAACTGTATTTTGATATCATTCGAAATAGCACGAGCAGAAAGAACGAAAAGTAAAAATGGCGACCGGTGAAAAATAATACTAACTCAAATAAATCCTTTTCATGAAGAGTTTTCGTCAATGCAGGTAAGACTTGTGGTAAATTTGCAATATGTACACTGTTAAAGGGGGGGTTAGGGGGCGGCACCCCCCAATATTGAACTAGGCCACATAGACTTAACAATGCTGGTAACTAGGGACCCCTAAACTGCAGTTGAAACAAAATGCTATCTACATACACATTTTTTTATCAGAAATCTGGCTCGGGGCCTAGTTCTAAAAGCTTCTTAATTTTTGGCACAATTTTAGTTATTCAATTCAATTCATATCAATTCAAGCTTTTAATTACAAGTTAAGCAAAATAAAAAAAAAATGTTGCTAGCTTAGGACACTTAGAAAAAACTCGAGAAGAGCTATCTAGCCAAGTGCCCTGGTTCTAAAAGTTTCTTGACAGGTTCTTAATTTAATGGAAAAAAATGCAGTAAAAACGATAAAAAAACGTGAATATAGCAAGCAAATTATTAATATTATTGTATTACAAAGAATTGGCCATGCTGGGTGCGAGAAATCGCACAGAAATGCTTGAGAATTGATTACTACGTCCACCAATGTGAAATCAGTATGTTGGAAAACTGACAGTAAAAATTTCTTAAGTTTCTTAACTCCTTCCTTCTAGTTCTAACAGTTTCTTAACTTTTGGGGTGTCGAGTTCTAGGTTTCTTATAAACCGGTTTCTTATAAAAAAAAACGTGTAATGCTTTACCTAAAGAAGAAATCTATACTTTTGGAGAAAAACCGGTTTTATTTATCGCTCTTCTATTCTACGCTCTCATTCAAAAAGAAGGCTTGCCTGCTATATTGGCAAGCGAGGAGGTACTAATCTTCAAGAAGTATCTATTATACCATCGTTTATTCGTAGATTAGATAGTAAAAGATAAGGCTAGGCAACCCTCTAAGCTCTACTGTAAAGAAGGAAGGCCGTCCGCTTACTTCTCCTGATCAAAATTACTTCGATACATTTGTCGGTTTTGAACAGCCCGTGGTCGGCTTGCAAAGGTATACGTTCCAGATCCATCACGCTTTTGTTGTGTCATGACTGCAGCCATTTTTTAACTAAAACTTTTCAACAATTTCCTGAACACTAACGTTGATTGAAACAAGAAAGTTTTCACTCGTTAGCATCGAAAACTCATCACAAATTGTGCTAACTGATCAATAGCAACAGCATAGCAACAAGGGACATGATTACGAGGCAAAGTAGAAGCGAGGACAATAGAAAGGACAATAAAGGACAATAAAGCTGACCTGCAACAGAACCTTAACCGAAAGAAGCAATGGCGGCCGAATGAAGCAAAGCTGCGTAAGATTTCATTTTGATATATTTCGAGAAGCCCGCATTTCTATTTCTATTTTGATTGACTCAGAAAAGTTAATTTATCAAAATATTATCATGTTCGAGGATCATAGCAATTTCCCAGAGATGCTTTCAGCTGAAAAGCTTGAAGAAATTTTGAGAAAATTCAAAGTTCTGACAAAAAGAGAAGAAAGTCAAATTTTGAAAAAAGAAGAACTTCTAGAGCTGTACCATCGTTTCATTGTACCCCTGCCTCAAAGAGTTCAGCTTAGACGTTTAAGAAATTCAAGAAAGCCTGATAAGAATACAGGAATGGTAAATTCTTTAAATGACCATAGTGCTGAAGCAGGCACAGGCATTGCAAGAAACACTGAAGGAAATTCGTCTGAAGATATTTTGATTAAAAGCCCAAAAAATGTTATAAAGATTTCACCTGCAGTTAAAGATAAAGGAACGAAGCCTGTAAAACTGAAAAGGAATTTTCCTAAATCAAAGGACAAACAAAATAATGATAAAAAATGTTGTTCAGAGAGTTCACAGATGTCTCAGAATAAATTAGAAGAATATAAAAGATCTCTGCCACAAGAGACTGGAACATCCACAAAAGAGACAATGAAAGAACTTAATAAGCCAACAGATGATATTGAAACAAGTGATAATAGAAAACGACATAACATTACTGATTCTGAAGAATCAGCTAAACCAAAGCTTTGTAAGCTTGAGAAGTAATTTTTTTTATTTTTGTACATAATAGTCAACAGTGGGATACAGATCATTTACCCACCCAATATATAAGAGAATCACATGTAACAGTCAGGCCATTATACATATTTGTCTACCCTAACATCTCTCAACACTTGTAAAAGCTTGAAGATTATCTTAACAATAAATAGTAGACAATTATATTAACCATTATTTTTTGTCTACATTTTGGAAATTTTGTAGCATTATGTTTAGTTATTTTCTTTGATTCATACATACCTTCAGGTTCTTTACCAATTTTTATTAATTAATATCTTAATATAACAGCCAAAAAGGAGGAGAACATTAGGATGCATGACTCAGAGACTTATGCCAAGATCTCATTGAGCTCTGTAGCTCAGTTAGAACATACATACTTGGCACTGAGTCAAGAGGAACTAAATGAGGAAATAAACAGCATCATAGTGAGGAATATATCGTAAAAAGAAATATACAGGAAATTCTAGCCGAAAACTAAGCCGATGAATGACTGACCATCCTGCCATATGTCAAGAAAAGACTACGTTTGGAAATATGAAACCAATGCGCATATTTTTTCAAACTTTAATATAATTTGATTATTCAAAGCTTCTTAATTAAAAATAAAAAAGTAAAGTAGGTATTTGCCCTTCGTCATAACTTGTACCATTGGTTGATTCTGAGCTATTTTCAAAGTAGAAATTCACCCCATTTGATACAACTTTTGACTGACCAACATCTCCACCAAAAGACGGGGGTCCTTGTATCAAAACAGACAGTTTATAAAACAAGTTCTCTTTAATTGTCATTGGTTCATCAAATATGATTTCATAGATTTTTGGATTCTTCATGTCATTATAATAAGGATCAGGTGGGCATGTGAATGTCATTTCTTTTCTCCAAGTGAACTCATCCTCATCGGTGAAAGTCATCATAACAGAGTACGTCCCACCACTTGGTGAACCATAAAGGCCTATTCCTGCCAAATGTATTCTTTCATCAACTTTGAATCTTATGCTATCTGTATCTTGCTCATCATACCTCCACAAATAATTTTTCAATAATTTTTGAAATCTTGAGCAGACAAAAGGACGGAATGCTCTCGATGAAAGAGAGAATTTTAGTGAATCCATTATACCAGCATTCAAATATATAAAAATATCTTTTACATCATCATTTTCAAGTAAACCAGACCTTGCTGGACCCTCTGCAAATTCTTTTGCTGACATTATTGGAAATCGGATATGATAAATGATGTCTCCCAGTACTTTTTTCTGATTTTCTGGATTCAAATTCAGTTTGGATCTGGTGCACTCTCTTTCTGACCAACAGGTTACTGCTTTAAATAATTGGATTTCACTCACAGAAAGATTATCTCTTTTAAGAATAAGTGTTAACAGTGATTTGTCTAAGTCAAGAAAAGCGTCTGATTGTATTATCTCTGGTGTTTTTCGTGACAAAAAGCACCAACAGTATCTCTCAAGTTGTTCTTCACCAAAATACCAAGCACCTTGCAATACTTCTAAAATGTTATCAACTTTGATATTTTCTAATAAATAAGAAACACATATATCAACCAGATGTGGAATTATATACTTCTTAGCCAAGTATAAAATTCCTAAAACATTGCTTGAGGTCAGGTTTGCATTATCACAATATATGTATCTCAGAAATTCAATAAAAGATTCTGGATCTGTATCATGAACTTGTATTGTTTCTGAGTTATCTGCCAGGTCTCCAAATAACATTGCAAAAAACACTGGGCTTGCTGTTGCAAGAACATATTTATGACCATTAAAGGTCTCGCAGTCGACATCGTTTTTACCAACTTTGAATTTCACATCACTCAACATCTTATTATTCAGCATAAATTCATTTCTTTCTCTCACATTTGCTTTCGTTGTTTGCCAATATTTCTCAGGATTTTCTTTACTGTCCTTTTCCATGCTTCTGTCAGAAATAGAAGAGCTATTTGAGAGCATTATTTTATGTTTCGATAATGTCTTGTGTCCAAAGTTGCAGATGAAACAAAGTAGAAACCTTCCCAGTGTCAAAAGTTTGTTTTTGTTGAAACGGAGAAAGATGACGTCGACAAAGCCTCGTTTTGAAATTTTCCTCAGAAAAAAGGGACTGGCTCTAGTCTCATTCCCCTTCCACCAACTCGATAGCATGGTCTGAAAATTGCCCTTTCCTTTGAAGTTATCTTCGCCGTCATCATGGGGTTTGAAAAGGTATAAAATATTGTTGCAATAGCATAGGAACTTATAGTTATATCCGATATTTAAGTAGATGAAATCTTTCTTTAGCCTTTCATCCACGTTATTTTTCAATTTCAATGTAAGAGACAGTTTTAAACGTCATAAACGAAATGCACAAAAACAAGAAGCCCAGGCCCATCAGTGCTAAAAATCAGTGAGAGAATGAGGGAGTCAGAATGGCCTAAAAATGTGTTTGGTACATTCGTACCGCATGCCTGAATGGTCTGTTGGGTAGACCATTGATAACGTATACTAAAACAATCCATTTACCCAGTCTCTAGAGAATCTGAGTGCCAAACCTAAACTATCTTATTTTAAGATTCAGATGTTTGAAAAATGCGTACTTGTGTACTCCTCTGGGTTGAAAACATTTTTCGATGATTTTCTGCTTTTTAAGATAACTTTGAAACATAAAATCTCTGTAAGGCTCTCTAATAATCCCACATTAGAATGCCAGGTTGACACAAAGAATGGGGTTACATCACTCCAACATAATCTTGTGTCGTTTCTTAAAAACCTTTTTTGTTATTTTGAATATATTTTAACAGTTTTTAAGAAAATAATATTCTTTCTTCCACCTGTTGATGGCTCTGAGTAGGCTTTTCTTCCAGGGTGCATTCCATGTAAACATTACCCCGAAGGTACGCCAATGTTTTGGAAATCGCCACCAGAAAACAATAGGAATTGTTATTTTAGACACTCTCACACCAGTTTCTATTGTTATTTTACGTTTGTCAGGCCAACACACCGAAAAAGTCCTATGTCCACGCCGAAGATCTTTGAGCCTAAGTACATGAAATTCAGCCTGGCTTTTCTTGTGTGATTCAGTGTGATCCCTAGTATAAAATGACTAAACTAATAACGCATGCATATTCTCAAACTACTTATAGGAAAATTTAGATGCAATTTCATTTGTTGTTTTTTAGGTTGTTGTAATTGATGGTGCTGGCCATCTTATTGGTCGTTTGGCTTCTGTGATTTCAAAAGCACTTCTGCAAGGTATATATAAACAAGAGTTTGGGTCTGAATCTTCTGTTTCCTTCAAGCCTGTATACTATTTCAAAATAACTAAGATTGAAAAACTCAACCAATTCCAAGGGGTGATATATTGCTGATGTGGGATTTTGTTATGGGAGGGTGGGCTTCAACTCTAAAATTGTAAGCTTTGTAAGGACTTAAACTTAAAGGAAACTTAAGGAAAGCTTTTTGAAATGCAAAAATAGGGCTTTTTAAATTACTGACAATAACCTGTTGTACAAATTCAGGCCTCACCAGGAAGATTTTAGTAGGTGGGCGGTAATCGCCTGCCTCAAAAAATTCAGGTGGGCAGTTTTTTATCTTGCTTAAGAGGCTGTTGAGGGGTATAATACAGTGCTAAACTGTAAAAAACAAAGTTTTAACGAGAAAAATACTTGTTTAAACTAATTGAAACCAATTATAAAATTCAGAACAAATAAGAAATAAAGGAATCTTTATGACGATAAAAGTTACGTTCAGTGTTCAGTCCTCAACTGTGATGCTTATTGTTCGTCATTAAAAAGTCGTCAACCAAACTAAAAACAGAGGAAGTCCAAGGTGACAAGGAGGAGATTAGTCTATTTAAAGTTTACCGCGGGAGATTTCCTGTCTGTCTGGTAACAAAGAAAGAAAAGCGAAGGCGGGCGGATTTTTTTGGTTTTTTGAATTGAGGGGAGCAATGACAGCTCGCCTCGAGCATTCGAGGTGAGTGACAAGGTGAGCGCAGGCGATGGCCTGCCTTAAAAGAAGAGGCCTGCAAATTGCTTTTACTGAAGACAAAGCCATCCTGGCCAATTTTTATCTTCTGAACAATAATTTTGATCTTTATTTGCTAATAACAACTGACCGTCACTTGCAAGGTATCTTGTATTTACATGAAGTATGTCATTGTGTCAGAGTCAGCTGAACTGGACCACTTCATTATATTGGTTTACAATGTGTTGCAACCTTTTTATTTTTAGGACAAAGAGTAGTTGTTGTAAGATGTGAAGAAATCAATATAAGTGGAAATTTCTACAGAAATAAATGTAAGTTATTGATTGAGATTGAGAAAAATTTTAAAAGAAAGGCAGCAATTTGTATCTCTAATAGTCTTTGAATTTTATTAAATTTCAGTAGCATGATATGCATTTAAGAAAAATTTAAAAGAAAGGCACCAATTCGTTTCTCTAATAGTCTTTGAATTGTATGAAATTTCAGTAGCATGATATGCATTTAAGCTTGTCAAAGGATTATTTTACTGTGCAGCAAAGTTAAAATTGGAACAAGTTTTGGAAATTGAAAACATCATTTTTCCCTGAAATTGTTTCTTATTTTAATCCTTCTATTAAAATTTTCATTTCTTGAGATCAAGCTTTGTAAAGTAAAAAAATAAGAAGTTTTTAGCCTTACTGGATTCATTACAGAAATGTTTACCAGCAATCTGGCACAATTCTGTTTGGCAAAAGAATTCCGAGATTTATGATATATTGTATACAGCAGGGGTGCGTGTTATTTCTGCTTGCTCCTGTGGCATAAATTTATGAATAATCTCTTACAAATCTTTGAGTAGTCATTGTTTTGAAAATATCGAAGTTTTCTTGCTACGATCTGTTTAAACTGAATTTGTTTATTCCCAGTGTATGCCAAGATAGTCTAAATAGAGGATGAAGATTTTTTCTAAACAATCAAACTACTTTCTTTGTAGTGAAATACTTGGAGTACTTGAGAAAGAGAATGAACACCAATCCATCCCGTGGACCTTACCATTTCCGTGCACCAAGCCGTGTCCTTTTCAAGACTGTCAGAGGTAATAAAATAGAACATTTCAAATGTTTTTTTTTTGCAATAATCAGGCCTTTTGTTTGATGTGTGTGCTAACACAGGCACATGCTGGCAAAAGGGCAAATTAAGTTGTGCATATGTTTCACCGCACTGGCAAACATCCATGCTGATTCCATTATGTGCAAAATGAGAACCTAGAGGCTTTTTCATACTGATGTAACTGCATGTCTTCTGTTTTTCCCTTCATTCGTCACATTATTTAGTGGTCATATATTGCCTCTGTTTTTTCAAAGGATGGATTAACTTTGTTACTGTAGAATAAGATTCAGATTTAGTTTGCACTTAGATTTTGGCTGATACAGATCTAAACTAGTTTTGAAATGTCCCTAAATCATAACAAGGAGCAACTGCATGTGCCTATTTTGCTTTTAAACAATACAAATTTGTAATTCTGATCAAAGATAATAAGGCAAATTTCCCATCAAGAAATTTTGAAGGCCAAGCTACTTTGTCATAAGTTAATTCATATTTCTGAAATTAAAAATATTTGCTTGCTCTCCCAAGTTACCTGGAATAAAGATATTTGCAATCACCCTTATGTGGGGACCTTTAATTCTTTGAGTTAACACAAGTGCTGCATAGCTTTCTCTAACACAACATCTTGCTTATCATTTTCAACTGCTTTTTGAGATTCCTGTCTATTTCTTATGTATATTTGCTTTTCTGCTACCTGGATTTTTTGTTCCCCGTGAGATACCAAACCTGCATAATTTTGTTCTTGAAAAAGCCTATTAGCCTGTAAATGACAAAAAAACAATTATTGAATAACCACACTATGTGTCTTTCAACAGGTATGATTCCTCACAAGACAAAGAGAGGTATGGAAGCATTGAACCGACTCAAAGTATTTGAAGGAATCCCACCAATGTACATGAAAACCAAGAGAATGGTTGTTCCATCTGCACTTAGAGTTGTCAAACTCAAGCCTGGAAGAAAGGTAACTTACCTATATGATTTATGATATTGTATGCTTTAATTAAGATTTGGTATATTGTTTTTACTTTTATGGAGACCTGATTTCGGATACCTATGGAGACCTTAATGCTGTTTTTCGCAAACAATCAGCTACCTGAATAGGCCTTCCAAAATAAGACCACATGGCCTGCCCTTCAACTTTTTAAGAAAATAAATCACCCAACTTGGGTTTTCCTTGTTATTCTAATTTTTTTGGTTTCTCAATTTTCATTATGCAACGTTCTTCCATGAACGGCCAACATTATGCATTTTGTTTAAAATTTTTTGCACTTGTATACCATATTTGTGCAGGTATTGTAATAAATTTTGGTTCAGAAAAAGTGGGAGTTCAGGAAGTCAGACAGCTTTTGAAACCATAGACATTGAGCTATACAGCAAAACTCAAATCCAACCTGTTTTAAGATCAGATTCTTGTCTTTCAACAAAATCCCTTTCATTTCAGACTTCTTTGAAACAAAATGCCCGTTACACTTTGCTTATTAAATTCTTATTTCCTTTATTGAAAATGATAGTATTCAACCTGCTTAACCCTTAACTAAATCCTACTTTACCGGGCTGAAATTTTATCATGATATTCAAGCTTCTCCCCAGAATTTCAACCTGATAGCCAATTAATAAATTTTTTGATAAATTAAAAAGAATATGGATTTTTTAAGCCTAAGATTAAACAATTGTTTTCTTTTTTAGTTTTGTGTACTTGGACGTCTTTCACATGAAGTGGGCTGGAAATACCAGGATGTGGTTAAAACTCTAGAAGAGAAACGCAAGGCAAAATCAGCACTTTATTATGAAACCAAGAAGAAAATGGAGGTACAGTAACAGGCTTTTCAATTTTTCAAATTTCATTTATTATGATAGCAAGTTGTATTACATTATTTTCTTATAAGAACCAGATAATTTTTGCTGAGGCTCACATTTTCATGTTAGAAAACAGGTAGGACAACTATCTAAAATGGGAGGTTGAGAATTTTCTTGGGATTATTTTCTAGCAGGGTAGTTATGTTTACAGCTTTAACACAATTTAACACACTTTCTGACACATTTTTCTGTTTTATAGAAACTGAAATCCAAGGCAGAAGTTGAAAAGGCTGCTGAACTAAAAGAAGTAAATGAAACATTAGCCCAGTATGGTTATTAAATACATGATGATCAAATTTGTGAATAAATGAAGCTTCCCTTCGTCTTCACTCTCAATATCTTTTTGTCCATGGCTATTTCTGTTTTGCAATGTAGCTGCTAAACAAATTTCATGTGCGCCATTTGATTTGAGAACGTTTCTTTGGTCAGGTCTCCTGCTTGTTGCCAGCGATGCTAACACGAACAACGCCACTCGATACGCTGTTTTTCGCAATTTTGAAGTTTTGTACAACTCGTTAACTATCTATCTACTTGATACGGTTAAATTGACCAAGCAGCTCGGTTTAAGAAGGGATGTACAAGGATGCTGGAATCAATGCAGGGTGGCAGGGGCAGAAGCAACAATTTTAAGGCAAAACAATAGGAAAGCAAAAGAATTGGCAATTTATCCAAGGGTAGGTGGGACAGCTGCACCCGTGCTTCCGGCGCCCCTGGGGATGTAGTTATGTACATCAAGCACTCGCATATCTAAATCATCTATATTTAAATATCTGGTGTACAAAAGGCCATCATTCAAGAAAAGCGATAGAATAACATTTGTTTTCTGCATTTAACTTTTCTTCAAAATTTCCCCACAACCTTACAAAAAAAACAACAGATACAGAAATGGAGCTGGAATGATAACATGATAATTCTAAACGTTAAACTTAATGTTTCTCTTTTTTTAAATGTTTCTCTCTTCTAGTCATTATGGCAGAAATGCACTCGAAACTTCATTTCAAACTTTAACTTTGTGTACTGCTGAGAATAATATGAAAATAAAAATACAATCTTCTCGTGCACCCAACATTATTACGTTGCGTTGCATGATGAAAGACCATTCTCTCTGTTTGCCTTCAGCCAATGTCCTCATCAATTCAGGTTCGTATTCTTGGCAGGGTATGATGTGTCATGGCGGAGTGTCTAGACAACCAATTTCAGTTTACGACGCTTCTCGGTGTTGATAAATTTCTGAAGGACTTTCCTTTCGTGGCCAGCTGGGATATGTCTGTTGGTGTTCATGCTTGCTTCACGTTTTGAGCGTCCTTTTCTTGTCTGTGGCTCAATGACTTTTCGGTCGAAATTATAGTAGTCATATTCATCAAAATATTCCTCCATGATGAAAACAAGAATCAACAATCTCCAGATTCAACTACAAATCTTATTCGCTCGGTCTTTCTTGTACTCTTGTCTTGTCTGACGCAAGTTTTCTGTTCAGCAGTGTTTTGTTTTGATTAATTTGATATTCACTTCCTGTTCACTCAGCTAGGATCTGATTGGTTTATTCTTAATGCTTTGCAGTGATTGGCTCCCAGAAGTCACAGGTGCACACGAAACGGTAGCTGACAGGTGGTCAGTCAGGTGGTGCTTCTGGCGGGACGCAACTCGAGAAAAACACCCCTCAGGGAAGTAACAATCGCGTCTTTTCAGTACACCTATCTAAATTTAAGCATTCATTTTTGGCCCAATTGACATTTAAGCCTCCATGATTTCTTCACAAAACACTGAAATACAATAATGATTTTCATAATTGCGCAAATATGCAAAAAAAATTTCCGAACCACATACGCAGAGCGGCAAAGCATAGTGATGCTCTCTTGCGATTAACATTCGATTTTGTCGTTTTTGTGTCCGCGTGCAATCTGTGTTGCCTTGCCTTGTTAAATGAGAAAATCTTTAGCAACACCAGAAAACGCATTTCGTCAAAATTTAGCTGAAGTTTATCATTTTTCGAGGCTTGTGATTGCTATCAACTAGGGTTGTACTGATATGTTGTTTTTTCAATCGCATCGACGCATGGAGCCAACTACCTGGAATTTCTGGAAAAATTAGGGTGTGTGGCTCTCCCTACATCCCGTTACTGTTTTTAACTTGATTTTACGCTTTAGGGGTCTTGGCTTCTCTAAACTCTTAACCCCAAAGGCGCGAACGCTAAAGACTGCTACCCTAACAAAGACTCAAAGGGTAACTCAACCTTTAGTCTACTGGAGTCTGCTCATCTTCACCCTCATCAGCAGCATCACTCATCAGCAACAACAGCAACAACAATCGTCTTTTGCGCAAATACTCTCCCTGTTGCTTTCTTTCCCCATCGTGATTCTTTTCTTGAGGCATGTGAGGTAAAAATCAAATAATGAAAAAGTGTTAAAATTGGCGGGTTGTATAAAACATCAAAATGGTTATTAATCGTCCTCGTGTGCTTTCAATTCAAAGTCATGTCGTTTGTGGTTATGTTGGAAACAAGGCTGCTGCATTTCCTTTACAGGTCTGTATATGTATTATATGGTACCCCTAATAGGCCTACACTTACTGGACAAAAGTATTCGAACGGTCGTCAAAAATGGCGGCCAACAGCGGCCATAGGCCCAACCAAAACATTTCTTCATAAAAATGGCTTGAAGTCACGCGGCCATTTTCACAGGAAATTTCAGTGGGAAAATGTTTGTCATTTCACAGTCTTTTGATTAAAAGTAAAAGTAAAGAATTATTCCTCAGATTGGTTAAAAAATAATCTAACAAAATTAAAGAGTGGTGCCTCCAAATATTTTGCAAGAAAGTTTTTACAGTGGGTATCAAAAAGCAATATTATGTACCATATTTCGAAGAGCGACTCAACCAATTTCTGTCATTGAAATGGAAAATACATTCAGCTTTTTTGTTATGATAAAATTATTGCTTAAAGCTACGTTTTGAGAGAGCTTCGGGTATTTTTGCATCGAAAGTTTTTTCAGGTGAGTGAACTTTTTAACAGGCTAAGAACAGCTATTTCAGAAAATTATGTTTTTCTTTCATGTCAGTAAGGCGATTGCTTCAAAAGCAAGCAAAAAATGATCAACTTTCTTTTCAGTTTCGGATAGAAATGAAAAAGTTTTGTTTCTTTGCATTTGAAGATTAAAATTGCACCTTTTCCTTTTTGTACAAAATTAGTGAGTTGCTAAAGTTCACTCACCTGAAAAAACTTTTGATACAAAAATACCCGAAGCTCTCTCAAAACGTAGCTTTAAGCAATAATTTTATCATAACAAGAAAGCTTAATGTATTTTCCATTTCAATGACAGAAATTGGTTGAGTCGCTCTTCGAAATATGGTACATAAGATCGCTTTTTTGATACCCACTGTAAAAACTTTCTTGCAAAATATTTGCCAGGGTGGAATCCATGCAATCTCCACGCCGGAGATTACGCCAATGAAAACTGCTTTCACGCCAATAGAAACAATAGATCCATTGTTCTATTAGGAAAATAGTAATGCTTTCTATTGTTTTTCTGAAAGATTCACGACAGTACGCCAAAAATTTCGAAACTCCACGCCGGATTTCTCCGGCGTAGGCTACATGGATTCCACCCTGGTTATGAGTTATCACTGCAAATTGACTATGAAACCAAGGGTGGTTTTTAGAAACACGTCAGCCCACTACTAACTTGGCCCATCTACAGTTGAGCCAGTGTAATATGCGTTTTGGTACCCTTATGCAAAAGTGTCCTGGTAAACAAGCGCATAAAAAATTGGACTATGCAAAAGTGTCCCCCCTATTCTTTTAAACAGGGTATGCAAACGCATTGAAAGTCTTTTCATGCATGTGCGTAAAAAGACTTATACACCGATTCCCCCTTTATATGCCATTGGCGCATAGGCATGGATGTGTTTTGCCGCGTGTACTGGTGAAATATTTTTTTAATGACAATTTTTGTTTTAGGTTATGATCACATGAAAGGTCAAATATTGAATGCAAAGGAATTAGGCGAACTTTTTGAAGGATTGAAGGCAAATAATATTCATCATTATTCGCATCTCTTGACAGGTAAATTCATTTAATGTATTCATTTTATCATTATCATTGTAGTATTTTGTTTTCAACGACAAAAATTGTCACTTTTATAAAGAAAAATCTCCAAGAAATTTGTTGTGTAAGAATGGATGATTTTTCAAAGGGACTGCCGGTTTTATTGAGATACACTTTTTTTAATAAGCAACTGGTCAATAAGCAACTAAGGGTTGAGATTTGCTCTTAATCTTGCTCAAAGGGTTGAGATTTGCTCAAATAGCTTTCTTTATACAATACATCATTGCAAACTTGTCAATTACATTGAACAGCATGAAAAGAGCCAAAAAAAGAGTTTTTAGGGGGTACCCCGTCATTCTGTGAGGGCTGAAAGACCAGATACATTAAGCAACTTCGAGGGCTGGACCGGTAGTCAAGTTGCTTATTAAAAATAGAGTGTACAGAGTCGATAAAACTTAAGAAAAAACTTTATCAATAGAAAGAAAGCAGCAAGTAACAAACGCCATCTTATTCGATTTCATAACTTAAGTAGTGGTATCTGTTGTTGCTTATTGCTCCTGTTTGAAAAAAATGGGCATTATTTACTGAGTCTAAAGGTGTGTGTTCTTTTGGAGCAAAGCAAAAGTTCGATTCGACTTTTTATGGTTCTTTTCATTGCACTTTTCCTGACCAACCGAAGCAAGTGAATTTGCTTTTGTAGTGCCGGTTTAGGTCATGTGACAATGTAGGACTGGATCGAGTCAGATTTTCGCGCTAAAATGGTGGGAGAGGTTTTAAATTTGTTTTTTAATGGTGTGTGAGTGTCAGTTGTGGAATTAATGTTTTGACACACTTTATGGATTTTAAGACCCTGTCTACACGGATATGTTTTCAAAAAGCTGCGTTTTCTGACCAATGAAAACATATCAAAAGTTTTGCGTCTACACTAGCGTTTTTGAACGTTTTTGCTGTCCACACTGAAACGATGATTTCATGTTTCCTAACTTTAAATATTGAAATTCAGTACCAGTTAACCACCGAAAGTTCTTGTTGTTTCAAATTTTTTTCAATGAAGTTCAAATATTCAATGGTATTTAGTTCGCGGACATGAATTTAACGGGAGTTTTATCAACATTTAATTTTCAATTCTCGCAAATTAATGTACCGCGTGATTTTAGTGTAATCATGTGTTAAAGGCTTCTAGGGGCCTGTTTATATGGGGAAAATCATCCCACCTTCCAGCCCTGTATTTGAGAGGTGAGAGATCTCACTCGTTGAGAGGTGGGATCTCACCTGGGTGGGATGAAATTTTCCCATATAAAAGCTGGAAGGTGGGATGAAAGCTGGACGGTGGGATGAAATTGCTCATTATGCGCAAGCGCCTGACATAATTGTCTGAAAAAATTAAACAAAAGCGGAAATATGAGACAAGTGGCTGGGAGGTGGGTTGGAATTCTACATGTAAACTCTTGAAAATTTCGTCCCACTGCTCAGCTGACGGGCTGGAAGGTGGGATGATTTTGTCCATATAAACAGGCCCTAGACCTCACAAATGAAAACTTGCCTCGAAAGCTGGAACTGCCAAAATAGGAAACATTGATGAATGGAATTTATGTTTCACGGCATCATGGGTGTTTCACAATATTTATTCTAGTTTTGCCACTGTAATATGACAAAGCTGAAATATAATTTGTCACATTGATGTTTGACAATCAATCAAAGATTCTGTGTGACAGTTTTGCTCGCGGAACGCAGTGAGGAGAAGCTATGAGATGGTTATGGGAAAATTTATCTAGAAATTTTTCCCCTTTGTACCAGGACCCATGCTGCTCTGCAAGTGTTTTGCACACTGCACGTTTTCAATATTGCTATTGTATAGGGAGATAAAGTAAAGAGAACTTAATGTTGTGCACGAAATATAAATTCCCGAAAATAAAATAGGCCTTAAAGTCTTTGATTTTCATTAACTGGAAAGCATAGAAATGGTATCTGGACCTCTCAGTTCTGTTTTGTAAATGGATGTTGCGGTTGCGCGAGGTTGTCGTGCCTTTCTGTGAGGAGTGAAACTCTCTATCATCCACCGCAATGCGTTCGGATTTGTTCGTCTTCAAATCAAGTTTTGAGCTTATTTCAAAGGCACCGACTCTTTCCTCTCATTTCCCATAGAAACACGGCAGATACCAGCACATGAAGTATCCTAGTTGTTCCGCGAGCTACCCATAAGTTAACCTTTAATCTATAGTGTGTGTCATTTATTGCAGAATCACGAAAAGCATGATGTTTACAGCGTATTAACAAATTTGATTGTTCTAAGCTGAGTGCAGCTGGGTTCAGCCCTTTTCAATGGTTGTGTCTCATGTCACAGAAGCAAATTAAAATGATATTTATCGTAAAGACAGGGCACTCACCAAAATGTTTACAAGTTTGATTGTAGCTTTAGAGCAGAGGGTTCAGAATGGGTTTGACCCGAATTTTAGATAAAGCAGTCAACTGTCATAGCGATTGATGCTTCCGGTTTGTGGTAATCATATTGAGTAGACTACATGACATACAATCAGTGATTTAGTAAGTCCTGTTTCTGGATATATGAGGCATCGCCAAGCTCAATTCTTTCCACAGGAGGCCCAGCAAGGGAATATTTAATGAAAAAAAAGTTGATAATTCTATTACTTGATAAAATTGTATACCTGTGTGTATTATTTGTTGTGACTCTTCTTTACTCGATCTTTTATTGAATGGAATACTTTTAGAATATGCTGCTCGAATTTCTCAGTTGACTGTTTGTGTTTATATAAAAATTAAAAACATTGTATTTTTTTAAATAAACCAATAAATAATATCCAATTTAATAAAAGATCGAGTAAAGAAGAGTCACACCAAATAATACACACAGGTATACAATTTTATCAAGTAATAGGCATATCAACTTATTTTCATTAAATATTCCCTCACCTGGGCCTCCTGTGATTTGTGGTAGCCCAGTTTTGATCAACTACTTAAGAAACCTTTGATATTCAAACTCTTCCAACATATTTCGGACATTTAAACTCTTTCATGCCTCTTGCCTTTTATGATGCTTGTATGTGATAGAAAAATTGCAAGTTGTGTGATATAATCAAATTTTTTTCATAAAATTTAGAAAAAGACTTTAAGCAACCTCGTCCCCAGGCCCCAAATCGAATTTCCTCGAATCTCAACCGTAAAATCGATTTTGGCCCTGGTACCGGCCACAAAGATCTGCCAAAATACTGGCAATTTTGGCCTAGGCATAAAAGCAAGATGTAGATTCTGAAAGCAGATGTCCTTAGAAAGGAAATGCAAAAAATGTCATTGATAACTGTAAGGCAAGATACAATACCTCATGTAGCATCATTTTTTGGTTTTTATAGATGTTTTTCAGATAGTTTTTGGTCTATTTTGGTGTGAAATTTTGAAGTCACTGTGAGGTCACTTAAAATTTCTATTGTTTGAAAAGGCAATCAAATTGCGAATAGACAAGGCCGATACCAGGGTCGAATATGGACAGCGGAGTTTCACGCAGAGGCCTATTCACCCTGGGGACGAGGTTGGACTTTTAAGTACAAAAAGGTTGAAAATTAGGGATTTTTAGAACTAGGCCTTGAACTATGTTTCTTATGAAAAGAGACATGTAAGACTTTGACAAAAAGTAACATTTTGGGGCAATTGTATGTGATTTGAGCCCCAGTCAATATGTGGTTTTGGTTGTCCCCCAAATGATGATAAAAAACAAAACGTGCTTCTAGCAAATTACGATATTGCAAAAGCAGCATTGCACATGACGTGTGGGCCTGACTCAAAGCATTGGTTTTGAGAAGGTCAATAGAAGAGAGGACCCGTCTTGAAACCTATGCTTTTAACTCTTATCTCGAGTTTAAGAAGTTAGTGGCCCATAGACGATTCCGCAAAAAGATGGCATCGGGGAACATTTGACTTTAATGCATCGCGTTCTGTTGTCATAAGTTACATAAATTAGCATAATTATGGACAGTCTAACATGATTGGACACGCATTGAATAAAGAATTGTAGGACGTATCGTAAAAATACTTGGGATGCTTTTAGAGAAACGGAGATCATGCGATAGAAAGAGTTAGTTGTAAGAGTTTGAGAGGATTTATTGGTATAATATGGATTCATGGTTATCTGGAATAGATTTGAGTTGGTATTATGTATATATGTATATAGCTGTACAATTTGTGAGCTTTCTTGTTTCTTGTGACTTGGATCACCCATTACTCGGACGAAGAGTAACATAACAGTTCTATAACAGAATTTACAACGGTTCTATTGGAATTCGCAATGCATAATGGTCAAATGCCCCCGAGCCATCTTTTGCGGAATCGTCTATTGCACTGTAAAAATCTCCAGATAAAGTTTCTCCTTTCAATCAACTTGACCAGTCGCTACTCTAATCTCTCAGACCATATCGTAAAAATAGAAAACGTCTGTTGAGACATTGAGACACCATATTTTTCACATATAGGCCAAAATATAGCCGTGTTGCGTCATAGCAGAAAGAGTACTTTTTTTAATACAGTATTATAGTACAGTATTGTATCATTATACACTCGGGTGTAGTTATATGAATTGCATATGTTATTTTTTAACTTCTGTGTGCTTCAAGGCAGTGTGTACCCTTAAAGCCACACTGTGTTGCCACACCAAAATAGCTGGTCCTGACAAGATTTAAGGATAAACAATATTTATACCCGATCATTTCAATGCGAGATAAAATTTCGTTAGTAGAGCAAGATTCCGTTACAGTCACATTACGCCCCGACCAAACGACTAGATTTTTTAACTTGAATTTTTTTTATAAATTTAAGCCCCTAAGTACTTGTGAAGCATCGTGTTCTGTCCACTCGGCTATAGATTTTACTAAATATTTCGCATTTCTACTCTTGGGTGAGTGAACCAAGGTGAACAATACAATATATTTAAAAGGACTACTATACAAGGTGGCCAAGCGACTAGATTTCAAACGATTATTGACCGGAGGAAGGTCAATAAATATAGAAATTTTGTCACTTCCAAAAAACGCCTATTTTTCATTGTTGTGCGAGGAAGGTTTTCACCTTAGTGTATTTTCGTCTGGAGGAAGTTTGAACACTTTTCTGCACTCTTGATTTATGTGGCAAATTGAGAAAATGTTTTTTGAAATTTTCCCTGAATCATTGGTCGTGAAAATAAATCAACAGTACAGTTTAAAATGTTTCTGTCATTTGTTGTGACCTTTAATAATTTTTCTTACTTTTACATTTTTAAGAGGACCTGATACCTTTGTAATGTATTACAGACACCATGTATTTTTGTAACCGTAGTATCTTTTGATTCATTGAATATTCTTTTGCAGTTTGTGATCCAGTGCTTGGAGACAATGGTAAATTTGTGAGTAATTGACTACTTAATACGTTGAAATCTTTTTCCTTCTTAGATGTGAATGAAACTATTTTTGAACGGACTAAATTTCCTTGTGACCATATTTAAACGTTAGTAAGACAAGAGATCAGAAAATTTGAAAATTCGTCAAAAAGAAAATTTGTCAAGAATCCAATTTCTCGAAATTGTTCTGAAAAATTTGATGAAGAAGTAAAAATAATGGAAATGGAAATAGAAATAGAAATAGAAAAAGAAATGAAAATAATAGATGTTAATTAATTAACACTCGCACAGAGCCACGTCGACTCAACTGGAAGTTACAACTTTGAGCCAGGCAGGATTTGAACCTGCGACCACGGAATTCTAGTCCAACGCTCTACCAACTAAGCTACTGGCTACAGTTGGGAACACTTGCAAACTCAAACCTTATTATCGGCTCGTGGCTTGCAGAGATATCCATCTCCGACATGATGGTATGGACAGCGGAGCTTCACGCTGAGGCCTATTCACCCTGGGGACGAGGCTGGACTTTAAGTACTATAAGGTTGAAAATTAGGAAATTTTTAAAAGTAGGCCTTGAACTATGTTTCTTATTAAAGGGAGACATTGACTTTGACAAACAGTAACATTTTGGGGGCAATTGTATTTACCTTTGAAAATAATAGATATTATTCTTGAATGTTCCAGAAATTCAAACCTTAGTCATTAAAATAATGCAGAGCATCTCGATAGAAAAGCCTGTGTGTTCACAGGCTGCCTGGTTTCAACACAGCACAAACCTTGCGATTTTATAGCTACAAGCTAACATCATCATTTCACTTAAACGCTGTTTAACTTTTCCTTGCTTTTAGTATGTTCCCGAATCATTATTGCAAATATTCAAAGATGAAATAATTCCTATAGCTGATCTTATAACTCCTAATCAATTTGAGGCAGAGTAGGTCTTCCATTATTTATCACTTACTGTTTGTATCATTATTTAAACTCATTTAAACTAACTCACTTGAACCAGCCGATTTGAAAATTTGCTAGGTTTGTTTTGAAGCATTTTCTTTATAACTGTTTCGAACCATCTCTTTTTCCATTATTCTAAACCAACTTTCTGTTTTTCTTTGTGATTGTTCGTACCAATGTCAGCCCACATGAAGGCTTTCCAAATTGGCAAGTACCGTTTTTGGCAACCATGCACCACCCCAAAGAAAATTTTTACTTTACGAAGTCGCAAAGGCCCCGTTTACACGAGATCGGATCCAAATGGGAGCGGATCCATTTGCATCCGACCCCATATATTAAGGGCTGTTTACACAGGATTGGATCTAAAAGTGTTTGCGTTTACACGGGATCGCATCCAAATGGGAGCGGATCCATTTGCATCCGACCCCATATATCGAGGGGTGTTTACACAGGATTGGATCCAAAAGTGTTTGCGTTTACACGGGATCGGATCCAAATGGGAGCGGATCCATTTGCATCCGACCCCATATATCGAGGGGTGTTTACACAGGATTGGATCCAAAATTGTATTCGTTTACACGGGATCGGATCCAAATGGGAGCGGATCCATTTGCATCCGACCCCATATATCGAGGGGTGTTTACACAGGATTGGATCCAAAATTGTATTCGTTTACACGGGATCGGATCCAAATGAGAGCGGATCCATTTGCATCCGACCCCATATATCGAGGGGTGTTTACACAGGATTGGATCCAAAATTGTATTCGTTTACACGGGATCGGATGGGAGCGGATCCATTTGCATCCGACCCCATATATTAAGGGCTGTTTACACAGGATTGGATCCAAAAGTGTTTGCGTTTACACGGGATCGCATCCAAAGGGAGCGGATCCATTTGCATCCGACCCCATATATCGAGGGGTGTTTACACAGGATTGGATCCAAAAGTGTTTGCGTTTAAACGGGATCGGATCCAAATGGGAGCGGATCCATTTGCATCCGACCCCATATATCGAGGGGTGTTTACACAGGATTGGATCCAAAAGTTTTTGCGTTTACACGGGATCGGATCCAAATGGGAGCGGATCCATTTGCATCCGACCCCATATATCGAGGGGTGTTTACACAGGATTGGATCCAAAATTGTATTCGTTTACACGGGATCGGATCCAAATGGGAGCTGATCCATTTGCATCCGACCCCATATATCGAGGGGTGTTTACACAGGATTGGATCCAAAAGTGTATTGCGTTTACACGGGATCGGATCCAAATGGGAGCGGATCCATTTGCATCCGACCCCATATATCGAGGGTGTTTACACAGGATTGGATCCAAAAGTGTTTGCGTTTACACGGGATCGGATCCAAATGGGAGCGGATCCATTTGCATCCGACCCCATATATCGAGGGGTGTTTACACAGGATTGGATCCAAAAGTGTTTGCGTTTACACGGGATCGGATCCAAATGGGAGCGGATCCATTTGCATCCGACCCCATATATCGAGGGGTGTTTACACAGGATTGGATCCAAAAGTGTTTGCGTTTACACGGGATCGGATCCAAATGGGAGCGGATCCATTTGCATCCGACCCCATATATCGAGGGGTGTTTACACAGGATTGGATCCAAAAGTGTTTGCGTTTACACGGGATCGGATCCAAATGGAAGCGGATCCATTTGCATCCGACCCCATATATCGAGGGTGTTTACACAGGATTGGATCCAAAAGTGTTTGCGTTTACACGGGAGATCCAAATGGGAGCGGATCCATTTGCATCCGCGTTAAAACGGGATACACGGGATCGGATCCAAATGGGAGCGGATCCATTTGCATCCGACCCCATATATCGAGGGTGTTTACACAGGATTGGATCCAAAAGTGTTTGCGTTTACACGGGATCGGATCCAAATGGGAGCGGATCCATTTGCATCCGACCCCATATATCGAGGGTGTTTACAGGATTGGATCCAAAAGTGTTTGCGTTTACACGGGATCGGATCCAAATGGAGCGGATCCATTTGCATCCGACCCCATATATCGAGGGTGTTTACAGGATTGGATCCAAAAGTGTTTGCGTTTACACGGGATCAGATCCAAATGGGAGCGGATCCATTTGCATCCGACCCCATATATCGAGGGGTGTTTACACAGGATTGGATCCAAAAGTGTTTGCGTTTACACGGGATCGGATCCAAATGGAAGCGGATCCATTTGCATCCGACCCCATATATCGAGGGGTGTTTACACAGGATTGGATCCAATAGTGTTTGCGTTAAAACGGGATCGGATCTAAATGGGAGCGGATCCATTTCCATCCGACCCCATATATCGAGGGGTGTTTACACAGGATTGGATCCAAAAGTGTTTGCGTTTACACGGGATCGGATCCAAATGGAAGCGGATCCATTTGCATCCGACCCCATATATCGAGGGGTGTTTACACAGGATTGGATCCAATAGTGTTTGCGTTAAAACGGGATCGGATCCAAATGGGAGCGGATCCATTTGCATCCGACCCCATATATCGAGGGGTGTTTACACAGGATTGGATCCAACGTTTACACGGGATCGGATCCAAATGGGAGCGGATCCATTTGCATCCGACCCCATATATTAAGGGCTGTTTACACAGGATTGGATCTAAAAGTGTTTGCGTTTACACGGGATCGCATCCAAATGGGAGCGGATCCATTTGCATCCGACCCCATATATCGAGGGGTGTTTACACAGGATTGGATCCAAAAGTTTTTGCGTTTACACGGGATCGGATCCAAATGGGAGCGGATCCATTTGCATCCGACCCCATATATCGAGGGGTGTTTACACAGGATTGGATCCAAAATTGTATTCGTTTACACGGGATCGGATCCAAATGGGAGCGGATCCATTTGCATCCGACCCCATATATCGAGGGGTGTTTACACAGGATTGGATCCAAAATTGTATTCGTTTACACGGGATCGGATCCAAATGGGAGCGGATCCATTTGCATCCGACCCCATATATCGAGGGGTGTTTACACAGGATTGGATCCAAAATTGTATTCGTTTACACGGGATCGGATCCAAATGGGAGCGGATCCATTTGCATCCGACCCCATATATCGAGGGGTGTTTACACAGGATTGGATCCAAAAGTGTTTGCGTTTACACGGGATCGGATCCAAATGGGAGCGGATCCATTTGCATCCGACCCCATATATTAAGGGCTGTTTACACAGGATTGGATCTAAAAGTGTTTGCGTTTACACGGGATCGCATCCAAATGGGAGCGGATCCATTTGCATCCGACCCCATATATCGAGGGGTGTTTACACAGGATTGGATCCAAAAGTGTTTGCGTTTACACGGGATCGGATCCAAATGGGAGCGGATCCATTTGCATCCGACCCCATATATCGAGGGGTGTTTACACAGGATTGGATCCAAAAGTGTTTGCGTTTACACGGGATCGGATCCAAATGGGAGCGGATCCATTTGCATCCGACCCCATATATCGAGGGGTGTTTACACAGGATTGGATCCAAAATTGTATTCGTTTACACGGGATCGGATCCAAATGGGAGCGGATCCATTTGCATCCGACCCCATATATCGAGGGGTGTTTACACAGGATTGGATCCAAAAGTGTTTGCGTTTACACGGGATCGGATCCAAATGGGAGCGGATCCATTTGCATCCGACCCCATATATCGAGGGGTGTTTACACAGGATTGGATCCAAAAGTGTTTGCGTTTACACGGGATCGGATCCAAATGGGAGCGGATCCATTTGCATCCGACCCCATATATTAAGGGCTGTTTACACAGGATTGGATCTAAAAGTGTTTGCGTTTACACGGGATCGGATCCAAATGGGAGCGGATCCATTTGCATCCGACCCCATATATCGAGGGGTGTTTACACAGGATTGGATCCAAAAGTGTTTGCGTTTACACGGGATCGGATCCAAATGGAAGCGGATCCATTTGCATCCGACCCCATATATCGAGGGGTGTTTACACAGGATTGGATCCAATAGTGTTTGCGTTAAAACGGGATCGCATCCAAATGGGAGCGGATCCATTTGCATCCGACCCCATATATCGAGGGGTGTTTACACAGGATTGGATCCAAAAGTGTTTGCGTTTACACGGGATCGGATCCAAATGGGAGCGGATCCATTTGCATCCGACCCCATATATCGAGGGGTGTTTACACAGGATTGGATCCAAAAGTGTTTGCGTTTACACGGGATCGGATCCAAATGGAAGCGGATCCATTTGCATCCGACCCCATATATCGAGGGGTGTTTACACAGGATTGGATCCAAAAGTGTTTGCGTTTACACGGGATCGGATCCAAATGGAAGCGGATCCATTTGCATCCGACCCCATATATCGAGGGTGTTTACAGGATTGGATCCAATAGTGTTTGCGTTAAAACGGGATCGGATCTAAATGGGAGCGGATCCATTTCCATCCGACCCCATATATCGAGGGGTGTTTACACAGGATTGGATCCAAAAGTGTTTGCGTTTACACGGGATCGGATCCAAATGGAAGCGGATCCATTTGCATCCGACCCCATATATCGAGGGGTGTTTACACAGGATTGGATCCAATAGTGTTTGCGTTAAAACGGGATCGGATCCAAATGGGAGCGGATCCATTTGCATCCGACCCCATATATCGAGGGGTGTTTACACAGGATTGGATCCAAAAGTTTTTGCGTTTACACGGGATCGGATCCAAATGGGAGCGGATCCATTTGCATCCGACCCCATATATCGAGGGGTGTTTACACAGGATTGGATCCAAAAGTGTTTGCGTTTACACGGGATCGGATCCAAATGGGAGCGGATCCATTTGCATCCGACCCCATATATCGAGGGTGTTTACACAGGATTGGATCCAAAAGTGTTTGCGTTTACACGGGATCGGATCCAAATGGGAGCGGATCCATTTGCATCCGACCCCATATATCGAGGGTGTTTACACAGGATTGGATCCAAAAGTGTTTGCGTTTACACGGGATCGGATCCAAATGGGAGCGGATCCATTTGCATCCGACCCCATATATCGAGGGGTGTTTACACAGGATTGGATCCAAAAGTGTTTGCGTTTACACGGGATCGGATCCAAATGGGAGCGGATCCATTTGCATCCGACCCCATATATCGAGGGGTGTTTACACAGGATTGGATCCAAAATTGTATTCGTTTACACGGGATCGGATCCAAATGGGAGCGGATCCATTTGCATCCGACCCCATATATCGAGGGGTGTTTACACAGGATTGGATCCAAAATTGTATTCGTTTACACGGGATCGGATCCAAATGGGAGCGGATCCATTTGCATCCGACCCCATATATCGAGGGGTGTTTACACAGGATTGGATCCAAAAGTGTTTGCGTTTACACGGGATCGGATCCAAATGGGAGCGGATCCATTTGCATCCGACCCCATATATCGAGGGTGTTTACACAGGATTGGATCCAAAAGTGTTTGCGTTTACACGGGATCGGATCCAAATGGGAGCGGATCCATTTGCATCCGACCCCATATATCGAGGGTGTTTACACAGGATTGGATCCAAAAGTGTTTGCGTTTACACGGGATCGGATCCAAATGGGAGCGGATCCATTTGCATCCGACCCCATATATCGAGGGTGTTTACACAGGATTGGATCCAAAAGTGTTTGCGTTTACACGGGATCGGATCCAAATGGAAGCGGATCCATTTGCATCCGACCCCATATATCGAGGGTGTTTACACAGGATTGGATCCAAAAGTGTTTGCGTTTACACGGGATCGGATCCAAATGGGAGCGGATCCATTTGCATCCGACCCCATATATCGAGGGTGTTTACACAGGATTGGATCCAAAAGTGTTTGCGTTTACACGGGATCGGATCCAAATGGGAGCGGATCCATTTGCATCCGACCCCATATATCGAGGGGTGTTTACACAGGATTGGATCCAAAAGTGTTTGCGTTTACACGGGATCGGATCCAAATGGAAGCGGATCCATTTGCATCCGACCCCATATATCGAGGGGTGTTTACACAGGATTGGATCCAAAAGTGTTTGCGTTTACACGGGATCGGATCCAAATGGAAGCGGATCCATTTGCATCCGACCCCATATATCGAGGGGTGTTTACACAGGATTGGATCCAATAGTGTTTGCGTTAAAACGGGATCGGATCTAAATGGGAGCGGATCCATTTCCATCCGACCCCATATATCGAGGGGTGTTTACACAGGATTGGATCCAAAAGTGTTTGCGTTTACACGGGATCGGATCCAAATGGGAGCGGATCCATTTGCATCCGACCCCATATATCGAGGGGTGTTTACACAGGATTGGATCCAAAAGTGTTTGCGTTTACACGGGATCGGATCCAAATGGGAGCGGATCCATTTGCATCCGACCCCATATATCGAGGGTGTTTACACAGGATTGGATCCAAAAGTGTTTGCGTTTACACGGGATCGGATCCAAATGGGAGCGGATCCATTTGCATCCGACCCCATATATCGAGGGTGTTTACACAGGATTGGATCCAAAAGTGTTTGCGTTTACACGGGATCGGATCCAAATGGGAGCGGATCCATTTGCATCCGACCCCATATATCGAGGGTGTTTACACAGGATTGGATCCAAAAGTGTTTGCGTTTACACGGGATCGGATCCAAATGGGAGCGGATCCATTTGCATCCGACCCCATATATCGAGGGTGTTTACACAGGATTGGATCCAAAAGTGTTTGCGTTTACACGGGATCGGATCCAAATGGGAGCGGATCCATTTGCATCCGACCCCATATATCGAGGGTGTTTACACAGGATTGGATCCAAAAGTGTTTGCGTTTACACGGGATCGGATCCAAATGGGAGCGGATCCATTTGCATCCGACCCCATATATCGAGGGGTGTTTACACAGGATTGGATCCAAAAGTGTTTGCGTTTACACGGGATCGGATCCAAATGGGAGCGGATCCATTTGCATCCGACCCCATATATCGAGGGGTGTTTACACAGGATTGGATCCAAAAGTGTTTGCGTTTACACGGGATCGGATCCAAATGGGAGCGGATCCATTTGCATCCGACCCCATATATTAAGGGCTGTTTACACAGGATTGGATCTAAAAGTGTTTGCGTTTACACGGGATCGCATCCAAATGGGAGCGGATCCATTTGCACCCGACCCCATATATTAAGGGCTGTTTACACAGGATTGGATCCAAAAGTGTTTGCGTTTACACGGGATCGGATCCAAATGGGAGCGGATCCATTTGCATCCGACCCCATATATCGAGGGGTGTTTACACAGGATTGGATCCAAAAGTGTTTGCGTTTACACGGGATCGCATCCAAATGGGAGCGGATCCATTTGCATCCGACCCCATATATTGAGGGGTGTTTACACAGGATTGGATCCAAAAGTGTTTGCGTTTACACGGGATCGGATCCAAATGGGAGCGGATCCATTTGCATCCGACCCCATATATCGAGGGGTGTTTACACAGGATTGGATCCAAAAGTGTTTGCGTTTACACGGGATCGGATCCAAATGGGAGCGGATCCATTTGCATCCGACCCCATATATCGAGGGTGTTTACACAGGATTGGATCCAAAAGTGTTTGCGTTTACACGGGATCGCATCCAAATGGGAGCGGATCCATTTGCATCCGACCCCATATACGAGGGTGTTTACACAGGATTGGATCCAGTGTTTGCGTTAAAACGGGATATCCAAATGGGAGCGGATCCATTTGCATCCGACCCCATATATCGAGGGTGTTTACACAGGATTGGATCCAAAAGTGTTTGCGTTTACACGGGATCGGATCCAAATGGGAGCGGATCCATTTGCATCCGACCCCATATATCGAGGGGTGTTTACACAGGATTGGATCCAAAAGTGTTTGCGTTTACACGGGATCGGATCCAAATGGAAGCGGATCCATTTGCATCCGACCCCATATATCGAGGGGTGTTTACACAGGATTGGATCCAAAAGTGTTTGCGTTTACACGGGATCGGATCCAAATGGAAGCGGATCCATTTGCATCCGACCCCATATATCGATGGGTGTTTACACAGGATTGGATCCAATAGTGTTTGCGTTAAAACGGGATCGGATCCAAATGGGAGCGGATCCATTTTCATCCGACCTTATATATCGAGGGGTGTTTACACAGGATTGGATCCAAAAGTGTTTGCGTTTACACGGGATCGGATCCAAATGGAAGCGGATCCATTTGCATCCGACCCCATATATCGAGGGGTGTTTACACAGGATTGGATCCAAAAGTGTTTGCGTTTACACGGGATCGGATCCAAATGGGAGCGGATCCATTTGCATCCGACCCCATATATCGAGGGGTGTTTACACAGGATTGGATCCAAAAGTGTTTTCGTTTACACGGGATCGGATCCAAATGGGAGCGGATCCATTTGCATCCGACCCCATATATCGAGGGGTGTTTACACAGGATTGGATCCAAAAGTGTTTGCGTTTACACGGGATCGGATCCAAATGGGAGCGGATCCATTTGCATCCGACCCCATATATCCAGGGGTGTTTACACAGGATTGGATCCAAAAGTGTTTGCGTTTACACGGGATCGGATCCAAATGGGAGCGGATCCATTTGCATCCGACCCCATATATCGAGGGGTGTTTACACAGGATTGGATCCAAAAGTGTTTGCGTTTACACGGGATCGGATCCAAATGGGAGCGGATCCATTTGCATCCGACCCCATATATCGAGGGGTGTTTACACAGGATTGGATCCAAAAGTGTTTGCGTTTACACGGGATCGGATCCAAATGGGAGCGGATCCATTTGCATCCGACCCCATATATCGAGGGGTGTTTACACAGGATTGGATCCAATAGTGTTTGCGTTAAAACGGGATCGCATCCAAATGGGAGCGGATCCATTTGCATCCGACCCCATATATCGAGGGGTGTTTACACAGGATTGGATCCAAAAGTGTTTGCGTTTACACGTGATCGGATCCAAATGGGAGCGGATCCATTTGCATCCGACTCCATATATCGAGGGGTGTTTACACAGGATTGGATCCAATTGTGTTTGCGTTTACACGGGATCGGATCCAAATGGGAGCGGATCCATTTGCATCCGACCCCATATATTGAGGGGTGTTTACACAGGATTGGATCCAAAAGTGTTTGCGTTAAAACGGGATCAGATCCAAATGGGAGCGGATCCATTTGCATCCGACCCCATATATCGAGGGTTGTTTACACAGGATTGGATCCAAAAGTGTTTGCGTTTACACGGGATCGGATCCAAATGGGAGCGGATCCATTTGCATCCGACCCCATATATTGAGGGGTGTTTACACAGGATTGGATCCAAAAGTGTTTGCGTTAAAACGGGATCAGATCCAAATGGGAGCGGATCCATTTGCATCCGACCCCATATATCGAGGGTTGTTTACACAGGATTGGATCCAAAAGTGTTTGCGTTTACACGGAATCGGATCCAAATGGGAGCGGATCCATTTGCATCCGACCCCATATATCGAGGGGTGTTTACACAGGATTGGATCCAAAAGTGTTTTCGTTTACACGGGATCGGATCCAAATGGGAGCGGATCCATTTGCGTCCGACCCCATATATCGAGGGGTGTTTACACAGGATTGGATCCAAAAGTGTTTGCGTTTACACGGGATCGGATCCAAATGGGAGCGGATCCATTTGCATCCGACCCCATATATCGAGGGGTGTTTACACAGGATTGGATCCAAAAGTGTTTGCGTTTACACGGGATCGGATCCAAATGGGAGCGGATCCATTTGCATCCGACCCCATATATCGAGGGGTGTTTACACAGGATTGGATCCAAAAGTGTTTGCGTTTACACGGGATCGGATCCAAATGGGAGCGGATCCATTTGCATCCGACCCCATATATCGAGGGGTGTTTACACAGGATTGGATCCAAAAGTGTTTGCGTTAAAACGGGATCAGATCCAAATGGGAGCGGATCCATTTGCATCCGACCCCATATATCGAGGGTTGTTTACACAGGATTGGATCCAAAAGTGTTTGCGTTTACACGTGATCGGATCCAAATGGGAGCGGATCCATTTGCATCCGACCCCATATATCGAGGGGTGTTTACACAGGATTGGATCCAAAAGTGTTTTCGTTTACACGGGATCGGATCCAAATGGGAGCGGATCCATTTGCGTCCGACCCCATATATCGAGGGTGTTTACAGGATTGGATCCAAAAGTGTTTGCGTTTACACGGGATCGGATCCAAATGGGAGCGGATCCATTTGCATCCGACCCCATATATCGAGGGTGTTTACACAGGATTGGATCCAAAAGTGTTTGCGTTTACACGGGATCGGATCCAAATGGGAGCGGATCCATTTGCATCCGACCCCATATATCGAGGGGTGTTTACACAGGATTGGATCCAAAAGTGTTTGCGTTTACACGGGATCGGATCCAAATGGGAGCGGATCCATTTGCATCCGACCCCATATATCGAGGGTGTTTACAGGATTGGATCCAAAAGTGTTTGCGTTTACACGGGATCGGATCCAAATGGGAGCGGATCCATTTGCATCCGACCCCATATATCGAGGGGTGTTTACACAGGATTGGATCCAATAGTGTTTGCGTTAAAACGGGATCGCATCCAAATGGGAGCGGATCCATTTGCATCCGACCCCATATATCGAGGGGTGTTTACACAGGATTGGATCCAAAAGTGTTTGCGTTTACACGTGATCGGATCCAAATGGGAGCGGATCCATTTGCATCCGACCCCATATATCGAGGGGTGTTTACACAGGATTGGATCCAATTGTGTTTGCGTTAAAACGGGATCGAATCAAAAACGGAGCCGCTGAAATTTTTTGTGTTTATTCATAACAAAGCTGTAATCAAAGAATATGGCGCCTACAATTCCAAAAAAAACAGATACACTTTTTTTTAATAAGCAACTTGACTTTCGTCCAGCCCTCAAAGTTGCTTAAAATTTTAGACATTTCAGCCCTCAAAGTTGCTTAAACGTTGCTTAACATTTTTTGTACCTACTAACCACCTCTGACTTCGCGGGTCAAAATCGTCATCTGTTAGGCCTACAACATGACTTTTGGGAGACAGTAAGTGGAAAACGTTAGCAAACGAACTTCAACATGCAAAACATAAGAACGAAGAACAATTTCCTAACAACAAGAAAGAGAATAAGCTTGGTTGTTTTTACATCTTAGTTGCTTGCAGTAATTCAATTGAGCCCTCAAATTGCTTAATGTTAAGGTCAGTTCAGCCCTAGTTGCTTATTGAGCGGTTGCTTATTTAAAAAAAGTGTATTTAATCAACAAAGATAAATAAAAGGCCTTGCTGTTGAAAACTGTAAATCGATTTCAAATCAGAAAATATTCCACACAGTTTTGGTAGACTAATATTCACAATTCTTCTGTAAATGCAGCTTGATTTTATGCTGTAACATCATATTTTCTTATTTTGACAAGCGATTGATTTGTATTGGAGGCTGCGAACACCAAAAAGAGCGATTAAGCACAGAAATATGTCTTTCCAACAGCGAAGGAAAAAACCGAGTGCAGTCTGCCATGTTGGAATCTCTTCGAATAAATGCTTTATTAGCCTCGAATCCTATCCGTACCTGTTTGGATCCGATTTAAACCGTTTACACGAGACTTTTTGGGATCGGATCCAAATGGGTCCACTTTCGAAAGCGATCTCAAATGGGTAAGCAGATCCAAATGGGATCGGATCCACCAGGTCCCGTGTAAACGCAAGGCCTATCCGTACCACTTTGGGTGCGGATCCATTTGGATCCGCTCTCGTGTAAACGGGGCCTCAGGATCGTTGTCAATCAAGTAACCATGAGGTAAACACTATATTCAAGCTTTAGAACATTAAACATCGTTTATGTTCAATAAAATTGCTGTTCTTCTTTATAAGGCTTTTATCAGGGATGAAGATCACTACAGAAATGGATGCATTGGAGGTTTGTAAATCCTTTTGTTAATTTCTAATGCAACTTTTTCAGCTTGAGGTGTTCCGCATGTTAAGCCTTGGACAAATGATCCGAACATTCCACTGAGCATCTTCCAAATTGATTCATTTGGCCACCTTATCCATTCACTGAACATTGTTTGATGGGAGTAAAAATGTTTGATGAACAAAATTTGTTCAGTGGTTAAAAACAGTTCAGAAAATAATCAGTGAAATGTTCAGTTCATTTAGCCACTCTGCACTGAACATTGTGTAAAATGTACTGTTGCATGACCATTGACATGTTCAATTCATCATCTGCCCAGGGCCTTAGAGCGGTTCTCAAAAAGGGAATATGTATTATCCTACCAGTTAGCGGACATGCCGTAAGAACATTGCCATGAGATGGCAACTGAATTTCGTTTCTAGATGGTGAGATAGAATTTTTAATCCAAAACACCTAAAACTCTCCATGTATTTTGCAATATTGCTTAAGATATAAGACTATAATATAGAACAATGGATTGATATTGAATATTTCAAGTGGTCTTGTTGTTTTTTCCATTACCCGGCAACATTCTATTTCTACTGTTGGCTGGTGTTACTAATTTTGAGGTCTCATTTACTCAGCACTCTTTTTTCGTCTTACTTTAAGTGAACATTCGAGTGACATAGAGCAAGGATTTTAGGTGTGAATTAGTGTACGTGCACAGTATTGGGTATGTAATGTTAAGAGTAAAAGAGAGCGTTCAGTGGTATTCTTGAGGCAAGATGCGTGTGATAGATCTTTTCGCCTTCTTCGTCGTTGTTTGCCTGTTCAGAAAAGCAGAGATGAACTCACAGTTACTCTTGTGAAAGGATACCTTAAGTGTTATGTCGCTGTCGTTTTGCCCTTTTTATTATATACTGAAAAGTACATATAGCTCAGGAAAGATGGTATAATCGGAAGAATTAATAAAAAGGAACTATTACTGGAAATGTGTCATTTTGTTTCATGCCAACCTGCCAACGAAATATCAACCCGTTTACATGGTGTAAGTGCTAACCACTACACTTTGCTGTCGACAGTTACTCTCGGATTTAGGGACCGGTCTTTATTTGTGACAGGAGTGGGGACCGAAGAGAAAAAATTTTACCCTACCAATTTTTTGTCTAAAATTTTCTTTACCCCCATCACTTCACTGAAAGGCAGAATAAATAACCCTACTTTCGTAACTATTTTGGTTATAAAAGGTGCAATAATTCCTTCAAAACCAGAAGCGTGAAAATTTTGCGAAAGCGGTCTTTTGAATATCAATGGCTTAAATGAATCTGGTTTTCCGATAGAATATTACTTTTATGTTGAAGATATTTTGGTTACCCCACCCAACGCAACTACAGTTGACATCCGCTATCTCATAGTATCTCGAACTCTCAAGGGAAACTGGAATTTGTTCGAGATAGCGAATGTTCGAAATAACGGATGCCCCATATAAATATAAAAAATTATAGTTTTTAAGTCAGAAAAGGAACCCCTATTAACATTCAGGGTTACTGATCCCCAATTTCATCAAAAAAGTCTGGTATTTTTAACATAGGAGTCAAAGCTCATCTGCTTTCATCCCTTATATTGGTGAAATTGAGATAATGGCGATGCAGCACATCTCGAAAGATATAATAGCTTTCTCTATTGTATACATGGGCAGCATATCACTTAGCTGCTGCTATTCCTGCTCCGCAAGGTGAACTTATACATATTACATATACTGTCTCTTTATCCAGTTCAGCAGAAAATTTGGCAAAGTTCGAGATAAAGAGCAGGTTTTCCTCATGGGAAATCGAAAATGGTTCGAGACAGCGAATGTTCGAGATAACGGGGTTCGAGATAGCGGATGATTTTTCTATACAAACCCTTATACCAAAACGAGGGGAAATGGAAAATCGTTCGAGATAGCGAATGTTCGAGATAGCGGGCAGTCGAGATAGCGGATGTCAACTGTAATATTTTTCAGTAATCCACCATTTCCTTTTCAGCCTCCACCAGGCTATAAATAATGACCAGTCCCTTGGCTTTAAAAGTATATTCAACATCATCTAATTTCCACACGTAAAAGGGATGAAATTCTTTGAACCTTAAACATGCATTTTAAAGTGAATTTTCTTTGCTTATAGGCAATGGATAGACTGCATGATGCTGGTACAAAAACTGTTGTAATCACAAGTTCAGAAATAGGAAATGATGACAAATTAGTTTTATTGGCAAGCAAAAAGTCAGGTGTGTATGTTTTTGTATTAAAATGGAACCATGCCATCAAATCTATAGGCACTACTGTGGCGGATAGGTACTGCTGTGCTGGGTTATTATGTTAGATGTGGTGGAATTCTTGTGTACTGTGGTGGATTTTGTGTTTTTTCTTGCTTGATCTATAGGTTTGTGCTATGATTTCGTATCAACCACAGTTCGCCAGAATACCACCACATCAAACATAATAACCTATTATAACAGAACAACCATCCAAATTATGTCAGGTGTGTATGGTTTTTCCATTGAAAAAAGAACCTAAAACCATATTATCATCCTCCTGTTACGTTTCCGATTACTTCGGGATACCCCAGATATTGTTCAGACAACTCTTAAAATCTATTGAACATGTATCAAGCAATAGACTATCCTGAACTAATTGTGCTATGCTGTTAAACGAGGCCGTTCGAAAGCAAACAAGAGCTTACATAAGAAGCAGCCTATTATTATTTCTTACCATCAGCCTACAGTCAGGTCAGACGGCACTAGACGGAAAAAGAAAACTCGTAAACCTTATTGACCCAAAGGCTTGATTATGATATCTAAAACTCAACTATTACAATAGAAACAATTTACCACTTTTAATAATTTTTTAATTGCATTGTGAAATACTGCGACATATCCTTGGTCACCAAAGAGGACTTCCTCGAGTGGGCGAGTGGGCAGATGGTTTTTACCAAGACAGGATCTATAATGTGCTGTCCACTGAGAGTAGGCAGGCACCCCCTTATAAGCAATGCTTTATTATCTATACAATTCTGTAAATATAGTTTCTGTTTGGGCATTTCATTCGAAACTAAAAATTTAACAGTCAACAGACCTATACGAGGAAGAACTGCGATTACGGAGATTGTTCAAAATTGCTAAAGAGAGCCCGGGGGTACTTCCATTGTTCAGTGTACTAGACGTGCCGCCCAAATGGGTAACTTTTTCAGTGACAATTTCCCTACATATGGGTTGGTCTTTCGTAGAGTCTCTACACATGGGTAGTAAAAACTTTTAGACATTCATTGCTTTCAAACGCCTGATAATTTTTTTGTATTTAGAGTCAATTTTATGGTGCAATCGGGTAAATGCGTTTCTTTTTCAGCGCAAATACTTTTTCGCCGCGTTTAGAGTTGCCTTAGGGGTTTAAATTGCTTTCAGATATTTGAGATATTGGTACAAATGGGTATAAAATTTCGTTGTTTTTTCTTTAAATGGGTACCACGACTAACAAAATTTATCGGTAGACATGGGTGGATTTGGAAAAACTGGGCGGCACGTCTAGTCCTTCAACAATGAAGTACCCAGATGGCTATATTTCCTTGACCATTGGTTGTTTTTAAGAATCACAAAGTAAGAAGTTAAGAAATTGCTAACGAATATTGAGTACTCAATTTTCACCATCAGTTAAGGAATTTTCAGTACTGACCCTGAGCCGAACTTCCTTATAAAAAGATGCGTGTACTTTGATAGGAGACAGACGGTGAAGTAATGAAATTAATTTTATTTCTTCTTCTATCAGATCAGACTACTGAACGTGTCAGGCTTACAATGCCAAAATTAGATGCAAGATTCACGGGTACTGGTGACTTGTTTTCAAGTATGTTACTAGCATGGATGTCAAAGTATCCTGATAGCCTTAAGGTATTGTCAATTTGACGCTATCAGCCTTTTTGTATGCTACGCAAGTGGAGCTTTGATTATCAGCTGTTAAAAACATTTAACAGCTATAATATGTATATCTTAGGCCTTAACATCTAACACATATTATGTGTCCCTAAAGTAAATTTTGGCCCCGATTGCACTATGCCGGGTGATATCGTGGCCTTTTTTTTCGTGCCGTTAAAAGGGTGGGCCCAACAGTTATGCTGAGTGCAGTGCCATGGTTTTCATCACAATAATTACAGTTGCACTGAGACGCCACGGCAGATTTGCTTTGCATTTGTTTTGTGAAACAATAGAAGAACAAGGTTTTGGAGCGTCATATATCGGATTGGCATGATTACACTGTGCCACGGTGTTGTGTCTTAAATTTCATATCACCTCAAGAGTCCCATGATTTTCAAGACGATTTACGAAGCGTCTTATATCGGATTGAGTTGTCATAGTGTAAATGAAAGCCCAATCTGATACAAAATTCAAGGAGCCACCCGGGGGGGGGGTACTTAGTATAATTTGGGTACGGGTATGTGCCCCCATATGGGTGGGTTTTTGGCCCTGAAATTCTCTAAACATGGGTATGATTTTAACCAAAGCCCCATAAAAGTGGGTAGCAAATCGAAGAAAAGTCGAAAGTTTGACTTTAATTCGGTCAGAAAAGTGGAAAAATCGCGTCAAAGATGTTCGTAGTATAATATCACGCAATAATAAGGCCTAGAGAGTCTTATTATTCTTGTATTCCGATTATTTTTACTCATAAAATAGGGTCTGTTTCTGCAAAGGTCTACATTATAAGTCGGTGGGTTTAAAACGGTGCCACGAGGCATGCCAGCATACTGGGGCCTTTGCTGAAGTTTCTTTACAGTTAAGTCTTTGTGCTGTGTTTTTAGTCTTAGTTTCACAAAGCTCGTCAGGAAAACCCATATTTGTGTACATCAACAGTCCCAATCTCACAAGAAACTTCAAGCACTCTCATTGATGTTGCATACAAGACTGCAAGCATATGTGCCTAACTATGTAACTGACTATATCTAACTAAATAAAGTAGGTAACTAAAAAACTACCCAACTAACTCACTAACTGACTCACTAACTGACTTACGCAATAACTAGATAACTAGTTGACTTACCAACTAGCTATTTTACTAATTAACTGACTTGCCAACTAACCTATAAACTAACTAAGTAATCAACTAAGTAACTTATTCATTAGCTAACAAACTCACTGAGTAACTGACAAAATTACTAATTAACTATCTGAGTAACTAACTAATTAACTCATCAACAAACTATTTAACTTTGTAGGTAATCAACTAACTATAGCTAGCTAGCAAACTGACTAATTAACTAGCTCACTGAATTACTAACTAACTTTCTAACTAATTTACTTACTAACTAACTGACCTTGTGACTAACTAATAACTAACAAGCTAAGTAATTAGCTAATTGACTAGCTAACTGGCAAAAGAATTTACTGAATAATTACCTAATTAACTAATTGGTTGTCAAACTGACTTACTAACTACTGATTAGAAAACTAACTTACTAACCAACTAACTGATTGACTGATTAACTGACTAGAAAACCAACAAACTTATTAACTAACTAACTAACTGACTGACTGACTAACCAACCAACTACTTGACTAAAAACTAATCATCCAGCTAATTGACTAAAAACTAACTAACTAACTAACAAACTAACTGACCAAATAACTAACTGACTTACTAACTAATAAACTAAGCTACTTAACTTATTAACCCGCATAATAACTAACTAACTAACTTAATTTACTTTATAACCAACTAACTAAAGCACAATCTTACCAACAAACTAACTATGTAACTAACCCAACTAAGGTAACAATGATGCTTTCTATGACAGAATATTTTCAAAACTGATAAATGAAAACTTATAGCACTTTGCCTGTTTTAAAACAACAAATTTTGGAAAAAGTAGATTAATATTTCACTTGAATATTTCACCGGTCCCGACCTCTCTGACTCTGAGCTCCTGACTCGGTGAGCTAGCTGGATTCGACCTCGGCACAACAGCACCTCCAGACTTGTTTAATCATAATTGTGTGATTCATACCATTTATCGTTGAGGGTAGACTTATTACACGAGCCGTAGTTATCGCTGTTGAGTCTATGCTGTACTCTCAAACTACGAAGAATAAAAATAATAATAATAGATTAAAAAGCCGAAAAACTTTTTTAATTTTAAAGGTTTTTTATATCCTTTTATTAACTTTTTTCTTCTCTGAGCAAACAACGGCATGATTGCTGTTGTTGCTGTTTGCCAAGAGTAAGACTCGTGTAATAAGTCTACATTGAGAGTGTCATTGTTTATTGGACGTCCGATAGAATTAGCCATTCTTTATTTTTTTGTAAATGAGATTTGTCTTTACTTCAGACTGCTTGTGAAAAAACAGTATCAGCCACTCACTTGGTTTTAAGGAGAACATTAGCTGCTATCAAAGGTTTGTTGATTAATTTTATCAAATTTTTATGCTTAAATTTTCAATTATTTTTGGAATATATAGATATGATTTGCAAGCAGTGTTCGGAAATCCGTGCCAGCCTGCGAGCTCTTGACGTGTAGAAAGGTTCCTGAAAAGTACAGATAATAAAGAAGGAAAATGCTTTGCTGCAAACTTGAGAAAAAATACTTATCCTTAATCGTAAAACAGATGAAGAGAAAAGCTTTCCGTCGAATTTTCATTAAAAGTACTGTAAGGCCCGTTCGCACTGCATTTCAGCAATTTCGAGACAACGTTTGGCAATCCAATTCCTATCCCCCAGTTTATTCCGACTTCCCGCCAATGAATTCCGAGCAAAGTTACCTAGCGATTCCGATCCCGGCAATTAGGCACCTAAGTACACGCGACTGGGCGTCACATCAATGCGAACGTCGTTTTTCTAGTACAATTTTCAACTTGCTACACAACTCACTTACACTGACTTAGGGTCACATTGAATCGAATTGAACTGAATTGTTTTTTCTTTTTCGCTTCAGTAATTTGAGCGTCCAGCAATTCAATTGAAAAGCGATAAATTCGACTCATGTAGTGAGTCTATTCTAATGCATTCTTTTTCTTAGAGCAAACAGATCCAGGAGTCAATCCTACTGCTTTTCAACGAGAATTACGACTGATTGAAAGTCTTGAAGATATCCGTTGTCCTTCCATTCTATTCACAGCCGAAGAAATAACACATTAGGACAATTTTAGATTCTTTGATAAATGTAAGTCATCTTTTTCGTATTCAATTATTTTATTACTTTGCCCGACCATGTAAAATTGGTATTGACGAGACGAGTGACATAAAATAAAACAAAAAATGTAGAACTAAGATTTAGTTTTCAAGACTTTAAAATTACTCTTAGTAGATAGAACTGCCTTATTTGACTCTGGCACAAAGTGAATCCTGGAATTTGTAACTCAATATATTTTTTAACTCATGAATACACTCTTTTTTATAAGAACACATTGAATAAGAACATCGATTTGGTTTAAAAAAAAATAAGAACAGCGTAAGAACATGTCCAACTGAGAAATAAGAAACAAAAACATTTGTTTTTAGAAATTTCATCTCATGTTAACAAAGAACTATGCAATTACCAAATGAAAGTATATAGAAGATACGACAAGCTGTTATTTATTGTTCGTGGAAGCAATTTATTATTGTGCAGTTGTAGAAAATCAATATTGAAGTAAGAACACCATTTAGAACATTCGAGCTTCAAATTATTCAAAAAATAAGAACATCGAGGCTCGGCAAAAATGATCTGGTTCTTATTAAAAAGAGTGTATTATGCAAAGTGGTATGCACTCATTTTTATAGCAAAACAAACATGTTATGAAAAATTACAGAAGCCCTTTCAAAATTGCGAATTGCGAAGCGCTTAAATGAAACAGAGATTTTGCTCTGCCAAGTAGCCCAGAAACCCTTTTCAAGAAAACAAGAAACTCTTCTTGAATTTACAAGAAGGTCGTATATCCGTTTGGTGACCTCATAATAACTGTCTTTTATGGTTTTCAAATGTTTGTAGACAACTGCTATTTCTTTTTATGATTATCTTCATTTTCTTGGTTTTGACTTTAAAGGCGCTCCTCGGTGATTTTCGGAAATCAAAAACTGTTTAATGCGAAAGAAACTGCTACTTCAGTAATTTGTTCAAACTCTAAATACTCCGACATAGGCTATGGACCGACGTTCCTTTTAAAAATGAGTGTATGTCATGAAATTACATATCTTTATAAAGCATCAGCAAAGCTGTATGTAAAATTGATTTTGTAAGATTTTAACTTTTCTTCGAAAATTTTTTTTTCTTTCTCGTTCCTATTTCTGTCATGTGCAAGACTTTCGTCATATTAAAGCTGGGATAAAAGTACAAACTGCAATATATGGTTTCGTGGTAATTGCTATCGAAGGGTGTATCACTTATAAAAATTGCGTACGAGATTTTTGTGATTTAAGCACTTTTCCTTCAATCGTTGTCTAGCATAGTCCTATTTAGAAGAATCAAGACTTGCGCACATAAGCAGCAACTAAAACAAGAGATTTTTAGGAGATTTCTAATATTAATTTGCCTACGCTGGCTAAGGATTTATAAGATTCTAAAGATTTGTAGGATTTATGAAGATTTACTTACCGTAAAGGAGTACGAGATTTATAAAGTGAATCATCCGTATTACACTCTTTTTTATAAGAACCAGGAAATTTTGATCGAGGCTGGCTGTTCTTAAGTTTTTGCCTGTTTTGAGCCTGAAATGTTCTTAATCTGTTCTTAATTCCTTGGTTACTTGGGCATCAATATTTTTCAGTGAATGTCTGTAGTGGTACTAGGTTTGTTTGAAAATGCAGCATGTCTGTCCATTTCTTTGTTTGCTTGCTTTTTACGTTCAGTCTAACTGTCTTACTTTCATATTTAGCTGATATTCTTAGGGCTTATGAAAAGGCCCAGCCTCAGCTTGTTCTTATTTTGTTCTTAAAATCTGGGCAAAATCCAGGCTCGTGTTCTTATAAAATTGTTCTTATATAAAAAAGAGTGTATAAGAAGTCAAACAACCAAGCTTATACGCTTTCTTATTGTTAGGAAATTGTTTGTTTTGCATGTTGAAGTTCGTTAGCTATCGTTTTTCCACTTACTGTCTCCCAAAAGTCGTATCTCCCAAAGTCAGGGGTGGTTGTTAGGTAAAATAGGTTAAGCAACTTTGAGGGCTGAACAAAAGTCAAGTTGCTTATTAAAAAAAAGTGTAAAGTTAAACAAAGATCCGTCAGAGTAAAACAATCACAGTGTCGTCCAGTGGCGTGGTGGCTCCACATCGGCTGGGGGGGCACAAACCCTATTTTGGCGCCCCCTAGAAAAAATTGTCGTTTGTACAATTCAATTCAATTAACTTTTTAAATACAACTTAGGCAAAAATGCAAACCCGATAAAGAACTTGTAACTTTTATTACTAATGGTAAGATATCTTAATACAAGCATTCAATTAGAACATTCAGTTCAGCGTTCAAAGAAGTGCTTTTGACAGTTCTTGAGAACCATGCCCGAAAGTGTCAATTAATTCACCATAATGAAGGGACCATAAAATACCATAAAATAGCCATTACCATTCACCATAAAATAGGCGCCCCTTTCGGGCGCTGCTATGCCAAGTGGGTTATTGTCGCTCACGTGTGTTTCCAAAGAGCTTTTGGCGCCCCTTTGAAGAGTTAGAGCGCCTTCGGCGCCCCCTGATTTTCCGTCGCTGGGGGGCAAGTGCCCCCTCTGCCCCCCCGGCCACCACGCCACTGGACTGTCGTCCGTGTTCATGAGGGCATTGGCCTTAGAGAGAACATCTGGCAAATCATTAATATATATTAAAAATAGTAAATGTCCCAGTATTGATCCTTTAAGTGCTCCGATCAAATATCACGCGAGTAACCCTCAGTAAATGCCCTTATAAAATCGTCCACTTTTAACGCTCATAAAAACAATAATACAAGCGCTAGGACTGAAACAGACAGAGTCTAGATTATGTTTTGGAAGTGTTTACGATTTTTGCATCGAAAACTCGATATCTTGAAAAATTTCGATCCTTGCGGTCTTTCCCCAGAAAGGTGCATTTTTGCGTACCGCGAATACGCGCTACTCTGGTGGGTTATTTTGCTCGATATGGTGCACACTTTTTTTAATAAGCAACTTAACTTTTTTCCAGCCCTCAAAGTTGCTTAAAATTTTAGACATTTCAGCCCTCAAAGTTGCTTAAAAGTTGCTTAACCTTTTTTACCTAACAACCACCCCTGACTTTGCGGATCAAAATCGTCATCTGTTAGGCCTATAACACGACTTTTGGGAGACAGTAAGTGGAAAAACGTTAGCCAAAGAACTTCAACATGCAAAACAAACAATTTCCTAACAAGCTTGGTTGTTTGACTTCTTAGTTGCTTACAGTAGTTCAATTGAACCCTCAAGTTGCTTAATGTTAAGGTCAGTTCAGCCCTAATTGCTTATTGAGCGGTTGCTTATTAAAAAAAGTGTGTAATTTCTAAGCGGAAAAACTTTATCTGACATAAGAAACAATTTTTCCTCAAAAATGCTCAGAAAAATATTATTACAAAACAATTAAACATATGGGGACGGCAATTAGGCACCCAAGAGTAATCACCTAAGAGTCGCTTTTCCAACTTTCTGTTAAATCAATCAAATTTGATCCTTGAATTTTCATTCTTGTAGAATTATTATTTGCTGTGCCGAGAATTCTAATCCCCATTACTTCAGCTAGTATTAATCGCTTTTTCTTATTCCGAAACATTTTGCTTTCTGTGTTTTGAATGGAAAGGTAATCAAGTGACCTTCAAAGACCTGCAAGCGCCAAGGCGAAAACATGGAACGTTTGCGATTAACGGAAAGACAAGCGAAATTCCCAATTTTGTAGTTGTTTGTTTAGGTATTTGTATGAGATACCTAAAACGCTTTCAAGGTGTTGCAACACTATCTGAAACTTATTTCAGCCACTTTGTATGCTGTTTTCCGATTCTTTTGGTATGAAATACCCTATTGTGGTGCTGTGGCGTCGTGGTGTAATCCAGCTGACTCATGGTGTCAGAAGCTTAGTGTGGTCAGGGTTCGAGCCCAGCCACGGTAGCGTCACGGCCAGGGTCGAGGTCTCGATTAGTAAACCTACTACTGAGATCCTAGCGACTGGCGCTAAAACACCATTTCACCTTCACCTTCACCTATTGTCCGAGAGGCAATTCACCCCCTAGAATCTCGTACACCATTGCAACAAATTGAGTTGATTTCACAGATCCATTGGAAATCTCTTTGTTTCAGCAAGTTATCTTTTGCAACTTTTTGAAGAATGCAAATACATACACTTTACTTTGAACAAAATTCTATGCGTGCCCTCTCTCCAATTCACCAGCCCAAAAGTACTTTATATACAGGTAAAGAACCAGAGAGCGACAACAGTCAGGCTTTCTATTTAGAAGGTATGATCTTTATTCATTTCAGGGTGTTTGTAACCAGTTTCAGAACGAGTTTATATTGCCTTTTTTAAAAATTGGAAGAGTTTTCTCTTAGTATTATCTTTTTTTAAACCTCGGTTTTTTACCAGAATCTTCGCAGTTGTCGGTTTTCAAGTGAATACAGTATACGCAGTGATGATTTTTTTGTAAACATAACGGTCTTTTACATTAGCACTTTTCCCTAATGAACGTTCCTCTCTTATGAACGTTCCCCTCTAATGAACGTTCCTCTCTAATGAACGTTCCTCTCTAATGAGCGTTCCCCTCTAATGAGCGTTCCTCTCTAATGAGCGTTCCTCTCTAATGAGCGTTCCTCTCTAATGAGCGTTCCTCTCTAATGAGCGTTCCTCTCTAATGAGCGTTCCTCTCTAACGAATCTCCCTCTCTAATGAGCGTTCCTCTCTAATGAGCGTTCCTCTCTAATGAGCCTTCCCCTCTAATGAGCGTTCCTCTCTAATGAGCGTTCCTCTCTAATGAACGTTCCTCTCTAATGAGCGTTCCTCTCTAATGAGAGTTCCTCTCTAATGAGCGTTCCTCTCTAATGAGCGTTCCTCTATAATGAGCGTTCGTCTCTAATGAGCGTTCCTCTCTAATGAGCATTCCTCTCTAATGAGCGTTCCTCTCTAATGAGCGTTCCTCTCTAATGAGCGTTCCTGTCTAATGAGCGACTCTCTCTACTGAGAGTTCCTCTCTAATGTCGTTCGTCTCTAATGAGCGTTCCTCTCTAATGAGAGTTCCTCTCTAATGAGCGTTCCTCTCTAATGAGCGTTCCTCTCTAATGAGCGTTCCTCTCTAATGAGCGTTCCTCTCTAAAGAATGTCCCTCTCTAATGAGCGTTCCTCTCTAATGAGCGTTCCTGTCTAATGAATGTCCCTCTCTAATTAGCGTTCCTCTCTAATGAACGTTCCTCTCTAATGAGCGCTCTTAGGTGCCTTATTGCTGGGGGCGGAATAGGCGGAGGGTTAGACCTGCAGTCAGGATCTAATTACCAGGGGGGTCAGAATAAACGACGGGGTCGGACTTCGTTTGACAAACTTTGTCTGGAAACTGCTGAAACGCAGTGCGAGGGCCCCTATATTACTTATAGGCTGAGGAAATTCATAGTTCTAAGCAACAAATAGGGTATACAAGTGAAATTTCACATCAAGAATGTCAGAGTAAGTTTAGTGAAAAATATCAACATCAATATCAATGCAAATCTTAATAAGCGGGGGGTGCTAATAAGAGCGGGGGGCTGGAATTTTTTCGAAAAATTAATTAGTGGGGGGTACGGCAATTAGGCATCTAAGAGTACGGAGCACCCCTTGTGTCTCATGAGAGAGAATACATTCGCAGAAGAAGCAACAGCCAATCAACATGTTCTTCCCTGAGTCCAGTCCGCAAGCGTGCCACATTTTAGACATAGCAAATCTTCAGGATTTAACATGGTGGATTATTCTCTGTTTCTTGCCGCTTGAGAGATCCAAGAGAGGTCAGTTATTCATGTCATTCTGTTGTTTTTTAACCAATTTCGTTGTTTACGTAAACTCTTGCTGGTATGTCTTATATCGAAAGACACGCAAAAAGGAATTCGTTCATTTTTAAAGTAAGATTATTTTCTATTTCAAACATTTTCCCAACTTTTCTTATTAGAAACTTTGCTCCTGAAAGTAGGGCTTCTTGTATCAGAGTGTCTTGCTCATAAGTAGAAATTTCTGACAGATTTTCTTGCAGGCACCTTAAATTTGCCTAAAGATTACCTAAAACCTTCCAGGAGCTCCAAATTAGGGGCGTATGTCCAAGGGTGCTACAGTACACCCTTCTCTAGCTATTTCAAAATATGGCGGTTAAAAAGTGAGTTGGGTCCATAAAGGAAGAATTTATCAAGTAAATTGAGGTTGCAGTGTAGAATTATGCAGTTTTAACTCGCAGATTTTAATTCGATTTTGATGATAATTCAGTTGAGGTTGAACTGAAGTCACCCAGTCAATCGCCTGATTTTATCTCGATGGTTAATGGCACGGTAGATTCACTCTATGACTCTAAATGGGCAGCACACACTCAGTGATACCAATGCACACACTGGCAAAAGGAACACACCAGGGCATTTTTAACAGTGCAACTACTGGGGAATGTTCCCCAGTAGGCCCAATGCCTTCCCCAGTAGTGAGCGCCAAAATCATACGATTTCCCCAGTAGTATGGGCCCTTGTAGATTCCCACTTACCCACTTGAACATCAACTGGTAGGTTTCATTGAAAATGGCTGTCTTTAATTAGCTACAAGTTACAACATGCATTTTAAGCATTTGCAGTATTGGTGAAGATATTGTTTGTTTGAGCTTCGTACAAGAATAAAATTTCGACTTGGTATTAAATTTGCCTTTTTGCAGGGGCGCCAATAGTGACAGGGTGTGGGGGTTGTGACATTCCCCGAATAATTCGAAGCATTCGGTCCCATACATGAGATAACAATTGAAAGTTTGATCCCAGAACCATCCACACTATCCTTACGAGCTTCTTAAGTATTGTTCTCGGGTTACCTTTAACGGATACCTCACGAGCCATCGGAAAATCTGAATAACTGGTGCGAAAAGAAAAGCTGTAGTTGTAAGCAGTTTTTGAGACAGTATTTTACGATTTTTCCCAGGGCCCTTAGATGTGACAACTTTCGGCCGATTGCAACGCAATCCGTTCAAAACACTATTGGTAGTCAATACGGCCGTCAGCAGTGGATACCCCAATCTCTAAACCACAGAAAAGTGGAGTCAGTCTCTTCTGTACGTTTTTACGTTCCTGGACTATCACGGGCGTCAGGCGATAATTTCAATTAAATTTCGGTCAAACTTATCTTCTGTTTCTTCTGTTTTCTTAAAAAACTTGGCGCCCTTGGCTGCGCGAATTGAATAAAGGTTTCCTGAAATGATCACCAGAGAGATTCTAGCTACCCTCTAGATGCTTAGGCGCTCTAAGCCTTCTTTCTTCGGTCCCACTTCATGAAAACTCCCGAAAAATTCTGTGAAATTGTGCCCCTGGTCCTTTGCCATTTCTCGTTTTCAGCAACTGTGACAATCTTTAAAATGCTGTATTTTAGCTACTTTCGGTTATTACGCCTTAAGGCCCTTTTTCCCAATTTTCCCCAGTAGTGAAAATTTCTTAAAAATGCCCTGCTGAACACTCTAGTCCCTACTGTCTGGACATAGTCTGGATCACGATTTCAGCGTTCCTCAGTTTCATGCATGTTATCTTAAACCGGAAGTGGAAACGTCAAACGTGCACTTGTGTTCGTTGTCTCCGTGTTTGTGTTTGGCCTTGGCGGCCTATTCCTGCGACAGCCACGTCTGCAACTGCAACTGCTGAAAAATGTCTGAATACAAAGATCCGGAAAAGGTAGAGAAGTTCAGCAATTTATTTATAGCTGTGTATTCTAAATTTGACGAAATAAAACTCATCGGAATTTCATTTCGGTTAAAATTCTTAATTCCCAGCTCAGAAAATTTATTGCAATCATAATCATAATAATTAATTATGATATCTTCGCCCCGGAGGGGTATCTACTTCATTATTCAAATGACGAGACGTGCCGCCCAGTTTTTCCAAACCCACCCATGTCTACCAACAAATTTTATCAGCGGTGGTACCCATGTATAGAAAAAACAACGAAATTTGTTACCCATTTGTACCAATATTTCAAATGTTTGAACCCAATTTAACGCCTGAGGCAACCCTAAATGCCCCGAAAAGGCATTTGCGCTGAAAACTAAAACTCACTTTTTATCAGGCTTTTCAAAGCAATGCATGTCTAAAAGTTTTTATATATTTTACTACCCATGTGTAGAGATTCTTCATGAAAAGCCAACCCATATGTAGGGAAATTGGTGCTAAAAAAGTTACCCATTTGGGTGGCACGTCTAGTATAACAAACAATGGAAGTGCCCCCCGGATCATCGCCTTCATTTTTTGTCATCTAATCTAGGACTAAAGCCAGCTAATGGCAGAAAAAGCTTACCAAATCTGTTAGCTGTATTTGATTATATGGTCAAATCTGTGAAGTTGCAATCTCTGTACCATGTTTGCCCAGCATTGTATTTCAAATTTTTGGGGCTGCCCCTGCCCCCGAAACCCTGGGTGAAATCTTGCCAATTTTCTGTGCTGAATATTCCATAAATATAGTAATATAGCAATAAAAAGGCTATGGAATAAACCTTTCTCTACCAAGAGAATTTCTTGACATGGTTTCTTTCTGGTCAACTCGCCACACTGCCAACTCCCCACACATTTCAGGTCAAGTTACCACTGTGCTCTGGTGAATTCACACCTGGGTGGTAAACTCGCCTCAGTTCAAAATCCAAATTTCATAAAATTTTCAATCATTCTGATAGAGCCACCTTGTTCAGTTACGTGTGGCTTTTGAAGAGGCGAGTGACCAAATGTGCGGGTGACTTGACTATGGCAAGTTGACAGTGTGGTGATTTGACCTGTTACCCTTGACATATGCACCAAGATTCACCTTGGCCCCAATACAAAAAAGGCTTTAACAACTTGGGATGAATTATCAAATGTCTGATGGTAAATGCATAGCTGACAACATAAAATTTTGTCCTGTTGTAATTGAGGTTTTAAATAATAAGTTGTTGTAAACAGAGTTGATATGCATTGTTAGGTTAAGTCAAGTTGACTCCGTGCGAAAACCTAGCCCAATTGCCCAATTTTCCTGTTATGGATATTTTCCATCCAATAGTTTTTCTAATAAAAATGCTGGTCCAACATTTTTTTCATTTAGTGTATTTTTGTTTATTTCAAATTTTTGTTTCAATCAATTTATCATATATGTATTCCTAACATATTTGTTTATGCCTTTATTTTTAGTATCTTTCTGGTTTTGGGAGTGAGTTTGCTTCAGAAGCTCTTCCTGATGCTCTTCCAAAAGGACAGGTAATTTGAGTTCGGTTTTTAAACAACATAATAATAATAATAATAATAATAATTGACTTTATTTAAGTGTCAAGGTATTTAGCATTTCTACTAATTAGGGACACTGTCAGTTATTACCCCAGAAATCTGGGTACTCATTTACCGACCTCGGAAGGATGGACAGCTGAGTTGACTGCAGGCTTGTGGAAAGTGGTCCCAACGAGATTCGAACCAACGATCTTATGATCGTGAGACGAGTGCCTTGACCACTCGGCCACATCACCAATTAACATGTCTTAAACAAGTACATATATATGATTTTGTGGCAAGAATGATCAAATTGTGATAAAGTCTGAATCACTCTATGGCTATATAAATGTGTGTATGATTCCCACCAAGGTCAAACTGGTCATGATGAGTGATAAGAGTTGCCAGCTATCTGTAATTTCCTGCAAATGCAAAAGAAATAACAAGGTGTTGTCACATTGATAGGAAGGACTGGGGTTGCACTGCTTAGATTAGCCTTGGGCTGTTCAATGGTCTGCCTTTGCAACCAAAGAGACCCTTGTCTTGCAAAAAGAGCAAGTGTATGTACCTATCTATTTATCTATCTAGTACAGTAAATCATTATTAGCGTTGCTGTTAGTTATGTTTATTGTAATGGTTTGTTCATATTGTCCTTAGTTATCTATGGAAGGTGAAGGTGGTGAAAATGAAGATGAAATGGTGTTTTAGCACCAGTCGTTAGGGTCTCAGAAGTAGGTTAACTAATCGAGACCTTGACCCTGGCTGTGACGCTACTGTGATTTGGCTCGAACCCTGACCACACCAAGCTTCTGATACCATGAGTCAGCTGGGTTGAACCATAATTCCACATCACCTTCAATCTGTTGGGTTGTTAGTAATCATACAGTAATCATTGATTTTGTTAGTACAGTTGACATCCGCTATCTCAAACTCTCAAGGGAAATGGGAATTTGTTCGAGATAGCGAATGTTCAAAATAGCGGATGCCCCATATAAATATAAAAAATTATAGTTTTTAAGTCAGAAAAGGAACCCCTATTAACATGCTGGGTTACTGATCCCAAATTTCATCAATCAAGTCTGATATCTTTTACATAGGAGTCGAAGCTCATCTGCTTTCATCCCTACTGTTGGTGAAATTGAAATAATGGCGATGCAGCACATCTTGAAAGAGAACAGCTTCATCTATTGTATACATGGGCAGCATATCACTTAGCCGCTGCCCATTCCCGCTCCGTTAGGCGAACTTATACATATTTTCAGCCTGTCTCTTTATCCAGTTCAGCAGAAAATTTGGCAAAGTTCGAGATAAACAGCAGGTTTTCCTCCATGGGAAATCGAAAATGGTTTGAGACAGTGAATAACAGGGTTCGAGATAGCGGATGATTTTTCCATTGAAACCCTTATACCAAAACAAGGGGAAATGGAAAATCGTTCGAGATAGTGAATGTTCGAGATTAAAGCGGGCAGTCGAGATAGCGGATGTCAACTGTATCTTGATAAAGTTCTTGCTCTCTGGGAAAATGATTGTAGTGGCAGCAATATAAAGAGAGAGGGTCTAACTTCCCGTGGGTTATGTGAATATAAGAAAATGATTGAAGATTTTGAATAAATCTTGACAAGGTACATAATATATTGTATTCTCTCAGCTTCCATTAATAACTGAACCAACAATGTATTCTAGTAATTAATACGCCCTAAATTCTTGGGGCAATTAACAAAGTGGCTGTTAAGTTAAACAGAGAAAGGCTCTCGCCTGCAATGAATCCATCTGCTGTTTAAAATCTGAGGTGGGAAAGATGGGAAAAACTTTAAGTATGTTTCAAGATCTTTCTGTTTTCAATGACAATACAGAAAACTTAACAACTGTGTAACTGGAAGACTTAATTGTTCACTTAGAAGGAGGATTTGGGTAACTACACACACATGCACAGCTATCAGATTAATTTATTGATCTTGTATAAATGCTGTGCCCTGGGACAGGAGATCCAGATAATGTTCTTATCCTTTTAATTACTTATGAAATGATGAGATAATTAAAATATGAATAAATTCATGTTTTAGAACTCTCCACAAAAATGCCCTTATGGATTGTATGCAGAGCAGTTGTCTGGGTCTGCTTTTACTGCTCCAAGATCGACAAATAAACGAAGGTATTGCATTAATGCATTTATGTTATCATGTAGAGTATACCCAAATAATGACGTTACAAAAGTCTATTTTTTTGGAATTTCGAGATTTGCTCTTTACACGATGTCACACTTTTTTTATAAGAACAAAGGTATATAAGAACATAAGGCTTCAGAGTTCACAAGCCTGAAGAAAAGTTAAGAACATGCTAAGAACATTACAAGGCTTTGTGAAGCTAGAAAAAATTAGAATTTACTTTCTTTAGTTGCGCTGTCCTGTTCTCAACTCTAGAAAACAGGTGAACTATCAATCATTGTGAACATTTCATTTATGTGATATTTTTACATGTGCGTCCCTTTTTGTAGCAATTACCATCTAATTTGAAGAAGAACAGCTTTTTAAAAAGCAAGAAAATTAAGAACATTTTAAGAACATTTTGAGCCTTCAAATCGGAAAAATTAAGAACATTTCATGGCTTTCTTCAATTTCAGTGTTCTTATAAAAAAAAAACGTGTATGTGGCTTCAACCTTCAGCTTTAGGCCCTTTGCACACTAGAGTACTTTTCCAAATATTAGTAAGGATTAACAGATTAACACATTTTTCCCTAGTGTGCAAGGACTTTTTTGCATTTTCTGCTCACTGCTGTCCATAAATTCTAGTAAAGATGAAACAGGCCGCCTAACAAAATATGGGTAGCTCCCGAGCTGCCCTTACTTCTGCCAAATGTCATCACGGATTAATTTCTTGACCTGACGCGAGATTTTTTTGCTTGTTTCATTCGTTCTTTCTCTTAACAAGATGTTGGATGAAGAGTTTTTTATGCTTTTTTATGATCGTTTTCTATTTGCTGGAGCAAAGCCGCCAGGGTAGAATGCACTTTTATAAATGCAACAAGCGGCATTAAGATTCTTCACTCAAAAAAATTCTGAGGAGATAAAGTCGGAGAATTCGTATTCTTGTCATTCACTGAACGTCGAAAATAGGCCATTTCAAAATAAATGTAAGTTGGTGCGTTGAAGGTGAAAGAAAGAAAGGATGCTTCTCAGACATTGGAGTACACCCATGAAATTTATCATCAGAAGTCGAATTGATTGACAGAGACTATTTCAGAGCGTCAGGAATTTATGGTTGGATCTAAATAAATAGCAAATGCCCCCCACTGTTTGGTAGAATTTTGGCAGAATTTTAGGTCTAGTGTGCAAAGGGCCTAGAACATCATTTATTACATTGTAGATTTTCCCACAAGTGGCATACCAAAATTGATTTGATTGGAACCAAGGACTGCATGATCAGAGAGCCAACGACGTTTCCAATGAGCTATAGGGCTCAATGAAATCGCAGAGTAACTCTCTGAGTCACATGGTGAACAATAAGATTTTTCAGCAAATGGCATACCACAATAGATGGGATTCGAACCTTGACTGCATGATCAGAGAGCCAACGACGTTTCCAATGAGCTATAGGGCTCAATGAAATCGCCGAGTAACTCTCAGAGTCATACAGCCCAAAGCTCTCATACCATATCCCTTTTTGTGTTTCGGCTATGTTGAGCCTTCTTCAGCACCATAGCTATTTTGTCATGAATGGCGAACACAAGGATGGATTTTTCCACAGGTGGCATACCAAAATTGATGGGATTTGAACCAAGGACTGCATGATCAGAGAGCCAACGACGTTTCCACTGAGCTTTAGGGCTCAATGAATTCGCCGAGTAACTCTCCAAGTCATACAGCCCAAGGCTCTCATCCCATTTTGCTTTTTGTGTTTCGGCTATTTTGAGCCTTCTTCAGCATCATAGCTATTTTGTCATGAATGGCGAACACAAGGATGGATTTTTCCACAAGTGGCATACCAAAATTGATGGGATTTGAACCAAGGACTGCGTGATCAGAGAGCCAACGACGTTTCCACTGAGCTATAGTGTAAACAGGGACTCTCCCAATTTCCCATCTGATATGAAATCATTCCCTATTCATTTCATACCGGCATATAAATCTTCTATCTTAGATGCCCTCTGGTTGTCGGACAAAAGGCTTCTTAAGTGCCTTTTTAATGCTCAATTCTGTCGAAAATATGTTAGCGTTTTATTTTCAAATGTTTTTAAAATCAGCTGAAACGTAATGTTGAACTTAGTATACGAACAGCGTCAAACGTGACGCCTTTGGTGGCAACCTTTGAACAAATACAGTAGATTTAGCCATAGTGATTTAGCTAATCTATTTTCAAGGGACTTTCAACAGTATGTGGTGCTGGTGACCCTAGAACAAGACACGGAATGTCTATTCACGTCTACGCCTGCAACAAAGAAATGAAAGATAGGTAAGATAAACTTTTTCAACCCTTTTCAAATTCATTTTGAAAATTTAGACGAAAAAGTTTCTTTGTAGATTGAATGCAAGTACGTCTTGACACCATGTAAACTCTGATTCAACTATGGTAGCCAATATATAAATTGGCTTTCACTGTCAGAGACAAGAACTTTTAGAGGCATATTCATTATCCCTGCTTTCAGACTATTTGCCGTGTTTGGTACTTTCTTACATAGTCATTTCGTTGTAATATTATAACATTGACAAAGCATAACGTTTTGTCTACGTTTTATATTTCTTGTTTTTTATTGGAAAATTCATTACAGATGGCTGTGTTTATAATTTTCTTCTATGCAGAGTCTGGAAAAACTCCCAACGTTACTCAGACCAATGAACTAAATTTTCAAAAACAAAAGAAAATTCAGTGGCTTATTACCCTTAATCCTCCCCCTTTGAATAAGCCCCAGCCCCAAAATATTTTCTTGCGAGAAAAGCCCACATCATCGAATAAGCCCCCATGGCTTCTTAATCGAGTTTAGCAACTTTCAAATCGATTTTTTCTCAACTATCAAAGTTATCACTCAATTCATCGATGTGACAACGTTTTTTTTAACTTTCAATAAAACTGTTTGGGGACTGTTTGTTATTTTTGTAAATATTTTTGATTCTCGTTTTTTGACCGACTTTTTTCGCGTTTTTTCAACGTTCAGTCAACCCCAAGATTTGTCTTTTAGGGTAGGACTGCCATCTTTTCTCCCCTCTTAATGTGGAAAGTCCTTGACATGTAAAACGAGATGTAAAAGCTGCTGGTTTTCACAAAAGGAATTTGTGTTCAAGTGACTTTTATTGATTGACGCCTATTGCAGTGCGTTCCCTCTGATTTGTAAAATTGTCTTTCCAGGTGCTTTCAAAGTGCAGATAGCGACTTTCTGATTGGTGAGTCAGTCCTACCCAAATTCGTTTCTCCTCTCAGGAAATCTTCAAGTACTTGGTTTTAGAATCGTCCTTATCGAGAGGAGTATCACTCCTTAAATCCTGTACACTTTGACGATAAATCTTTTTGGATACATTTTATATATTTATATATTAGATATATTTTAGTAATTGTGCAAGTGTGAAAACTCGTTTCGCCTGTGCAGGCCTATGCTAGAAAACAATTACAAGAAAAGTGCTCGGTTGCAGAACAATGATTTTTTTAATGTTTCGAGACACGATTGGGCTTAATGCTAATTGTTTCGCAGCGTGAAGCCGGTTTTTTGCATTGGCGACGCAACGCAGCCGCATATTGAGGCAAAATTACTCCAAGACGAGGCATTTTCTTGGATGTTTCCTAGGATCCACTCTTCTTTCCGCGCAAGTTGATTTCCGCAGCACTTTGTCGCAGCATCTAGCCACCTCAGGGCTTTTCAGAACAGGACATTTTCAGTAGTGTTGCGTCGCCACAACAAATGGTAAATCTCACGCGTGACCGCGGCTTTATTTAAGACGGAAATAGAAACCAGGCTGTGTACTCTATGCGATAATTATTATTGCCACTATTTCATATGACGAACAATTGGCAGGATTGAATGTACTTTACTTCAGTGCACTAATGTAACAACTGCTCAAAGCAATAAATACTTTTTTGCTGTTTATAGTTCCACAACAAGGAATTCTTGGCATAACGACAGAATTTGGTAGAATGACTGTTACCCCAAACGAAATCTGTGTCATACAGGTAATTAAATGTGTCATTTGTCTATTTCAATGCCTACTAGAAAACTTAGAACGCTAGATTGGTTTTCCTACTCAAGGCAACATCTCCCTCCCGCCTCTGCAAACAATGTCGAGTTATCGAATGATAGAACTTTTCAGGTTCAAATGAACATTCAAATCACCTAATAAAAAACACCCCAACATTACAAAGCAAAATAGTTTTCAGGGGAAGGGGGATTGAGCCAGTAAGTTTTGCCAAGAATTAACTACCCTTTCATGGGAAAAAGCCGGAAAATTTGATGGCTTTTCCAAGCAATTCTTGCAGGGATTGTAGCTTTCTTGATTTGATTCATCATTTTGCTAGGTGTTAAATAAGAAATCCATGAATTCTCGTTGAATTAAGGCACCAACCATATATTAGACCAGAAACAAATTACCTTGCTCAAAATGGTGGCTCGCAGTATCTCTATGCTTCAAGCCAATTATTTTCATAGCAACAACGACAGAACTCAAGAGCACCGTGACTGGAATTCCGCGCAGGAAAAATGTTTTCAAATTTGCTGGCTTTCAATCCATCTTGAAACTAACAAATACTTTTCAAAGTTTCGGCGGAGAAATTCCGTCAAAACTTGGAGGGAAGGACCTTCTTGAAAATCTCTTTCCACCGGTGTCAAATTTAGTGAAAAAATAATGGGTTAACTTGTTGAAAGTATCAAATTTATCTGTAATCTATTCCTCAGACTAAAAGCATACTCTTACGTTTTAGCAAGGGATGCGGTTTTCTGTGCATGTCCAAGGTCCAAGTAGAGGATACATCTGCGAAGTATATGATGGTCATTTTGAATTGCCGTGCCTTGGACCGATTGGTAATTATTTCATTCATTCATTCTTTTTCCCAGGGTTTACTCTGCATCGTAGATCACGATAACATGATTAATTTACAAGTCTATTTATCAGTATGAAACTTAATTCAGTGCAGGTATCTGTCACACAGAGAGTTTAAGCTTTTGAGAAATATTTTGGTATCTTCAGTGTTAGGCCTAACTTGCTTATTTTCATAATTTCTCGTTGACTCCTCATAATCGTCTCTTTCCCCTTAACATCCTTGCCCTAACCTTTTAAGAAGTAGTTTTAAGAACCCGTCGCAAATAAACAAATGATAATAATAGTGATCAAGTAGCAAATTGCGACGAGAAGAATTTTATAGACCGGTAGAGAAATAGATAAGTCCAGTGAAAAAATTTTATGACATTCCAATTGATAATTAAGGTGTAGCCAGTTTAACAAAATAAGTTGCATAACTGAATTTAACGACTTACACGTTATAGTTGAACCTATCGAATAATGATAAAAATTTCAGAATTTTCGTTACGTTAAAAATGCTTAATTCTCTTTGTGTCAAGGAGCGAATGGCCTGGCTAACCCAAGAGATTTTCTTACTCCTGTTGCAAGCTTTCAAGAAAAGCTTCCAGAAAATGGATTCGAAGTAATTAACAAATATCAAGGACATCTCTTCAAAGCAATGCAGGTAAAAAGTCATGACATTCATTGGTTTTTTCTGTTTCTATACAGCTGTTTCCAAAGAGTTTGCATAAGGGGACTTCTATTCTAGATGTTGTGATTATGATATGATTCTTGATGCATTCAAGATTTTTTGGGGGATCTGAAGGTCCCTGCCATTCCTTGCTCTATAGTTGCTGGGAGTGCTGGGTTCTTTGATGATTTCTACCTCGAAGGCTGTCGGGTCATTGCCTATTCATTATTTTGTATCTCATAACTGACAGATGGAATTCGGTTGATTGTTCAGCGGTATCCCAGTAATGTGACCAGTTGTCTTTTCGTCTGACTTCATCAATATTAGAACAAGCTCAATCATTTACACGCTGGGGTTATTTAGTTTTGCGTTGGAAGACTCCTGCTGCTCAACGTTAGGATATGGCACATGGCTATCTGCAAAGGTGCAGTACACGCGGGATTCGGAGGTTTTCTTGCCACTAAACCTCCACGTACGTCAGGGCATCAATTTGGGCGTGTTCTTCGGCACTGAACCTCAAAAACCTTCCCACTTTCAAAGAGAAAGCTCCCTAAAACAGAATCCATGATTTTCAAAAAACAGGAATTCTGAAAATTCAGGACTTTGTTGCAAACGTCAGACAATTTTCGCGCCAAAATCCTTGCCTCGTCCCAAGTCCCATTCGTGGGATGTCTCCTGGCAACTAGAGAAACGAAAACGAAAATCTCTTTCGAATTTCAAAACTAGAATCTCACGAAAGTCTCGGAAACCTTTAGCTTTTGATGGCAGGAGGTTTTGGAGGGCTCCAAAGTTTACCTGGGAACCTTGAGTAATGAAAGGAATTTTCACAGGACAATGATTTCTGTTTATTGCTATTACTGTACTGACATCAGCACTGTTAGCTGGTTTATTTTTCTTCTAGGCTCATTCTCCATTTGATGTTGTTGCTTGGCATGGTAATTATGTTCCATATAAATACAATCTAAAAAATTTCATGGTTATCAATACTGTTTCATTTGACCACTGTGTAAGTATCATCATGCCTATATTTTCTTTTTTATTTAACGGAAAGTGCGTAGGGCAAAGAGCGTTTATGCGTTTATGCATTTAACAGACGTGGGAAAAGTTTCGCTAACTGCGTGAGAACCTAGTTTCCAGAAATTTTTGGGATTGAAAATATTCGCAGAATGTTTTGCAGAAAAAGATTTATGGATTGAACTAATGATGAGCTCTAGTAATATGATTCAGATTATTTTAGCAGAAAATCTTCTTTCAAGTTCCTTTAACATTTTTGACTAGGATGCAAATGGTCTATTCAAAGCAAATGAAAATTGGGAGACAAATCAAAGCTTTCAAACAAAATGGATATTTAATCTGTTGTCTCACGTATACTATCTGATTGACAAATTTTAAAAAGCAGGTCATAGTCTAGGAAAGGGTAGAGAATAGTCGTATGTACGGTTATTGAAGCTTACCCCTTGGAAAACTTTGCAGAAAGCCTCTAACTGCATGACTGGTACACAGTCATGATGGAGGTAAATATGTTGTTCACGTGGCCCTTTACCAAATCAAGGTATAAACATTAAGGATGGGCATGCAAGATTTACCAAATTATTCGGTATAAGAACCTTGTCAGGTTTAACCCCACTAGTTTATTTAATTGCGTTGATCCTCAAAAGTAGATTTATGTTAAGTACCTTGTGTTTCTCAGCGGTATGAAGATGAGTTCTCTGCTCTTTCCCATAGCGAGAATATTTTACAATCCTGACTTCCTTTTCAATTATTTTCAAAGCAACCTTTGACTTTCTTGTATCAATCTTACTGTAGCTGAGGTGGGGTAGTCCCATAAATAATTAACAATCCTTTAATGGATTGCGATAGCTAACACTAAATCCTAACATATTTTTAGTTTTCTTGCAATTTAGACCTTGACATCTAAGATTTCCTTAAGTAAGTAAGCAAGTAAGTAAAATTTTGCAAAAATTAAAATTATAAAAAATTAAGTTTAAGATAAACAGAGATAAGTCTAATTACAGACGTACAATAAAATTCAAAATAAAAGGTCCAGTCTAATGAAAAGGTGTTTAATAAAATATAAAAGTATAAAAGTTAAGAAATTGTGGTAAAAGATACCTCCAGTTTAATATGGCAGTGATAGCATTAAAAGGTCAGTGCAACCGTGTTTCCATACTGGTCCCTCTAGAGGTGCATGTGTTATGTATGTTTTTATTTATTTCTCTTACATAACGGTTTTGTCAGATAGAATTTTTGACAAAATACAACGAGACAACCAGGAAATTCTGAGTTAAACAAGCATAAACTCTAGCTTTGCTAGACAAAAATTAATCCCCCTGAATGTTGAATTTATCCTCAATGAAACAATTCCACACCATTTCATCAACATCGTAAGTTAATGGGGGGGGGGGTGTGTGGCAGTTGTAATATGGGAAAGCGATATCAGTATTGACGAATTTAGTCCATCAGTTTGTCTCATTATTTTGTCTAAGACTTTGGCTTACGTTAAAACTTAAATGCTTAATGATCAAGCTTCATTTTCACAGGATCCATCAATATTCACTGTGCTTACTTGTCAAAGTAATACACCTGGTGTAGCTATTGCTGACTTCGTCATCTTCCCCCCTCGTTGGGGTGTTGGAGATCATACATTCAGACCACCATATTATCACAGTGAGAATTCTTCATTACATTCCTCTTTTCTTCCTAATCTATGTGAAACTTCCAAGATTAGTCGCAGAGAGCCCCGTTTACACGAGATCGGATCCGAATGGATCCGAACCCAAAAGTATTCGGATAGGCCTTGCGTTTACACTGATGGATCCGTATACTTTGGATCCGCTATCCGCATACTTGCTGGATCGCTTTCAAAAGCGATCCAGCACGGTTCTGATCCCATGGAGGTCTCGTGTAGCTGAACGGGGTATCTAAGGTTTTAGACGGGGACATGATCGGATCCAAAAGTATCCGGATACTTTTGGGTCCGATCCCAAGTAATGTAAACGGGGTCCAGGTTAGTACCCATAATTCCGCACATACTTCTAAAAACGATATCGATAATTCCGCACTTTTCAGAAAAAGGTACCCCTAAATAATGGCACGTCCCCGTACCCCCAGCACTGTTAAGTTACCCCCCGAGTAGCTGCCAGAACTTCTGATCTGAATGACGAATAGAATTTACTTGCTCGCTTGCTACTTTTATGGAAAATGCAGATATAGAGGCCCCACATATATAAGGAAATGCTCTTACATCAGAATGTAAGGTCATTTCCCTTATTTACGAGTCTGTTTTGAGAAAATCCTTAGAGTATTAGCCTGCGTGCAGACTCAACCATTTCTTACCATTGTTGTTGGAAAAGAGCTTTTTGTTTTCACATTAGCTGCGAGGACATACAAGTTTTGTGTCTCTGTACACATCTTCAAATCCAAAGAAAGCTATTTAGAATTTCCTCTATTGTCCACCTTCACTCTTAAAAAAGAACTTCGGTCTGTTTTAGGTTTTCACCATTTTTTTCTCTTTTTTGCATTGTTATTTTTTATTGCTTGTAGGAAACTGCATGAGTGAATTCATGGGTTTAATTCTTGGTAAATACGAAGCTAAGGTTTGTTATACTGAAGATAAATTGCATTGTACATGGTATCTCCCCGCTATATACAGCTTTTCAGTGTGTCACATTAACGGGGGTCTTAGTAAACGGGGTTGTAGTGAGACTTTTCTTATTCTGTGTCTAAGCATTCAATAAAAGGGAGGAGTCTTAATGAACTGGGGGTGGGAATTCTTTAACTAGTGTTTAGTTGATCTATTTTTCAGCCGATATTTTTCGAATCCTTAAAAATGTGATTAGCTACGTAGATTGTAGCCAAAAAAACATTGTAATATTTAAAAGATATGGGGAGAGCGTTTTCAAAGACTTCGTAAGATATAGCTTTAAACGTTTAACATGCTACGTATATAACTACGTTTTTAGCCAAAGTGACCCACCACACCAAGCATAATAACCCACCACAGTACGCAAAATACACCACCACAGTAGTTCGTATAGATTCGCTAGCGTGATGAAGCTAAATAGAAACATTATAATGTTAGTAGATATAGGGGGGGGGGGGGAGCATTTTCAAAGACTCTTTTTAAATAACTTTAACCATTTGACATTATGCGTTTTTAGCCTAAGTGAAACATTGTTTATTAAATATAGGAGAACCAATCTGCGTTATTGAGCGGGAAAATATCAACTACACCAAAGAATTCTTTATTGATTCTACTCAAAAATGTGATTTCTTATTTCTTAACAGGAAGAAGGTTTTCAGCCTGGAGGTGCAACTCTGCATAGTATGATGACACCGCATGGCCCGGATGCCAACTGCTTTGAAAAAGCATCAAATGCAAACTTAGTACCAGAAAGAGTTGCAGAAGGTACCCAGGTCAGTGGCAGTTGCATTCATGAATTCGTTCGGTTTTATCTTTACTGCGGAGCAGATTTGTATCCCTCAATACGACCCATATCAAAGGGCCATTCACTCTTCAAAATTGTGTACGAGACTTTTAGGAAAACAAAAGGATTTCTAAGGGATTTCAATGAAAACATTAGGTCTTCTAGCCGGATTGAACGAGATTTTAATGAAGTAGTGAACTGCCCCTCGACCTATGTACAGTATCATTTCATTGTGAAAGTGCTGGTTAAAGAGAAGGGTAGCTGTGTAATGCAGGTAAGAAATAAGCCAAAATTTTGAATTTTCATGCAAACCTAGCATCACCGGGTAGCACCACCCTCAACATAATATGTATTCACTGACTTTATCTAGTATTCTCGATCAAAATTTTCTGGTTCTTATGGAGAATGTGTCTTAACTACGGTTTCAAAAGAAATGCGACTCGGTATTTGTACCTGTTTTTACAAATCAAGAAACTCTTCTGTATGGAATAAGAAGTGAAAAAGCTAAGACACTACTTAATTCCGTTTATAAATTCAGCCCAGAACTCAGCACTCTATTTTACTGATGTGGTTTGTATAATGTTTGTGTAGAAATAATGCCCAGAAACTATTACACTTGAATTATGTCCATATTTTATCTGCTGAGAACATGATCCTGCACATTAAACAGCTTTGGAGAACGAATTTCATGAAGTTTTCGAAATTTCGAAGTTTTCGAAGTCAAGAAACTCAGAATCTCTAACTATACTATTTAAAACGACAAATCAAATTTGTTTAATAGCTAACCGATAGTTTAATAAAGAAAATTCGATTGATACAAGTTGTGTTTACCACATCGAGTGGCAATTCGTTCCTTTATTAAAATCTCGTGCAATCTAGCTTGAAAACCTTTTGTTTTCATATAAATCCCTTAAAAATCCTTTTGTTTTCCTAAAATTCTCGTACAAAATTTTGAAGATTGAATGGCCCTTCGATGTAGATTGTATTTAGGGGTACAAATCTGACAGAGAAAGTTCTTTCAATACATAGTTCTAGAAAACTCGGACTCGTGCAGAAATTTGGAAAGTCCTCCACTGTACTTATGATATCCCTCCACCGTACTGAACATCCTCCACTGTACTGATGATATCCCTCCACCGTACTTATGATATCCCTCCACCGTTCTGAATATCCTCCACTGTACTGATGGTATCCCTCCACTGTACTGATGGTATCCCTCCACTGTACTGCTGATATCCCTCCACAGTACTGAATATCCTCCACAGTACTTCTGGTATCCCTCCACTGTACTGATGGTATCCCTCCACTGTACTGCTGATATCCCTCCACCGTATTGAACATCCTCCACCGTACTGATGATATCCCTCCACCGTACTGATGATATCCCTCCACTGTACTGAATACCCTCCACCGTACTGATGGTATCCCTCCACTGTACTTATGATATCCCTCCACTGTACTGAACATCCTCCACCGTACTGCACACCCTCCACTGTACTGCACATACATTACCCAGGGTGATTCAACAAATAATGTTTCCATTGTTGAAAAATAGCAAAATTTTAGTGGGCAGCTTTACACAGCATGCTGAGAATGAACTGTAAAACACAGCTGATTATATTTGCTAAGTCAACGTTGATTTTTGTTTCACATTCTCAGTCATCCCAAGTTGCTGCTAGGAAACATTCAGTTGTTGATTCGCGTTCACTTAATCAAACTTTTAAATAATCATAAAAACTATTTATCTCTTATCGACTTGTCGACCTTTCTTCCTTCATAGTAGGAAACATGGGCACAGAACTGAGACGGACCGAGTCTGGAGTCCCATAACCACGGACCGAGTCTGGAGTCCCATAACCACGAACCGAGTCTGGAGTCCTTTAACCACGGACCAAGTCTGGAGTCCCATAACCATGGAACAAATCTGACTCCCATAATCACGAACCGAGTCTGGAGTCCTTTAACCACGGACCAAGTCTGGAGTCCCATAACCATGGAACAAATCTGACTCCCATAATCACGGACCGAGTCTGGAGTCCCATGAACCAGACGGAAGGTACGCCAGACGGAGGCACTGATCAGTGGACGGGGCACGGGCACCAAAGTCCAGGGACACTTGAAATTTAAAGGGTGCCTTCATTCTATAACTTTGTTAGCTATGTATGGATTGTGAGTCAAACTTCATCATCTTTACGCGTCCAGCAAAAAATGTTTCTGAGTTCTTTCAAAACCATTGCGCAGTTAATTTAGGTGATTTCTCTTTGTCAAGGCAATGCTTTGTGACATGGCCAAACGTTCAAATATTACTTGTTAAGCATACTTTTGATGTTTCATTGACAATTTTGGACCATTTGGCCAGGGTCATAGAGAAATACGCACAGTTATAAGAAAAATAACTCGTATTTATGGTCAGTCTGGGAAGAGCATTTCAATTGTTCCGAAGTCCTAGGATGGGGCACCTACCCTTTCCCCCCGCTGTTCTGATACCCCTGTTCACAGTACCACTGCCCTTTTGAGACAAATTTAATAAATTACCTTGCATCTTTAGAAGTTACTGATATCAATTTTTTCTTTGCTTTAGGCATTTATGTTTGAGACCTCACTGGGACTTTCTTTGACCGAATGGGGTGAGAAAACCTGCCAGAAATTGGATGCTGGATATTATAAATGTTGGACACAGATTAAAAGCAATTTTAACCCAAATTGGAAGGCTGGTGATGATGAGTAAGTTTTTTATAATTTTGTAAACTAAACCTACGTTTCCTTGTATCACTACTCTAGGACACCGAATCAAGTTTCTTGCCACCCATAACTTTCTTCTTCTTCCTTAGTTCAGAGCGAAGTGTCTTGTATGCGTACTTTGCACGCCTGAACTACTTACGCCTGAACTACTGACGCCTGAATGACAGAAAATTCGTTGTTTTCATGAATGATGAACACTTGGATATATTTTTCCTACCCTGGTTTTGCTCAACTTATTATTATTTTTTTAATTTTGTTCTGCGGCTCCAATCTTGAGGCTCTGGTACCCAGGGTATATTTTTCCACGAGTGGAGTGCCATACTACAGTTGATGGGATTTAAACCCAAGCTTGCATGATCAGAGATCAACGATTACTTCACTGAGCTAGCCCAATCGTCGAGTAGCTTACTGCCCGAGTCGTCTCCCCAGTCTAGTTTTGTGTTGGGCTGTTTTTGAAGCCGACTTCAGTACCATATGTATTGTATATATTTGTATACATTTTCATGAAAAGTGAACACTAGGATAGGTTTTCCATGAGTAGCAAGGCTCCCCAAGGCTCCCTCCCTTTCGTCTTTGCGTTTGTTGAGCCTTCTAATAAGTATATCATTTGTGAAATAGTTTTTCTGCGAAGTGTGTATGATTATGTATGTTACTGAAGATCGATCAACATAGCCGAAATACGAAGCGGAATGGGAAGGCTATTGAGTTATCCCTCTGTGATGAGCACAGAAACCGATACCTTTCGAGGATAGCAAGTGTATATGCGCCTATCAATCAATCAATCAATCAATCAATCAATCAATCAGATGTCGGTCGGAAAGTTTGGGAAGGATGAAGCTTTTTCGGCAACGGTAACTAAGATCGAGAACGCCGCATGCGGCGAGAAACAAAGAAACTTATTGTTTCGTTGTGTTTCGTCGGCAAATCTCGGGAAAGCGTCCATGACATGAATGTCCGCTCTAGAAATTGTTGGCCATCTTCGGACAATATTACGAGATTTCATTGTTAGCTATATGTTATGAAGGTGGCATAACTCCAGCTTACCACTGAAAACTTTGTTGCGTTTTTCAAGGACATCAATGCCGTGTAAGGGTTTGGTATATATGTGCCTCCGAGAAGCCCGACGGTGGACGTATAACCAGGGCAATATTTGAAACGATAGTCCTATAACCAGGGCATCATCTTGAAAAAATACTCCATAACCAGGGAAAAAACTTTCCCAGGAATATATATTTCATTCACTGCTGCACTAAGAGATAACATTTATCCACAACATTGGCATAGTTTCAAGACAGATAGAACAGACCCGTTACTAGGGCAAAAATTTCACAAACTTTTAAACTGACCCATACCCCGGCCAAAAAGTCACAGAACAGGACCATTAAACCGGGCTAAATACTGCAAATTACGGATATCCCGGGCAGGCACATGTCTACCAGCCCTCCTATGGGAGTTACCTGTCCCCCCTCGTATGTTATGAGATCGAAATCGAACAACCGATATCTGATGAAACGATCACATTGCAAAATTCGGATGCAAATTTTTTGACATTCTCTCTGATTAATTTCAGAAATTTTCATTGTAGATCTTTTTCATCCATTACACCCTTTCTTTATAAGAATATCCTAATTTTTGCCAGGGCTTGAACTTTTCCATTGTTATTCTTAAATTTCCATTCTTTTTGGCAATTTTGAGCCTGAATATTCTTATAGACTGTATTCTTATAAAAAAGAGTGTAAAGTTTATCGTTTTATGTTTTTAGAACGCCGAAGAAAACTCAGATGTCTTATGCCGTGTAAATGATTATGAAATTCCATTTGAAACAATGAATGAATTTTAGCTATATTTATATACAGTACTAGAATTAATTATTTATAGTGAAGCTATTAGGAAGTAAAGACGCTGAATGGTCGTGAATTGTAGCCACTTTAACATATCATTGCATCCGTTTTTTAAGCTCATTCATCATAACATGCGCGTGCTATAATAACTACATGAATTAAGGGGGCAATGACTGTGTTAAAATCTCATAAGATTGTACTGTTATGTGTTAATGGTAATCGTTTGCTGCCATCTGCTACTTGCAATAAATGGTAATGGGTTCTGGATCTTCAATAGAGTGTGGGCTGGATCTTGGAACTAGAAGTAACAGTGGGTGGGCAAATTTTTAAATTTCAACTAAAAGGCGTCAAGATTAGGGAATGGGAGAAATTCTTTGAAAATAGGAGGCTCCCGGAGGGTACTCCCATTGATGCCTGACAGGTGGTTCAGTCTGAAGGGCTAAAGAAAGCCAAAGGTTACATTTTCAAAATAACCCTCAAATGTTAGTAAAATTATTTCAATAACTCCAAAATGGTAGACAAATTTTATACCATAACCCCCCCCCCAATGGTAGTATTAGAAGAAAAATATCATATCGTTTTGACGGCATCCATTCAAAGTTTTCCACATTCAAATACACAAAATGCTGCAAACTAAGCTCTAAACACCAGTAAATTAGAAGTTAAGGGAAGTGGCTACCAAAATTGCACAAAGCTGCAGTATACTTTCTTTATTTCTCTAAACGGATCATTTGGCAGTCATTCAGTTAGACCCTCAAACCAATTGGACCCCCTGTCGGGCCTCAATGGGAGCACCCCTTGGAGGAGGCTATAAGAGGGGCGTCTTTTATTTTGACCTTTAGAGCGACTTGAGTCTCGATACTGTCTCAATACTGTACTGATACTAAAGTACAGGGAAATATAGAAACTCGACCATCGACTCGACCCGTCAACTCATTTGGATCTTCGTTTCTTGTCTAAATGTTGATTTCTTACTTTCTTGTTGTGTGTCATTATTTGTCTTATGATTTCGCGCCAAATCAGGGCTGTTTTGAATTCAAAACAAAGTTTGAGCGCGTATTTTTTGGCGCTACGTCTTCGCGAAATTTGATTGGTTACTTTGTTTGTCATTTAATCCAATGACAAAGAAAGCTGGTACGAAATGTGATTTCATTGGTCAATGGCTAATCCACGTTTCAATGGTTTCATGTGGTTCTTTTGAGTCACGCAACACTGAATGAAGTGGCGCCCTAAATTTTGTCAGTTGAATGGCTGCCGTGGAAGTTACTGGACGGGTCGAATAAGTCTACAATTTATATCTCACAAACGAAAACATCATGGTCAAGAAAGAGACAAAAATAAACTTGAATAAAAGTGATAATAGCTGTGTTGTTGAGATGGAGCCGCTGAGATCTGAAGAAGTAAGTTGATTTTGAGTTTTATTATCAGATTTAGGCTGTAAGTAAGACTGGTGTTCTGTGAAGCAAGGAACACGCGGTTTTCGATTGAATGAGTCTGAATTTCACAATTTCATTGATGAAAGACGCACCCGTATGTGGATCGATGGAGGCGCAGTTAAAAATTCAGGCCTTGCAAAAATTCGATTCAATTTTACTTGAAAAATAAATTTTCAACAGAATTTTGTAAACAGGACCTCGAACAAAACTGGCGCAAAAGTGGCGCCCAATTTTACTCTCTTTTTTTGATCTGCTTTCTTGCTGCCTTTTCACCCACCTGAAAACCTTGAAAGAAAATTTTTTACGCGTTATTTTACATATTATTGCGACAGAAATATCTTTTAGAAATTTATTCATTAAATTTTAAATTTGACTTCTAAAGTAAATTGCACTTTTGTAACTCATCGAATGAAAGGGGCTGGGAAAATCAGACAAATCGACTTGATCATGTTGTTTCAACGTGGCCTAGACGGGACCTGCTAAATCGGGTTTGTTCTCAATATCTTATTGTGTTTGAAAATATATCGTTTCGAAAATATAGGTACGATAACTTAAGTGAATGACTGATTTAAAGTAAATATGCGAGTCAGTTAATTTTCTGTTCCTTCAAGATGATTTGCGAGACTTGTAAAAGATCAAGTAAGCAGTAATTCAATGGCAGGGCGCACGCACAACAGGCTTGGGACAGTCCCATCACACGCCTTCGACACACCTTCGTCTCGGATCAGCTGATTTCATTCGTCGTCATGTCGAATTTGATCTTTTTAAAGCCATCAAACTGTTATCAAATTAAAAATAAAAAAAAACCAAGCAGGAACACCGCCACGCAGAATTAAAATTGCTTGTAAAAGTGAAATGAAATTAACAAAATAATTGATGCTCACAGTTTCTAAAATCTTAATTTTTTATGTTTCTAGACCACACGTATTTTTTTATAAGAAACTAAAAAATTGATCCAGTACTGTACTGAAAGTTTCTTAAAATTTTCAGACTTTGAGTACTTAAAGTTTCTTAAGAGTTTCTTGAATGTCCATATTGGCAAAATGATTTTATCTGAATAATGTTCCAAACCCATTTATCAATCCTATTTGAATTCATATTGGTTTCCTGTCTATCTGCTTGTGGCAGAAATGCTTTATTGCAGACGAAACAGAGGAAATAAAAGAAAACTTCTCACTCTCTGATGTGCAAAGTTCCTATTTATAAAATTTCCAGTTCTAGAGTTTCTTAAATTTTTGGCCATTGGAGAGTCTGGGTTTCTTATAAAGAGTTTCTTATAAAAAAATACATGTAGCCTTGCCCTTGCCTAGTGATACAAAAACATATTTAACCTTGACAACAAATTTACCTGTTGCCTGTGGTGTTTCATCAAAGAATTTCAGACCCCAAAGAATTTCATTGATTTAGTAACTAAGCTACTGATCTCTGAGCACAGAAGTATGTAAACCACAATCCCTTTCATGTGATATTCATTTGTAAAACTTGACCATTTATGGAATGTTATGACGATATTGAAAAACATCCTGTTTCACTAGTTTATGTCCATGTTTTTAGATCGAAATTATTTTTTACACTTTTCTTCAAAGACACATTCTATAAGGAACCTACATACATGTACAACATCTAAAAATTTATAAACAACTTTACCCCCTACTGCTAAAAGTAAAATTGCTAAGGAACTTTACAAGTATGAATATTTTCATCACTGCAGACAATCAAGAATTATGAAGCCTGTTCAATTCAGTTGCAGTCAAAACTCACATAAACTGTATGTTAGCAATGTATCAAATGTTTCCTTGAGTTCCAGCTTATTGGGAATTTTTGGTGCTACAATTTATTCAAAAGCTGTCAAAGAATAAAGAAGTTTTTGCAACTAAGCCTTGAGATAGTTGTTTTGTAATTGGGGAAAATTTTTTTGGGTAGAAGGGTAGGGAGTGATAGGTGATGAGAAATCCAACCAAAAAGGATACAGGCAGTTGAATTAAAGTTTTTTACAATATTGATAAAGTCTAACTGAAACAAAGGAAAGTCTAATCACAGGTATACAATAAAATTCAAAACAGAAGTCAAGTCTAATGAAAGGTGTTTAGAAATATAGAAGTATAAAAGTTAAGAAATTAAGCTAAAAACACCCCCAGTTGAATATGAAAGGGGTAGCATTAAAAGGTCAGTGTAACCTTGTTTCCATAATGGTCCCTCAGCTTGTTTATTGTTTACTTCACTCGTGTACCCTCATACCCCCGTCTGGCTGAAACTGAAGCTTAATTTCTTACAGGAAATGTAAAATTTTCCTTTTCTTAGGAAACTGAAATTCTGACTCCATGGAAAAGGCACAATTCATATCAAACTGGAGATAGTCCAACTTCAAGTACTTTGTCAGAACCGTGTGAAGATATGAATTGTGGAACAAAACTGGAATTTCTCATAAAACAAAACAAGAAAACGATCAAGACTGTCCTTATGGTGATTCTTGCTTTGGGATTCCTTGGTTACTTTGCAGTTGCTTGTTATCTGGATTTCAAAAGAGCAAGAGATTTGGTCATTGTCACATCTGTTACTGTTTTCTTTTTCATTTATGCTGGGTTGAAGCATTTCTTTGGTAGTTGGGTTTACGATAATGTGTATGTCACAGTATCTGGTCTAATTCAACAAAGGTGGAAGATTTTGAGATGGTATGTTATGTAATGATAACTTCCTGACCTCTCATTAACTGTGTCTTATTGTTGCATTCAGATTCACTTTAGTATGTCCCTCAATTAACCCCATGAAACTTTTATAAGTGGAAGCACCTTAAGATCCGAGTTTTTCACATCTCCATCTGTTCCAAGTACAAATCAACAAAATAGATCAAAACAATTGTCTGTGAAAAAAGGCTTAATTGTCTGTTTTGATAAACTGATAACATTGTTTGTTGGGTCTCTGTGAGTCATTTTCATCATATTGTCCATTTCAAAATTTCATTTAAATATTCTAGACTATCTATCTTGTGAGTTGATAGATTGGTTGGCTTCAGTGGAGATCAGACGCATATCCAGGACTCTACTAGTGTATCTGGGGGAAATGCCCTTCATTTCCTTGCAAATGCCAGGAAACACCCTTTAGCCAAGTTTTCCTTACAGTTTGATTTTATGTTAACTATGGATTTTACACATTTTTTGACAAATCTTGAACACAATATTTTAGAGAAGTGGGAGGTCCAGACCCCCCCTATTCCTCCCTTTGGTACGCCACTGGCCAAGATTCAAATTTCTTATTGATGCATTTTAATCCACTCTGAAAATCTGATACAAGGAGGAGACACTTTTTTGAATATTCAGGAATAAACTGATGTTCTGACAAATCAAAGTTTTTCAGCAACAGGCAAGGTGGCCCTCATATGAGTCTTCCCATCAAGACCTTGCATATACACTATCAATAGAGTGTCTTGGACCAACACGATGAGCAGTTTGATCCAAAGGGGTACTTATTTGAGGGGAATGTATTCATTGAAATACAGTACTCATTCATATTTCTACTGTTTATTGTAGTTATGTAAGTTATGTAACAATGCTTGGGCTATGTTTAATTTCATTCCTATTTTATAACTTGGAAAGAAATGAAAATTAATATTTTCGTAACAAGTCACATTTGCTGTTAAAGCAAATTACGTTTGAATAACATTGCGAACTATTTTCAATTTGTCAATTTCAGGATTGTTTACCTTGGCTTGCTCAGTTTGATTGGACTTTGGATTGGTTTTGATACAGTGAAAGATTTGAGAAGACTCATATCTGCTGTTGGTCTTGTCGTTTATATTGCCATTTGCTATCTAGCGTCCAAACACAGAAAACAGGTTAGATACATTGTAATGTCAGACTTTGCAAAAAGCAGCAAGCAATATTGATTTAATAACCAATGTCGGGGGGGTGTGGATCTGCAGATTATGTCCCCAGACTAATACTTTGTACTGAATACCCTTGGTACTCATTTACCTACCTCTAAAGTATGGGCAGCTGAGTTGACTGTTGAAAGTGGAACCCTGTGAACAGTTGTATAAAGGAGATTGAAATCAACAACCTTACAATCATGAGCCAAGCAGCTCGATCACTCTGCAACACCAACTCTATCAAAACCATTTCACCATCAAAACCTTACTGCTGCCCATGGTGATCACAATTGTGTCTCATGGCCAGAATGGGTGAAAAATCACAAGCCCTGGCTGCAGCTGTATGCAAGTCTTCTGCACCCTGAGCATTATCTTTATGGTTTCTATTCTCCGCTTTATATCATTAAGAATCCTGCAAAAGTGCTTATTTGCTTTAAGTTTCCCTAAAGTCCATATTTGACCGAGACTTTTGGTACTTCCCTACCACTTGAATGTTCTTTTTTTGAAACTGGCCAATTGCTTTGAACATGCTTGCAGTATCTTCTTAGCCATTTTTTTCTCTATGACAATGGTTTTCTTTTCCGGTTGCCTTCTATACTGCTTCTTTGTTTTCCTTTTTAACCATAATACATAATTTTTAAATAATGTAAGGGATCATCTCCAATTATTCGTATCAAATTGGTATAATTATATACGAATTAATTCGTATCGACACGTTTCGCAAAATGAAAAAATTTGTATAAAATTTGTATAGGATAACATATAAGATTCGAATAAAATTTGTATAACATTCGTATAAAATTCCTATAGGCTTTTGCAGAAAATTCAAAGAAAATTTGCATAATGATTCCCATTGAATTCGTCTAAACAAATTCTAACACTGTAAAACTCCTTTGAGCTTTGGGACTGTTCTTCGTATTTTAGCGTAACCTTTTAGTTCTCATATTATTCCTTTCATAAATTACCGACTTGCATTCCTATTGTTCTTTGAGCCAGTCTACTATCGTTCCTGGAATGTAAAGCTTTGTTATAAAAAGCTGCTAATTTTTTTTTCCGCATCAAGTTGTATCAAAATCGTATCAAATTTGTATCAAATTCGTACAAAGTTTGTATAAAATTCGTATGAAGGAAAAACGACATTTGTATACAATTTGTATACTTGATTTGCTTCATACAAATTAAGTCGTGTAACACTTTTTTTCAACTGAGAAAAAATTTGTATATGAATTCGTATAAAAACTATACGATTAATTGGAGACGGTCCCTAAATAATTAAATAACATACTTTGTATAATTTTATTTCAGATTAAATGGAGACCTGTTTTATGGGGAATTGGTATACAATTTTCACTGGGACTTCTTATCCTAAGAACAAGGCCAGGTTACTTCATGTTCAAATGGCTTGGTGATCGTGCTGCAAAATTCCTGAGCTTTTCAGATGCTGGTGCACATTTTATCTTTGGAAAGGACCTTTTGGCCCATCCATTTGCATTTAAGGTTCGTTTTGTTTTGCTATTTAATTCTGTTCATTTGGCGGGAAGATTCTTTTTGCAACAGTTTTAATTATCATTTGTGTGGATAAGTGCAACCATGAAGTTTCTTATGCCTTGAGAAAGAAATCATTGAAGCATCTGTCAAGTTATATGTATTTTTAATTTAACATCAAAAATGATGCTTTGGAGAATTTTCCACCAATTACATTAATGGCCAGGTTCAAAATGTGGTACCCGCAGTATCAGAAGAAACCACAGGATTTTTATCCACTTGACGAATTCCACATTTTGTCTCCACAATAAAGGGCCAAAATCTGAGATGTGGAACTTGCAGCACTTCACTCTTCAAAATGCCGTTTTGAAGCTGTTATTTAGCAAACAAATAAGGTTCACTTTTTCCGGGATTTTTTCTTAGTTTTTTTAAACTTAAAAATTGTACGTGTTTTTATTCCAGGTTCTACCAGTTGTTGTATTCTTCAGCTCTTTCATATACATGGTTTATTATCTTGGTGCAATGCAAGCTGTTATAAAGCGTATTGCTTGGTTGATGCAATGTACGCTTGGCACATCTGCGGCAGAGTCATTAAATACTGCTGGCAATATCTTCATTGGACAGGTGAGTGAAACTCTTTCATTAAGAATCTGATTTCTTATGCTGTACAAAATGGGCCAGGTCTAAAACGCAGATGTCATGGATAATGCGGACATGTCTGCGGAAACAATGTCTGCATTTTAGTTTTTCACGTGGGGAAAAAACTAAAACCCAAACATCAAATAAAGTGTTGATAACCACATCCATCCAAAATCACACACCACACTCCTGGCTGAGGTTAAGTGTGTCGTCACAAGCACACCTGCTATGTTATTTCCAAAAAAGCCAGTCATAACCATTTGCTTGCTTGCTGTTATATGCACATGTGTCATTCAATCAAATGGACAGCATTCATTTAAAATCATTCCGGTTTAGAAAATCAGAATTTCTGTACAGCAACGGCAAAGTTATCGCTTCTGGTAGAAACTAGTTTATGCCTGGGTAATGATGCAGATGCAACCTATTTTAGTGAAAACTTAATTACTTCCCTTGTTTCTTAATCCACTAATTAACTTCGGTTTTACAGACTGAAGCACCACTGCTGATTCGACCTTTCCTGCCTGATCTGACAATGTCTGAATTGCATGCTGTCATGACAAGTGGTTTTGCAACAATAGCTGGGAGTGTCCTTGGTGCTTATATTTCTTTTGGTGTTCCTGCAACCCATTTATTGTCAGCCTCTGTTATGAATGCCCCTGCTGCACTTGCTGTTTCAAAGTTGATTTATCCTGAGACAGAAACACCAAAAAGTAAAAATATTGATGACATCACTATTGAGAAAGGGTAAGTCAAGCTTGCCGTCAGTTGTCATTTTTCTCCTGCGTCAAACCTGATTGCTTTACAGGCTGCTCTTTTTAAGGGCTGCACGCCTTCACACTCTCCTTGTCTTGCTAAGATGCGTGTAACTTCAACGTAATTTATAAAAGTTAAACCCACCTGAACCCAGCAATCCACCCGAACCCAGCAGTCAAAACTGCTGAACCCACCTGCTCACACCTTAGAACAATGAAACTTGTTAACGGGCTTTAAAAAGCTTTCGGGAATACGCAATTAGCGCTCGTTTACAAATCAGGGCTCTCTCGAATATCTCTAGAGTCATAATCAAGATATTCATTTTTATTAGAAACCTCTTTGCGCTTTTCTTAACACACAAAAACTTGCGCTTTTTTCCTCGCTTTTTTCGAATCGCGAGTAACTAATAGCCGTGTGCTGCCGATCAAAATCACATTTGGTTCGGTATGGACAACGAAAATTTATACGAACCTGGTCTTGAAGAGCAAAATCAAAAATGAGGAAAAAACACGACTTTTAAGCAAGCGTTTGTTAAATCCATCAAATCGAAAGAAATCCTGACAGAAATCAAGAAATCCCAAGTTAATTTTGAGAGATTTCAGGCAGAAATCTCATGCACTTTTCGGCCATTAATGCACGTAATGCACCCCTTATAAGACCTACCATTTTGCCGTAAATGCAAAAGGATTTGTCTCGTCGTGCAGTTTGACTTTTATTTGCAAAAACGAAGAAAAGCTTGTCTTATTAGGTGTCTTTATACTGCTTACGGTGAAGCTCAAGTGTGGAGAAGCAGCGAGAAGAAATGATTCACGTAGATTTTTCATCATCGAATCCAAATTCTTCCGATTCTTCGTGTGATGTTGAAATTGAGTCATGTGAACTCTTAAAATGATTTAAATGAATGGAGTAGTCTTGCAAATAGTGCAAATAATTCGAGAAAATGTAGTTTCTAGGTCAGAATTGGGTTTCCTAAAAACATGCGCTTAAGTATATCAAGCTGTGCGATCTTCCACGCACTCCATGCCTTAATATTTTTGGTTACTTGGCAAGCAAAATATTATTTCCAACCCTTAGTGTTGCCAATTGAAGTAAGTTTGTCCTTATTTTGCCATTCTGTCATTGCTTATGTTGATTGATGGCTAAAATTTGAAGAAGAGAAATACTTAGAAAGGACATGAAAGTAATAATGGGGACCACCTTTGATTTAACTTAGCTCACAAAGAGGTACGTTACCTGGGCCTTATCGAGTCTATATACAGGGTGGCCCAAAAAAGGGACCCCCTTAGGTAAATAATTTCTGTATAAATTTTCTCAAGGAGGAATTTTATCAAATTCATACCAGGTAATATTCAAGTCAAGTGCGCTATCGTGTAAAAATATGTTGATGATAAGAGCTTCCATCTCGGCGCAATGGGACATTAAATTCACGATGTCTAAAAACCAGCTGTTTATATTCCATTGCATACTGTACTGCAATCGTGCGTGAAGGAGAATCATTATCCCAGAGTAAAATTGTCACAACCGTTAATGTATGGTCAGTCATACTAGAGAAGTGTGTTGAGCAGGATTGAGGACATTTTGAATATCATTTGACTGAAAGAATGAGTTATTGATTTTTCTGTTTTGTTGCGTAAGGATTACGTAAGGGTATAAAGTTGCATATTTTGTTACAGTACGTTTTTGGATTGTAAAGTTTTAAAGTCAATTTATTCAGAGATACTAACCCATATAATCATGATATTTACACGATATATCTCACTTGAATTGAATATCATGTAATATTAATTTCATGAAATTCCAACTTAAGAATAAATTATTAATAAACTATTTTGTTAGGGGGTCCTTTTTTTTGGACCACCCTGTATATTGCTTGCGAAACCAGGGCAATTTTGGAAATATGAATTTATATGAAAGAAAGGATTTCTAGGCTATACAACTTATTCTTTTAATTGCAGGAAAGAGAAGAACCTGGTTGAAGCACTGGCTGCCGGTGCCAGTATGTCTATATCACTGGTTGCAAATATTGCTGTTAATCTCATTGCTTTCGTTGCTGTTCTTGCCTTTATTGATGCAATCCTAATGTGGCTTGGCAGCATGGTTGGTGTTCCTAATCTCACTTTTGGGGTAGGTAAACTGTCTGTTTATTTCTGTGAAAAGCAACCACATTAGTTTGAATGAAAACCTTCTTTAATATTTTTTAAGCAATTCTCATCTAGATGTGGTATTATCTATCTATTTCTAGCTAATATCTGCATATGTTTGCATGCCGTTTGCTTATGTAATGGGTGTTGAATGGAATGATGCTTTTAAAGTGGGTCAGCTACTTGGTGTAAAGACTTTCCTCAATGAGTTTGTTGCATATCAAGATCTGGCAAAGCTTATCAAAAACAGAAAAATGGGACTTGATGGACCAAGTATATCTGTAAGTTTTGTTTTTGTAACCCTTAAAATTACATTCCTTGCTCTTTTAGTCATGAGCTGCTTACTTCATGATATGTCCTATTAAGATCTACCATTATGGTGGTTTTCAAGAGTAACGCTAATGGAGGGCGCAGCAAAATTATCCATATGCAAAATGCCAAAGTCTTTTGTAACAAACGATAGCAATGCTTAATTAACTTCTGTATAGATAGGTGCTCTAGCAAGGGGTTTAAAGCAAAACGATATGATAACTAGGTAGCAATAATTTTCAAGAAAGCTCGGTAGTGATTCTTCAAAGCAGATGTTCCTGCATTTTGAAAAACTCGGGTAAGAATAAGAAGATCCAGCGATAACACGGTAATTCAGGTACTTCTCAGAATTTTGTGTAAAATTGCTATGGTTTTTTTGGTAACTCCATGTTTACAATGTTTGTGGCTTAACTTGTTGCCATCGTTTAACAATATGTACGTTTGTTATTTAGGTAAGATCAGAAACAATAGCAACATACGCTCTGTGTGGATTTGCAAATATTTCTTCGATTGGTATACAGATTGGAGGCATTAGTGCCCTTGCACCTTCTCGTGCATCTGATTTGGCTAAAATAGCATTTAAGGCCCTCATAGCAGGCACTATTGCTTGCTTTATGACTGCATGTGTTGCAGGTAAGCTATGCGCACTTAATCTGTTTTCATCTATTGTTTTTGGGAGAATTTTAGACCTTTGCTTTCAACCCTGCCTTCTGTCTGACCATTTGAAAACGTTCCTACTTCTCCTTTGTTAAATTTTGTGCATAGTTGGGTTGGTCAGAAGAACGCTTTCTGGTTGATTTTACTGTTAACCTTTATCGTATTGATAAACAGGATGACCTAAAAGGAAATACACGTTTTTTTATAAGAACAAAGTATATAAGAATGTAAGGCTTCAGAGACTAAAAAGTTAAAGAACATGCTAAGAACAAGACAAGACTTTGTGAAGCTAAAAAAGAACTAAAATTTAATTTCTTAATTAATTGGCGCTGTCCTGTTCTCCACTCTAGAAAAAAGGTAAAATTTCAACCATTGTGACTTCGTGACATTTTTACATGCGCGTCCCTTTTCGTAGCAATTTTCACCTAATTTAAAAAACAACAGCTTTTTAAAAAGCAAGAAAATGAAGAACATGTTAAGAACATTTTAAGCCTTCAAATCGGAAAAAATAAAGAACATTGCATGGCTTTCTTCAATTTCAGTGTTCTTATAAAAAGACGTGTAGGGAAAAACCAAGGAAAAATTTTCTTTTTGTCTCATGAAAATAAAGGCCCTCATAAAGGTGATGTGGTATTGTAATCGTACTGGCTAGCTCACAGTGTCAGTTGTTCAGTTAGATCAGGGGAAGCCCCAGCCACGGTAGAGTCACTACCGTGGCTGATTTGGACAACTTAACTTCGTAACTTCTCAAGGTTAAGACTGGCGGCAAGACTAGCGGCCGCGTGTCTTGATGCGCGGCCGCGCCTTTTAAACTCGCGGCCGCGTGTTTTGAAACACAACTTCAAGACACGCGGCCGCACGTTTGAGACACGCGGCCGCACGTTTTAGACACGCGGCCGCACGTTTTAGATGCGCGGCCGCACGTTTTGGTTCAAAAGTAGAAATGTAGTTTATAAAAAGTAGAAATATTCTGTTCCATAGATTGTGGTTTGTTAAGTGTTCGGACACAGAATAGGGAGTTCCGATATTTCTACAAAAATAACTGATATTTCTGACTTTTTCAAAAAGGGATCTTTTTTAATGTTGAAATTTAGTTAGTTACATTCTACATTCATAATTAATGGCATCATACTGTAATATTCCTGTCTATTTGTCAATATCTTCCACTTGCAAACCGAGTTCAATATAAAATTGAGTTAAACTTTAAACTTGTCATTCTTGCAAAGAGAAAAGTTTGAACAATTTTAGCATGTAATTTGCACTCGCCCTCAGCATCAATTGGAATTTCAAGATCATTAAGTATGAAGGTAGAACGTTTTTGCTCATGAATGTTTGTTCAACCCAAACTGTGTGCTGCTTGCTCAATACCGAATATATCTTCTCTTCTCTCATCTGTCATTCTAATGTCATGAAACTAAACTTGAAATCTTCATAGCCGAATTGGAAAACCGGTTGTAGTGATGCAGCAAAGCAATCCTTCCAGCCAAACAAAATAAACCTCTGCAACTATATTGAACGGACTGCAGAATTTGTTTCAGGCAAAGGTTTTGATAAATGCATTGATTAGAATACGGACCAGAATATAATAAGAGAGCATTTTCTACGATTAACAACTGGTTTAAAGTCTTTTCTCAAAACGCGCGGCCGCGCATCTGAAACGTGCGGCCGCATGTCTCAAACGTGCGGCCGCATGTCTTGAAGTTGTGTTTCAAAACACGCGGCCGCGAGTTTAAAAGGCGCGGCCGCGCATCAAGACACGCGGCCGCTAGTCTTGCCGCCAGTCTTAACTTTGAGAAGTTACGAAGTCAAGTTGTCCAAATCAGCCACGGTAGAGTCACAGCCAGGGTCAAGGTCTCGTTTGTTAATTTACTTTGGAAATCCTAGCGACTTGTGCTTAAAATACCATGTCAACCTTCATCCATAGCATGTAATCGAAATCGATAAGAAAGGGCTGGCTTGTGTATGATACTTAACTGTGAATCTCTTTTACTCTAATGATTCGTTATTTTGATGTTTTTAGGTATTCTTTATGAAGAGTCGATAGAGGCAGTGGCATCGTCTGTTGTATTATCAAATGCAACCAATGGTATTCTCAACAGCACAGCTCAACCAATCACCACGATGCTATCAACACTCAATTATACTCAAGCAGTAAATTCAACATATATCCCTAACCTGTCTACGTCACTGTTTAACTTAACTGGAATGTTGTAAATAACAAAATGTACGGTTTATCGTCGCATTACACATATTAGCAGTGTTGAAACGGCTTTGGGTAGACTTGCTGCCTTCTAAAAGCCCTTGTAACACCCCTTGTTGTCTTCCTAAAGCCCTTGAACACCCCCCTTGTTGCCTTACAAAAGCCCTTGGACCACCCCTTGTTGCCTTCCAAAAGTCCTCGGAACATTCCCCATTCTTTCGTGCAATTTGCGTGCATTTGTTTCTTTTCACCCCGAAGAAAATGAGAAATCACCCTCCTCACCCAAGTTCAGTGTTGTGCTTTTGGCTTAATGCTATAATTTGTAAAATGTGCAGTGCATTCTATGGTAACCCTCTCTGGCCTTTAGTGAAGGACAGTTTTCAGGTAGAAAGGAGCTCTTGCTGACAAATTTAGATTTTCTCGCTATTGTTCCAAGACTTTTGGCTGGCATAATTGATTCCTCAGAGTCTTAAAAGCGGCGTTGTAGGTCGGTGTGTGAAGGGGATTACTCCAACACTGCTTTCCACTCACTGTTACTACCTTGAGTTAGTTGTTGTTGGGACAGCAAGCTCAGACTAAAACTCGTGAATTATCTGCCTTTCATGTGATGTTATCTCTTCTAAATCCCCAATACTACTCACAGTACACTCTTGAGTATATAGTAAGTTTCCAACAAGTTACGGATGTATATAGTGGTAGCTTAATTGTAAATACTTGTGTGTTAAACTATATGAATGATTAGCAACATTTAGAATACCGTATGTACTTTATTGATAAGCCCAAACATCGATTATAAATGTCTCGTTGTCATTGGGAATTGTAAAAGAAGGGCCTGGCCAAACGATCAGACATTGTTCGTCGAAAACATATGCGATTTGTTAATCAAGCAAATTGTTTGATCGTTTGGTCACATCACAAAACATTGCTTTTCAAACAATTTTTGCTTGAGGTTTTTCCAAAGCATTGCTTAGCGAATTCTTCTTTTCAATCAGTGTTTATGACGTGACAGGACGGTCAAACATTACTTGTATAGCAAATCTCAAATGTTTGACCAACAATGTTTGATCTTTTGGTCACATCACAAAACATTGCTTTTCAAACAATTTTTGCTTGAGGATTTTCCAAAACATTGCTTAGCGAATTCTTCTTTTCAAGCAGTGTTTATGACGCGACAGAACGGTCAAACATTACTTGTATAGCAAATCTCAAATGTTTGACCAACAATGTTTGATCGTTTGGCCAGGGCATTAATGATCGAGACTTGACTGTGTCTGAAAAAAAGTGGTCAGTTGTTCAAGTAATTCTAAGGCTGACGCATTTCGCAGCATTAGGCCACTGTCACAGATTGTCAAACCACCAAACATTGTTTGACAAACAATAGAAATTTGTTTGTCAGAACAATGTTTGACAGTTTGGTGACATCCTAAAATATTGCTTATCAAATAGTTTTTCCTTGCAACTTGCAAATGTTTTTCAAACATCGAAACAAAACATTTTCGAGTGAATTCTGCTTCGAAGATGCTGAAGATGCCAAACGGCAAAACACCGCATGGAATGCAAACCATAAATACTGTATGTAACGAACCCTGTTTGCATAAGCATTTCAAGTAGCCAGGGAATTACTGTTACATTATATTTGAAATGAGGGCAATCCTACCGGTAGATAAGGCCTACTTATAGAACTAAAAGGACTCGACATCGAAGCGTGAAATGATCGTTTGTGTACTGTATTTTTATATTTAAATGATAATTTAATCACTGTTGTTTGAAAGAAATAAAGCCTTAATATGTTATGTAAATGTCACTGTATGTGTCTATTTTATTTAACGCATTTCCAGGTTCATGTCATATATAAGATTGAATTTAATTGGCTCTCTCCATTTCTCCTGTTCATCGCGCTTTAAAGCCGCGGCTACATGTGCAATTTTTACCATTTTTACTTCTCTGCCGACGCGACTCATCCGAAATAATTTTAGTAAAAATGTCCTGTTCTGAGAAATCCTGAGGTTGCTACACGCTGCTTCGTTAGGTTCTGCGATAATTAAATAGCGCGATAAGAGGAATTGGCTCTAGAAATTTTCCAGGAAAACGCGCAAAAATAATGCAATGTGTTGCGTCGCCAATGCAAAAAACCGGCTACAACCCAATCGATGTTAATCTGCGACAGTGTTTTCTCAGGTCGCAGAACATTTTGTTCAAAATTCTATCCCTGGCTACATGTGGGGATTTTTAAGTTAAAGACGACAATTATTTATGATGCTATGTCGCCATTTAATGATGGTTAAATTTCAAATTCAAGCAACGTTAATGGCGAAAGAAACTGTTATAACTATTCTAATAAATTAGGTCAGTGTTAAGTTTGAATGGAGAGATGGCTTTAAATGTTTTACTTCTCTAATCCCTTGTAGTCTGTGTAAGAATACAAAAGGGCGGATGCACAAAAAGAAATCAAAATGTAGGCGGTATAAGCATAATGCTGGATGCCTTCCAGGTCAATGGGCATCAGGCGATGAGTAATGCTATATTTGTATAATCCTAAACGTGCCGCTAGCCTTAAGTTAAGTGTCTGTGAGGTTTCCTGTATAGAAGTCATACCTGTCAAAAAATCCCTATGGGATCTGGCTGATCTCCAGGAAATCTCTCCACATATTTAGCAGTGTTTTCTCAAAGAGAGTTTCATTCGAATTCAACCACCGATAAGATAACTTGTCTTGGTTCGTGAGATTTCTCCCTCCCTCCCTATCCCTCTATTTATTGTTTATTTTTTGAGTTTATGAATTTCTGATTATATGACTTTGCAGTCGACCATCCCGGTCGTCGTTGCAAGGTGTACTGGCCGAAATTTGCTTTGCAGACCGGAATCACCGACCGTGAATTGGGTTCCTTGTTCATGCAACAAAGGCTGGTACGCTGACCGGTCAGTTTCTTGAGAATACATTAACCTATAGTGCAACTACACAGCAATAGAGAGAGTATTACAAGAGCCAAAGAGCAACACTTCATTGGCCTAGCTAACACTCTTGCACCTCACGGACTAAACAGAACCACTGACCGCTAACCCTATTTATCAATCTCTTTTCTCCTTCGCCTGTCTTGGCTCTCTGTTTTCCTACTACCTAAATTATTTCCACTTACTTATTATCAAAAAAAATTTTTATCATCAATATTATTTTTATATATGAGTTATAAAACTTTCATAATTACCCATTCTATCATCATTTCTCTATCATAATAATGATTAACATCCTTACTATTACCATCACATTCACATCTTTCACATCACCTGTCACTGCGAAGCACCTACCTTACCACCAATCAGATTTCACAGACCATACTTAAAATTTTTTTGTATATAATGTAATTAGATTTTTCAGTTTATCGCACTCTGAAGAAGCCTTGCTTGGCAAGGCGAAATATTAGCAACTTTAAAAAAATATTGTTGTCTTTGGTGTCTTGCGCCGCGCTGTTTTTCCCACAACAATCTAGCAAAGAGGGTAACCTAGAGTTTTTAAATTGAAATCTACTAAAAAAAGGTCGGAGAACCCGAATCCTTTTTTTTTTTTTTTTTGTTTCAACACAATATCCTAAGATACATGGTGAATCCAAGATGGGCCTTCAAAAATTTTCGCCGGAAGTACCCTTAATTAACGCCTAATTATGCCTAATTAAGTCAATTAAAAAAGTTGCACTTTTTTAAATTTGATTACTGCAATATGTAGATCTTGAAACGCTGAGTAAAATTGTCTTTGTTTGTATTTCAATACAACCTACCAGTTTCGAGAAAAACTCGTTTGAAATAATGATGACGTCATCGTCCTTAGGCTCAGTATGGGCTTTTATCAACTCGCGTAACTTCACAAATAGGGGTCGAATCGTCAAAAAACCGCTTACAATTCGATACGTGTATGTATGACAGCATGATAAGCATAATAAGCCCCACCGCAAGTTTGGAAAAACGACGAAAGGGGTTTCACTGCATAAACAATAGGAACCTCTCGCCATTTCCAGCAGGTTTGATATTAAAACTTCAAATCTCGAATATGGGTTTTCCTTCACAACGCCTTTTGGCTCATGGATAACTGGGCATCATTTTTGCACCATTATGACGTCAGTTGCCCCTATGACGTCATCGGACCCCTTATGACGTCACAACCACACCCAATAATTATCATTCTGCTGTCTTAGCGTACATCTGTCGCATAATTAGTGGTTTTGTGACTATTGCACCCCAACCCATAAAGTTATACAAGCTGAAATATAGAATCTAGGTCTGTACTGATCACAATGGTGATGACGTCATCATTATTTCAAATGAGTTTTTCTCGAAATTGGTAGGTCGTATTGAAATACAGTCAAAGACAGTTTTACTCAGCATTTCAAGGTCTACATATTGTAGTAATCAGATTTGAAAACGTGCGACTTTTTTGATTGACTTAATTAGGCCTAATTAGGCATATTAATTAAGGCTCCTTCCGGTGGAAATTTTTGAAGGCCCATCTTGGATTCGTGTTCTCCGACCTTTTTTTAGTAGGTGTCATTGAAAAAACCCAAGGTTACCCTCTTCGCTAGATTGCTGCGGAAAAAACCCTATCTACTACGTTATAACTTTATTAACATGCAGACATAGTCAATAGAAGTGAGGACTGGTCTGGAAACCTATTGTCCTCACTTCTATTGACTATGATGCAGACAAAGTAACTAGCTATTTAACCCAACCCAAGCTAATCAATTAGGTTTTTGACTTTCTAACCGATTTACCTTCTAACTAGCCAAAAATAACTAACTTAATATCTTAATGACTTACTGCTGGCACAGATGGGCATGGCGGAGGTCGAAATTTTCGAGTTTCGTTTACTGGCCATGCGCAGGCTTATCTTCCAAATATCCGAACCTGTTTGTCACGTGCGCATAATTGCGCGCCATTTAGGAACGAGGTAGACTTACCACATGAGTCGTAGTTATCGCTATTGAATTGAATTGCTGGACGCTCAAACTAACGACTCATTCCCTTTCGTGTGGAGAAAGTGGATCGAAATTTGCTGCCTCGTTTCCATTATTCTGTTCGGGTAAAGATGTGGCGACCCCCCGACAGAAATCTCTCTCATCTCACTTTTTGCTGTGTTTCCAACTCGACTTGACTCGACTCGGCTGAGAAATATTTGAAACAAATTTATATAAATAAAAATGCTTGTTTATCTGTCACTTTTAAGATAAAACAAAAAAAGAAAGAATACAAGCTCATCGTTTTTTGCTCCTGCCGAAAGAAACCATCATATCATGTAAATTCTGAGTCAGTTCAAACATGCTTTCAAATATTTTGAGCAAACTGCAGCACGACACTAAAAACATAAACTTTCGGTTTGCAGTTCTTCTTAAAATGATTTTAACTAAACATCTAACAGGCTAACAGTAATTTGATTGGTGAGGGCTATTTCTAACAAACAAACCAAAAAAGTCTTTTCCAAGATGATTTATAGTCCTCGAATGGCGATGTAAAATCTTGTTACTGCACTTTCAAATTTGATTCAGCGTTACTGCAAAAAGCGTACTTTTGATTCATGAATATGAAACATGAAATTACAATTATTAGTCTACTCATAAAATTTGAGAACGGTGAACTGTACAGTTTTGGCGTGGAAAGCCGGAAAACCTATCAGCTCAAAACTGAGAAAATCAGATTCAGAGAAAATTTCAATGAGCAATACTTATCTAGTAGACTCACTCCATAAGTCCCACTACTTCGCTTGATGTTGTTGTTGTTGTTTTTCAAAATCGCTCAGTGTGGGACTTATGTCCTTACAGCTCTGAAACTGGCAAGCCGCGCCAAAAAATTGGCGTCCCAATCAGATTGCAGCATTTGCCTCAAAAACAATAGGTATTGTTTTTTGAACCAATCAAATGCCTTTAAATCCTGAAACTCCAGAGTGAGGCCGTAGTCTGGATTACTCGGACTGGTCTGGAAAATGTTAAGTTGCTGCGGCCGAAATCAAGACCCAACCGACCCGATTTCAGTGACTTTTTGGCCAAGCTGATAACAGTAAAATATTTTGGGAGTCAGAAAAGCTTTTATTCTGGCTTCAAGGTAAAAGAAATCGAGTTTTTGCTCGAAGTAACATTGTTTTTCGACCCACTTTAGTTTCACCGAATTTAGGCCCATCAGAGTCCTAAGACGAAGTGTCGGCAGACTTAAAGACAAGTTGTGAGTCTTGTAAAACAGATAAAAACAAGCCGAAAACATCATTAGATTCGCTATGAAATTTTACAACAGAATTTGAAATAAAAATTGAAATTAATTCTCGAATAAAGGCAAGAGAGCCTTAAGAGTCCCTGGTCGGTAGCATTCCGACTTTTCCACATACCGGTAAAATGAAAACGAGGCAACTCTTTTTTGCCAGTTCCAGAGCTGTAAGGACATGAGTCTCTGTTGGAGTGACAAATCAAATTAAGGGGAGCGTAAACTAGAGACTCGTGTAGTGAGTCTACAAGGCCGATACCAGGGTCGAATATGGTCAGCGGAGTTTCACGTAGAGGCCTATTCACCCTGGGGACGAGGTTGTGGGTTGGGAAGCAAGTCTAGGAACGAGGTTGGTTGATACCTGAAAGGGCCTAAACCAAAAGGACGATAGCACTGGTTGTTTACAGCACATCACCACTTCACGTCTTAGAAACCCAAGCACACAGATATTCCTCATTCTTTTCCGGTGTTTTTAAGGCAATTAGAACAAACTGGAGAATCAGAAGAATGGTAATTGATGATGAAAGAAGAGAAGAGACATTAATTAGAATTTTAGGCCTATTTATATTTTGGACATGACCTTTTGACTTTGTTTTCGTTTGGAGTTTGTTGAGGAACTGATGAAGGCACGCAGTGTGTGAATTCCAACAACAACACCCTGATAAATAGCAGCAGACGCTTCTATTCTATCGAATGATTCCTTGTACTTATAGAAGATTTGTGGCTACGGAGCAAAAACTTCCTTTGAATATTCTATTTGGATTCAATCACAAATGGATGAGCATGCAACAATCTGGCTCTGGTAAGGAACTTGAAAAAATGGGTAACAGGTCAACTTGCCCCACTATCAACTTGCCCCACCTTAGCATTGTCAAGTCAGACCGCTTTCAAGTCATGTTGCTCTGCCTGTTCGTACACAACTCACCCCATCTGTCAAGTCAACTTGCCCCACCATTAAATAAATGATATAAAACAGCAAAATTGAGTGAATCTAATCAGTGTGATAAAAGGGGTTGTGGGTGCAGAGCCCCCAACTTTAAACATTTATGGTTCAGTGGTGGCGAGTTGACTTTTGAGATGGGGCAAGTTGACTTTGAAGGTGGGGCAAGTTGACCTTGAAAGTGGGGCAAGTGACTTTGAAAGTGGGATGAGTTGACATAGAAGTGGGGCAAGTTGGCATTGGGGTGAGTTGGTAGTGGTGCAAGTTGACTAGAAACCAAAAAATGTACCGGTATTTTGGAACCTTTGGAACCTACAATCCCGGATTGCAATAAATAGCGGAAACATTTTCAGACATGCTTAAAATTTTTTCATCCTCTGAGTATGAATATCAGAAACAGACCAAAACAATAAACTAAGGTCAAATTTATACCCATAGGTGGCTCAAAATAAATGCATTAATCATTAAAAGAACACGGAATTGGAGCTGTGTTTAAGCACCAATCAGCTAAGTTTTGTACTACTCAAACAGTTATTCAAGATATTAATGATAGCTAAGAGTTGAGTGAACAGCAAGATGTAACTTTAAAAGAAAGTTTCATGTTAGTTTTGAAAAGTCCGCAATTTTCACTTTTCCCTTAATTCTGCATAATATGCAAAAGCAAAACACATGGACTTTTAAAAATGTGGAAAGTCTTGAGGTCTGGGTTTTCCAAAGTTACCTTGCAGGGGTTTTCGCGACAAAATTGGGCCTCTAAGGTTCTTAGTTGTAAAAGTTTATTACAATGCATTAGATTTTTCATTTTGTTTCTTTTGTAGTCACAATAAAGCCACCAAATGTTGTCATTGTCACCCAGAAACCTGGAAATTTTCCAGAATGGAAGAGTTTGCTTGGAAAGCTTCTAGCCAAAAATACATATGTGATCTACAATTTGGACAGAAAAGAAATTTCTAAAACGCATTGGACTAAAAATGTAGCATTATTTGTTTTGGATTATGTCAATGATCTTGACGGGAAAGAGAAGAATAATTTGGATAGTTTCATTCAGAAAGGTGGAAGTGCTTTTCTACATTGTTGTACATATCCTGTGAAAGGAGTTAATGAAAATGGCCATTCTATGTCACATCTTTGCCAACAAGAATGCCTGTTTCAAGATGCAGATCATTGCCAAAAATTCACTGGTTTGGTTCATCCAAGTCTAACATCACATGTTGGTAAATCTTGTTAAATTGTTAAATTGTTAGCATTGCATTTTTATGTCTTGGGGAGCTTGTTATAAATATTTTTATGCATACTGAATTCAGCGCAAAAACCAATAGAGTTCATGAAAGATTCAAGAAACCTTGTTCTGGTTTCAATGTGATTCCACAACACTTAAAAGATACAATCTTTCTCTGACTATTATTCAACAAGGCAACTTCTGCACAATCTGGGTGATGCAGCAAATTTTGTCTTGTTACCAAATCATGCATATGTAAGTTGTGATGGTCGTACGACTTATGTACCTTGCATTGCATCAGCATGAAAATTCATAAAATACCAAACTTTTTTGTGCTGCACTGTCCGCAATCTTTTGAGTTAATGGTAGAACCTTCTGAGTTGGCATAGGGTTACAACATAGGGTTGGCAGCAGCAAAAAACTAAATGATGGCCGTTTTTGTTTGATTCTCAAATGGCAAGAAAACATAGCAATGTCAACTTGAAGGTATGAAGGTATTTTTAGGCAAACAAGGCATTTTTCGATCGTACTTTTTATCAACCAAAAACCGTCATCAAAATGTCCTCTGGATAGCCGTTTTTATTTGTATTTATCTCCTTTTTTCTTAATTTTCATATCCTGCTAAGTTCGGAAGTGCCTGATGGACAAAAGAATGGGGTACAAATGAATAATGTATAAAAAGCTATATTTTCCTAATTTTACGACTTACGTAATCCCAACATATGTAGAGGTTGCTAAAATTTGATTCCTGATATAGTGGTGAGAAATCTAGCAGTTTTGGTGCATTTTTTCCGCATATGGGTATAAATTTGATAGGCACTCTGAATTCTTTTTGTTGTAAAAAAATCAAATTGTGTTTACTACCAGTCATTGAGTTGTACATAACTTCAAAATTGTGATAAGCAATGGAAAAATCTTTGGACATATGTAAACGCTTTCAGACACTCCTTCAGAGATTAAACGACAGAAACAGACCTATAATAGCTCTTTTTCTCACTTTGAGTCTTGAATTAATTCTATTGGCCCCCTAACAGTATCTATCTTGCAAACTGATTGCAGATCAAAACTCAATGTCAATTCGGCTTCATTTTCTGACTGGTGCATTTCGATCCGCATCTGGGTATTAATTACGCCTTAGTCAATTGTTTCAGTCTGTTTCTACTCGATGAGTGTCAGACGTCTCCATTATTTCTCACAATTTTTCTAGCAGTGTATATCCGAAACCATTTTTAAGTGCCTTTTGCAAACACTGAGATTCTTTTTGATCCAAATAGACGGAAAGAAATCTTATCACCAAACACTGGTACCGATTGAACCTATAACTTGTTCTTATTCAAGCGTGATTGTCAACAGACATCGGCCTCGATCATAGTTATAATGCCAACATACAAACAATACACTAGCGTCCCCTCAGTTAGGTCACGTGGATAGTTAAAATCGAGGCAAAGAGGTCGGACAATAGGTTTCCAGACCAGTCCTCACTTCTATAGAGGCCCCCCAAGGGGGTGCAAAATCACGCGATCATGTGCAGTTTTTTGACGATTCACGCAATCACGCAGGATAAAACTTCATTTTCACACGCATACAACTTCAAGCGTTGCTCACCAAAATTTTCAGCAGGATCAATATTCAGGATGTTTAACTTCATATATCTAAAGGATTGGCTTTGAAAAATTCTTTCCATGACGAGTTTGTAACAGGGAACACACAAAATTAAGATTTTAGGGGACTTAATTAATCCATCATACTAGAGAGTGACGGAATTATAGTTAGCTGACAGTGCTCCATGGATAAAAGGGCATTCCTGCATTCAAGAAACCTCTCAATTATGTTGCCAATACTGTAAATCACGAAATCACAAGCCGTACCAAAGCATTTCACGCGACACGCAGGAGTTTTGATTCACGCATTCACGCGCAAAAGTTTCTCGTTTCACGAAATCACGCATAAAATATTGTCCAATAACGCATCATGCAGAACCGCTTGGGGGGCCTCTTCCTATAGACCTTTTCCACTAAAGGCTGCTAGGATTGGCATTTCCCATTCCCAAAACTTTAAGGTACTGGGATTTCGATGCTAAAATCATATAAAGCATCAAATAGTTAGTCTTGGTGCAAAGTTTCATTGTATAATATTGATTTTGAGTGTTCAAAGTTCCCAATTCAGTAAGGGCTTTAACCGTGAAAAATGGCTTGTGGTGAAACTTTTCACCCCGACTGGTCTGAGCCCTTATAAAATCACAAACTTTGGACGCTCGTAAAATTAATGAAAGAAGCGCTCTAAGATAGTAAAACTTTACACCTACAATCACGGACAAAATTAGTTTAGACTTTACAAATAACAGGATAGCTGCGTAAATTTGGTCAGTTAATCTCCCCCTCCCCCCCCCCAAAATCAATGTTGTTCTCTTATTTTCTCCGTCGGGAAGCGGTAATCTAACAAACCAACTTTGAATCAGGGGGGAGGGGGAGATATATGTTGATTCGTGCGTGCATGAATTATATTTTATCATTTCCGGCTATGCGTCGAAAAGTTCTATTCACCCTGCTCCGATGGCACCTATAACTTTTTCTTTATTCAAGGGTGACGGAAATCTCACTCGTTAAAAGAAATCGTGAGGCTTGTTGAAAGAGGATATCGGGATATTGCCACTGTTGATTCAATTGATCGGCTAGAGTTTAAAGCCGACTTAAAGAACTTTTCTCTTTTTCTAGATATGGCAGAATGCGAGGCCCTGTGTTATACAGAATCATCAAAAATGCCATTAATATCTGCTAAGAAATTGAACTCTGGAAATTTGGTATTTTCAGCAGTGGATATTCTCGCTTCCCTGAAATTAAATGAAGAAGAAAATAACTCTGAATCCAACAAATCAAAAATAGATGCTTTGCTGAAGTTGGTTATAGAAAAGCTTGGATTGAACTGTCGTCAGTTTGATGGCTTAGATCCTGTCGAATTGGCACCTGGATATCTTTTTGGTCATTCAGAGGTATGAATTATTTCTAGGAAATGGGAAATGAAATCAAAATTCGTAACAAAATGTTTTTCTGAAACACCGTTTTCCATTCCACTGTAGACTTATTACCTAATTCGTAGTTATCGCTATTGAAATAAAGCTCAAACTACGACTCGACTGCCGAATATATGACTCGCATATTTGAGTCCAGTTATCCAGTTTGAGCGATCTCGGTTTGGCGTAGTCTCGGTCTGGTAAACGATAACTGGGACTCGGGTTATAAGTCTAATTCCACTGGGTGAAATTTCTTGGTGGAGAGAGGAAGCTTCATTCTACGCATACGTGATACTCAGATTTATATTCGTTTGTTCGTTGCAGTGAATGGCGAAATCATCACGAAATTTCTTCCCACTGAAGTTTTTTGACTCGTTGAGAACTAATTTCACTTTTCATTTCTTTTAGGATGTCAGGATGTTTGTTGCTTCAGTTCAATCGACATACAAAGACCAAGCAAAAAAGGACAGCAGTTTCACGTTCAGAATTCTTAGCTCCAAGGATGAATTAAAAAACTCTAATGCCACTTCTCAGTTTTTCCCTATCGTATTTCACGACAGAGACATTACATCGCAGACAATAAAGCAACATTTTAACGTTGAGAATTACTTGAAGCATCTGAAAACAAACAAGACAGGAAGAGTCGCAATATTTTCTAAAACAGTCACTTCAACTCAGTTCCTCGTCGAAAGGTAATGTTTATCTTGTGTGATCTATTTGCGAAAAACTCAGCTTGCACTTCTTTCAACCTGAGAAATACCTCTACCGATTTGAGACTCCAAAAGAGGAGTTCCTCGAATGGGCAGAGTTGTTTCTCATTTAGAGGTGCAAAGCAGTGGAACTCTCTCTCAGCTGAGTGTAAAACGGCATCCTCTCTTAAAGCATTTAAAAAAGTAGTCGCCTCAATCATTGATGAAAATGTTCAAATGAAAAATATAAGGATATATTTTACGATTTTAATCACTTTTAGTTTGGAGGGCCCCTTGAAAATCAGTATTAGTAAACCTTTTTTTCTTGAAATGAAATGAAAAAAAAATGAAATGAAATCTTAATTTAAAGAAAGCGAGGAAAAGCGGAACAATCTCTGGACTTACTTAAGCTTTTTTCGTCTGACACTCCTTGAGGTATAAACTTCAGAAACAGGCTCTAGGAAAAGCTTTGACTCCTCGACAAATTCTGTTGATTGTCCTGCTGTATCTCGCAATCTGATTGGTGATTCAAACACTTTACCAATTAGCTTTACCTGTTTGATTGGTGCCTTTGAATCTGCATCTCATCATCATCATTTCCGTAGCCGAGGCGGCCGTGGGTGCACCCATTTATGCACATTACTCCTCCACAAGTCTCTCTCTCCAGCCATCTTCATCAGTTCCCCACACCTTTGCCACTCCACTCCTTTAGGTCATCGCTCCATTCCCTCTGCGGCCTTCCTCTTGCACTGTTTCCTTCCATCAAGCCAATCATTAAAGTTCTTGTGTGACCAATTTCACTTCTCATGTGGTGCCCAAAATATTGAAATTTTCTTCGTTTTACCATTTCCAACAGTGTTTCCATTTCCCATCCGCCTAATGTCTTCATAACTGATTGCAGTACATACTCGTTCGTCTTTTCTATATCCACGAGATTCCCAGCAGCCGTCTGTAACATTTCATCTCAAACGCTGTCAATTTCTTCTCACTTGCTTTACTTAGGGTCCAACTTTCATATCCATATAAAAGTGTTGAGGTGACTGTTGCTCTGAGAAGTTTCAGTATATCTGCATCCGGGTAAAGCTAAATTCCGCTTTTCCCAGTATTCCGCTTTAATTGTTTCGGCCGGTCTCTGATGTTTATACTCTTGTGAGTGTCAGACGAAAGTTTCCGGTTTTCTTCCCGACCCGTAAGCTCTGTACAACTCAGAGACTATTTATTTTGATTTACATTCTGTGTGATTCAAGATGCTTTTGTGCATAACATTAAGCTAAACATTTCAGTCAAAGAATATTGTCCGAATGGTGGCTGCAATATTTCAACCTACTGCGCTACCAGAGTTTATGAACTATGTGTATTAAGTTAGAAAAATGTGTGATAATAGAAGCAAAGACCTTTTCGACGAACGGCTGCAATTATGTAAAGTTTCGCAATTTCGAGATACAGAGTTTTCGATACCAAATTCGTATTAAGCAGCCAAAATTTAGTATGGATGCAAAGTTTTACTATCCTAGCGCGCCTTTTTTATATTTTAATGGGCATTTAGAGTTCTTGATTTTGTAAGGGTTCGACCAGATGGGGGTGAAAAGTTTCACCATCAGTTACTTTTCACGGTCTCTGCAGAAAGACTCGGAAATACCTGTAATTTCAAAGAAGCATATCACAACTAACTGGTCCACATGAGCGCTCTGGCATCTAGTTACTAGTTGACGGAAACTAGCTTGTGCATGGCATAATTAAGAAATGTGGGGATTTTCTACTTCTGCGATTGGTTACTAGTTGACATCCGCTATCTCGAACTCTCAAGGGAAGCTGAAATTTGTTCGAGAAAGCGAATGTTCGAAATAACGGATTCCCCATATAAATATAAAAATGTAAAAAATGTATAGTTTTCAAATTCTGAAAGGAACCTGGTTAAAATGCAAGATCAGTATTCCCAAATTTCATAAAACAAGTCAGTTGTTATTCAGAATAAGAGTCTAGGGGTCATCTGCTTTCATCTCCGTGGACTAATTTCATCCCTACTCTCATTTAACTAGAGATAATGGTGATGCAGCACATCTCCGTCTGCTAAAAACATGTAGAGATTACATGAATCTCCCCTGAGTGGGTATAGGATAGTTATGAACGGGAAGAGCTACTTTCTGCCAGGAATTTGTTTTCAATCTCTTGTACCGATTTCTCAACGAACATATCATCATCCATCAAACTGTATATTCCGATAGCAGCAAGGTAAAACTCTGATACTGGCAATCCATCGTGGTGTCTGAGGTTAATCTACTGTTAGAATGGGCAGTATATATGACTTGGCTGCTGCAATTCCCGCCAGACGAAATTATTGGCATATTTTCGGCCTTTCTATTGATCTAGTTCAGCAGAAAATTTGGTTACGTTCGAGATAAACAGCAGTTTTTCCTTCACGGGAAGTGGGAAATGGTTCGAGAAAGCGTATGATTTTTCAATACAAACCCTTATACCAAAACGAGGGGAAATGGAAAATCGTTCGAGATAGCGAATGTTCGAGATAGCGGGCAGTCGAGATAGCGGATGTCAACTGTAACTGATTCCTGTCTTTCACAGTGGACATGAGTGCTTTCGCGACCGTGATCATCTATACCATATCAGTTCTAACTTGTTCTTGAAGTGTCAACATAAATTTGAAATTAAGTAGTTGGCATTAGTTCTGTCATATCGTACGTCGACATTACCCTGACTCAAGTTGTACAAATCGTTCACACTATTCATTGTATTGGTAAATACTGGGTAAGGGGACTAAATGCTGGCTACGTGTATACATCTTACTGCCTTCCTGATAATATGAATTGTGTTTTAGGATTACGTCATCGCTTCCTTCATTTTCGGATGGTCTTGTAATCATTGCAGGCCAACAACTGCAAGGGAAAGGTAATCGAAAGATTAAGATTGTTCTTTTTAGACTGTTATTATCTAGATAACATAGTGAAACACTTCGTGATGGTCTTCTTAATTAGATCTTCGATATCTTTAGAAATTGCCAACACGGCATTTTTAGGTAAACAGGACACTTTATCAGCCTAGAAATTTGGAGTCTTCCTGAGGAAACAATCCGAAATGGCGCCCTAGCCGTTTTATATAAGAACAGCATTTTTTAATTGGAATCTGTGCACATCAGAACCAAAAAGCCGGTTCTGTGTAGACAGAAAGAGTTCGTTTTCTCACTTTAATTCTTCAATTGGTTTTCGTTGATCTACCTGCTTCAGCTTTATTTTCTGATTTGGTAACAAATCTTGTCATTTGAGCTCATTTTCGCTCGTGCTTCTTGAAAGTTTTTCGGTTATACTATAACAAAACAACTGCATAATTTAGTCGTTCAGACATTCATGATTCTTTCGATACAAAGATTTCACCAGTCAATGCAAAAGAATCTGAAATAATTGCTTTATTATAAGGATATTTTGATGTCTTGCACAGGTTAATCCTAAACAAAGGTGATGAAATAAAAGCTTCAGTTTTTATTCTGCAACATGTGCGTAAAGGAGTTACTTTTTTTGTCCCACCAGATATATCATATATCATACATAGTCGCTTTTATATTATTGTGAAAAACCAAGTCTTTGAAATGAGGATATCTTTTTTCAGGAAGAGGTGGAAATACATGGCTTTCTCCGGATGGCTGTATGATGTTTTCCCTGGCACTGAGCATTAAGATTTCATCAGAAATTGGCAGAAGACTTCCTTACTTGCAGCACATCGCAGCAGTTGCCATGGTTAATTCAGTTAGAGAAATACCTGGGTATGAGGTATGTTACATCTAATTGTCGTATATAACTTCTTCATTGGTTCAAATTCAGTGAAATTCAATGACAAAGTTCAAGTCATAAAAAAGTCAATGGCTGAAATTTTGGTTACGTTTAACCACCCTTGTCCGAACAACAGCCAACATGGAAAACGAAGTTCGGCGAAATATTGCATGCAATATTGGCGACGTTTGGCCAAGATATACACTTAGGGTACAAAAGTATTGCAACGCTTGACCTAAAATGGCGGCCAACAGTAGCCGTAGGCCCAACAACACAAAATTTACATAACAAAGCCATGTTGGCTCAGGGGCTTCGGCCATCTTGATTTAGGCGGGAAAATGTTCACAATTTCATTGAGTTTCAATCAAAATGAAAAGTAAATGATTTATTTGTTGCTTTTGGTGGAAAATAATAAAAAACTTTGAAGCAGTGCCTTCCAAATTTTCTGGAAAATATTTCAAGGGTTGTCTTGAAAAACAGCAATGTATGAACCACTATCGTGACTTTAGCTACAAAGTTTCGTGGTTTTTCGAAACAAAATAGTTTAAACTTTTAATTGCCATTTAAGTTTTCGCTCGAAGTGTACAGTTAGAGAGGATGTTGGGGGTTGAAATTTTGATAAAGATTTTAGGTGAGCAACTTTTGAAGTTGTTGTTTTGATGCGAAAATAAATTGTGCACTTGAAACAAATACACTCATTTATTTTATAAGAAACTATGCTCTGAGCCATATAGTAGGGTTTCTTAACTTTGAGCAAAAGTGTCTTCGAGATTTCGAAAATTTTAGGAAAGAAGGATTTAATGTGAGGCATCATGTTCTTATCAGTCAAAAAATTAACTTTTCCGGAATTTACCCGATGTACGATAGTTTTTGGTGATTATTTTTGGGTAAACATTACATAAAGCACATCAGTAAAACAGAATGCTGAATTCAAAAGCGAAAAATTTCTTAGTTTTTTCTTACTTCTTAGACAATATAGAAGAGTTTCTTGATGTTTAGAAAAAAGTCATATTTAGCTTCTTATTGACGGTTTCTTATAAATAAATGAATGTAATTACATGGTACTTCTTCACTGATGTTATTTATAGTATTTATTTGCTGGGTGCTCTAGCGTTATTTTGCATAAAAAGCTAAGGATAACTCCAAATTTTGCTGTTTTTTAGCCTCTATACTATTCTTAGGGCGAAAAATATACAGTAAAAATTAAGCAACTACTAAGCAACCTTTGCTACTGAAAGATGGCCTTAAGAGGTCCAAAAATAAGCAACTTTTGTAACTAAGCCCGAGCGAAGTTGCTTATAAAAAAACTGCGTGTGGGGATAAGTATTGTGTAGAATTTAACTCGTATATAACGGAAGCGGAAACAATCTGAAACTGAAAGAGTACAGTGAGGCTATGTATCTCGGAGGGCTGGACACCTCGCATGTTACCACGCATGGATGCGAAACCCTTGACCACTCAGGGTTCAGAAAATAGTTAAGCCCTCCCCCAGACAAAAATACGCCCTGCTGCTATCCTTCCTCACTTAGCAATGGAAAACAGTCATGTCTTGGGTCTAGGGCCTTTTATGTCCGAAGGACATATTGAGGGGGTGTTTGTGGAACGCATGTATGGATACATGTATGGATACATGTATGTATGTATAGACGCTTTTTCCTGCCAAACGTGTAACAATAGAGAAGCCGCAAATATGAGGAAGTAAGCTTTGAAGTCGCCGTAATTGGTCATCATGAAAACCTATTTTTAGACAATGAGCAGCAATAACGAAATTTGTATACAAGTAGATGATTCATTGTGGTGGAGTATTTGGCAGAAGTTATCAAAGCTCTTATTTAGATAATTAGATTTTTTCGTCCAATGAGAAAATTCTCAAAGTCATTTGCATAATATTTACTGAGATGTGAGTCAGTGGTTGTCGAGAAGATTCTCGAACTTCCTTTTGCATAATTAGATATGTTAGTGAAATTCTGAGGGAATATCAGAGTAACTTATTGATGAAATTTTGTAAAATAATTTGTGGCTCAGTTGCCCTCCAAATATTTACTAATAATATTTTCGATTGGTTGTCTATCCAAATATTATTCGCATTAGAAAAGTGAGAGTAACACAGGGGCTAATGTAAAATTTGGTTAGGGCGGCTGGCTACATGGGCAAAACAAGTTTGAGTCGCTATTATCATAATGGTTATGAATGATGATGATGATGATGTTGATGATGATGATGATATTGATGATAAATATTGAAAATAACATAATGATGATTGTTGCGTTGGTCATGATGATGATGATGAAAATGATATTGATTATTATGATGATGTTGATGATGATGATGATAATGATGATGATGATGATGATAACGATGATGATGATGATGATGATGATGATGATGATAACAATGATGATGATGATGATGATGATGACAGTGATGATGATCATTACGATGATATCGATGAGAATGATGAGAATGACAATGATGATTGTTGCGTTGATGATGATTATGATGGTGATGATGATCATGATGATGATGATGATGATGCGATGGCTATGTTTTACTCTATCACCGTGTGGCTATAACTTTTCTCGATGATGATGATGATGTAATTGATAGTATTCACAATAGTGCAACGATACCAGAGATTGCATGGATGTGATGATGATGGCCTAACGATATCTACTTTGGTCACATTAAAATGAGGTTTGATTGATTATTGTCCTTACGGATTTCTTGTTTTTGGAAATTTCTAGACATTTTTGAATAGTTTATTACAGTACTCTGCAACTGCATTTTGCGCTTGACTTTCTTCAAGGTTAGTGCAATTTATCATACAATTTGACGTAATGAGCGGGCATTACCGGATAATAAAGCCCTATCATTACGTTGCATTCGAACATTTTCAGCCAATCAGATTGTATAACAGAGTTGCTGCCCTGACCATATAGGGTAATAACGGAGGATGTTGGATACACTTTTTTTAATAAGCAACTTAACTTTTGTCCAGCCCTCAAAGTTGCTTAAAATTTTAGACATTTCAGCCCTCAAAGTTGCTTAAAATTGTTTGTACCTAACAGCCACCAATGACTTTGCGGGTTAAAATCGTCAACTGTTAGGCCTACAACGCGACTTTTGGGATACAGTAAGTGGAAAAACGTAAGCTAACGAACTTCAACGTGCAAAACATAAGAACACAAACACTTTTCTAGCAACAAGAAAGCGTATAAGCTTGGTTGTTTGACTTCTTAGTTGCTTACAGTTATTCAATTGAGCCTTAAAGTTGCTGCATGTTAAGGTCAGTTCAGCCCTAGTTGCTTAATGAGCGGTTGCTTATTAAAAAAAAGTGTATTACGTGTTATCGTTATTTATTCCTAACATGTTCCCACGTGCTTACTATACTTTGATATTGGTATTGTTGCACTGATGTTGCAATGACTGTGCTTTGGTTAGTAATGCTGCTTATTTTGACTGTACTCTTTTCTGAACTTAATTCTTTTTATTTCATTCATTCATTTTAATTATTTTAAGGAGCATATCTCTTCAGCACAGCAGAAGCTGGCTTTCAAGGGGCGCTTCAATAAAAAACATTAGTCTACAGTTAATCAAAAAGCTAATCAAAATAGCTTATAAACCCTACTTACAATATTCAGAAGAAATATGCAGTTATAGTTAACTTAGAATAAACAGTTTTTTACGTTGTAAATAGTTTTCTTTAAATTATATACAGAGAATTATGCCCCGCTTTTACACGGCGGAGAGGCTGTTCAACAGCTTTGAACTTCTGTAGGAAACATCGTTGACCATCAGCTGACCTTTTCATTGGCAACCTCATATCGGTCCACGTACAGACATCGTTCAGTTTGGTTATATTTATGCTTGTTAATATAATTCAACTGCCTTTTATTTTGTTATGCTGTTTTGCCCAAGCGTGTGTTGCTTTGTTTGTTGTTGATTTATGTTTTTGCATCCCAGTATTTCTACGCTGTTGCTAACTTTTGTGTTGCATAGTTTCTAAGATCTTTCAATTAAATAAACCTTAGAACAACTATCAACTTGATGCATGAATTTCGTTTTTAGGCATTGGAGTGAATATTTCAAACAGAAAGCCAACAATATGTTTGAACAGTATAATCGATCAGTATAACTCACAATATGGAAAAACATTAAGACATTTATCAATAGAGGAAATTATTGCACGAACGCTCACAAATATTGAGAAATTGCTACAAATGTTCGAGTGTAGTGGTCACATGGAGTTTTGTAAAATGTACTACAAATATTGGATACATGGGTAGGTTCATGATTCAAAATTACGTTTTATTTCCACAGATTTATTTGTCCCAATCTGCTACTTTTAAGGTAGTCAGGTCAAAAGCAGAGTGATTTTTGTTATTATTTAGGGACCGGTCATAAGGTTTGTGTAATGCAGGGGTGGAGGATATTTGGAGGGGGTAGTACTGTGGAGCGCTGCCTCTGCCCCTCGTGCACCCTCCTTTGAGCAATCTTCGCTCGTCTTCCGCATTTTGCTGTTTGGTTTCTTTACGAGTCTTTCCTTGTTATTCGTCATGCACAATAAGCCTTCCAGTTTGGAAATGGTCTTCAACCGTATTCGAAATCCTTCGCTTCTAGGGTTGGTTGAATGTCTTATCTCAAGCACAAAGAACATCCAGTTACCCAGTTTTTAGCCCTATAGTTCTCAAGGCCCATTTCCACTTCGTTCGCATTCGCTGTTTGCTAGCTAATTTCTTGTTTGCCATTCACTGGCTAACAGAAAACATCCTTCACTGAGCGAATTTGGACTGTTCGTTCATATTAAATTTTTTAGCGAATTCGTCGAGCGAAGGACCAGCATTAACCGATGAAAATCATGTAGCCGTGGGCGACCAGAGATGCTTGGCTACTCTTTGTTTTTAGACTTACTACAAAACGTATCCTTTTGCCAAACGGCAACAACAACAGCAACAACTTTCTGCTGAAAGTTTTAGGTACATTGAACTTGATGTTTGTCATTTAAGGTGGTAGAGATAACTAAGACCGTATTATAATAAGTCTATTTTGTTGTAGCGATCAAGAAATTCGACTGGGAGATGATGATGGTGAGCACGTTGTAATTAAAGGTTTGGATGACAATGGGTTTTTATTAGTACAGAAACGAACTGGAGAGAACATTTCGGTTCAGCCAGATGGAAACAGTTTTGATATGCTGAAAGGCCTGATAAGTGTAAAGAGACACTAAGCGAATGGATATATTCTTCGAAATTTCTACAATCTAGGACATAGCGGTTGGAACAAGATATCGACTGAAAGAAATTTGCTCTATAAGCTAGCGATTTTCTTATGTCAAAACTCCAATATTTTCCTACCCTTTTTACCCCCTAAACATTGTTTGTAAAACAAGAGGGCTTTCATGCGATATAAGGGACCGGTCATTATTTATGACCGGGTGGGGGCTGAAGAGAAAATTGTGGGGTAACTGAAAAATATTAAATGCATTGGGTGGGGTAACAAAAATGCCTTCAACATAAAGGTATATTCTATCGCAAAACCAAATTCATTTCAGTCATTAAGCCATTGATATTAAAAAGAACGCTTCGCGAAATGTCCATGCTTTGAGCGAATTAATTGCAGCTGTTATTACCAACAAGGTGCGAGGGTGGGGTTATTTTTCTGCTTTTCAGTTATGGGGTAAAGAAAATTTTAGACCAAAAATTGGTGGGGTAAAATTTTTTCGATGGTACAAAATACTTTCTCTTCGGCCCGCACCCCGGTTATAAATAATGAGCGCTCCCTAAGTGCAAAAAACCAAAAATTATAAAGGAAATTTTTTTGTACCTATTTCTCCCAACTTTGCCTAGCTCTAATGACATCTGTTAAGTAGAAATCTGTGCAATTTTAACCTTATACACTAATTTCTTTTAATAAGCAACTGGTCATGAATAACTATAAGAATCACCCCCATGTAATGTCTGTGCAGTACGGTGGCAGATGTGCAGTACGGTGGGGAGGGGGGTGCCATGATTGCCGTGGCGGATATTCAGTACGGTGGGGGATAGCATGATGACTGTGGGGGAATCCAGGATTGCTGTGGGGAGGCATCATGATTGCCGTGGCGGATATTCAGTATGGTGGGAGGATACCATGATGACTGTTGGGGATACCATGATTGCCGTGGGGAGGCATCTCGGAGTACGGTGGCGGATGTTCAGTACGGTGGGGGGATACCATGATTGCCGTGGTGGATATTCAGTACGATGGGGGAATACCATGATGCCTGTGGGGGATACCATGATTGCCGTGGGGAGGCATCATGATGGCCGTGGCGGATATTGAGTACGGTGGGGGAATACCATGATGACTGTGGAAGGATTAGACTCACTACAAAAGTCGTAGATTCGCTCCCAGCCCCCACGCAACACAGCCCGCTCATACTACACTCATAGTTTGAGCTGCCGCCATTAACAACAGCAACAACTATTTTTTAATTTTACATTTATTTGAATGAATTGAATTGAGGTGAAGGCAGCGAAAACTGCGACTCATGTAGTAAGTCTAGTGCCATTCGGTAAGGAACGTGACATCCACTGGGTTACTTGTGCTTATAGATCAAATCTATGCAGAAATAATTCCTTTTTATGTCTATCCTCGATGCTACAGGTTCTTTCGCACAGCTATTCCCAGCCTACTATATCACTATCGCTATGAAGATGTAGAATCCCTTAATAATATAGATAATCCTTTTGAAACCAGGTTTGCTATGTCAACCGAACTAAAGACGTCTCATCTATCACAATGTTTTTCCTATGCTATTAGATATACATGAGTCACTTGGTTCAAAAGATGTTCTAAGCAAAAAGGGAATTTATAACAAATACAGTAACTGTTGGGCCAATGTAGCATTATATATACTTTGCGGATCCACTGTCGCAAAATTTCTCCCAAGCCGAGATTCTTGTCAAACGGATATTTGCAAATGGCTTTCAAAGATTAAAAGACACCCAAAAGCTTTCCTTGTCATCAAGCTCTCTTAGGTTCACGGCGGAGATGAAATCCATAGTTTTGTTCGTCAGAAATCGCAACCAAAAACAAGCTCACGTATACAAGATGATGCCTCAAGACTTGCTGAAGAGATAGTGACGCAGATTTGCGATATTTGCGATCAGTTTAGATAGCAGTGATATGGATTTCACCTCCAAGAGCGTAAGTTTTGCCTTTGTCCCACTTAGAGAAAAACCGGTTTTCAACTCGAAAATCCGTAATGGTTGGCATTCCTCTTTGTTTGAATAGAATATAAAATGTATCTGTTCAGTCTTTATTCATGTCACGAACTTCGATCGATTTGATGAATAGCACTTTCAATGTCCCACCGAAACTCAAGAGCACATTTTCAGAAAGTATTTCTTACAATTGCCAAATGTTCTTATGGTATTAACCGAGTGGATGAGGAAAACTCCATTGATCGCACTCCTGTAACGGTAAATAGATCTCTGAATCTAGATAACACTTTGGCAAGCGAATCAAATGTTTCTTCTGCTAAATATCTCTTGTCGGCTGTGGCAATCCATAGTGGTTTCAAGAGCAACTCTGGCCATTACGACTGTGTCATATTCAATGACTGTGGTGAAGGCATTCGATTCGACGATACAGATCAATATGCCAATTCCTTGAATTCTTTTATGAGCAGCAAAAATTGCAGAAACAACTGCTGTTGGTGTATATTAATGAAAGTATACTGTTGGAGAGCTTGCCAAGAACACGGCCCATTGCAGAACGAGCTGCTTGCGGGTGATGTATTTACTTGGAAAGAGGTGTGGTGTGGTTTTAGAGAAACTCCGAATCCTGTAAACCTGCCGGAGTCTTCTTGCGTGAGTGCTTACTGCCTAGTAAACTTCACAGATAGAACTGACAAACGAAGATCTGCCCACGATTCGATACTGGATTTTAAGGGGATCCCTACAAGGAGCGGAATACATTGACGATATAGGGCTGAAAACGTTCGCGTTGTGGAAGGTATGACTTTCTAATGCTTCATAACGTCGAGATTTCAATAAAATTTACCGATTTGGGAAATTTGGTGGAATTCTAAGCAAAACCCTGGGTTTTTTCGAGTGTGTCTTCCCCTTTGTGACATCATATTTTGCCTTTATTGAAAAGCTATCTTGGCAGTCATCGGGCTTTGTGCCCCCTGTCTGCGTATCTGCCCCTTTTGGGTACCACATCCCTCCAAAAATTGGAGCATTACTCGTTAATGATATCTGTACGTGATTTTTGTCTTTAGAGAATTTTGGGCCATCATTGCTAGCATCTCTAAGAGTGCAAATGCCAATCAGAGGTGACGCCAACATTGCTCGTTACTTACATCGATTGTTTGCAGCAGATCTTTTTGAAGGCCTTGACGAAGATACAATCTTCTTGATTGATCATTTGACATCAGTTGCAACAATGCAGGTATGTGAGCTCTTTCAAATGGTCCATCATGCCACTTAAATCAACCCCAGTCATCTATAACTTCTTTCTATTTAGGAAGTTTTCCTAGAAGCTAATTCTGCTGATTGCATTGCTCTGTGCTCAGATTGAATACTTAGTTTCTGTTCTGATTAATAATTTTTGTTAGAATCTGCCCTAAAAGATAGAAAATCTATGGACACAGGTATCAATTGTTCATGGGGTCTAGATTTGCCAATAGTTGATGTTGCTTTACTCCTATCGTTTAAAACGAAATAAGGTCTTTAGAAAATTAGGTATTTGTGTTACACGTTTTCGTGATAAGCTTCAGATAAGCCAAGGCTGTTAGTTTTTCCTCATTGAATTACCATAGTATTTCTTACTAAGAGAGAGAAAATGCTCTTTGACTGCACCTGACCATTTGAATCTGGGGGTCCTTGAGAAGTTGCTCTAAAATTCAGTTACAGATTACGCACTCTTTTTATAAGAATATCCTAATTTTTGCCGAGGCTCGAACTTTTCCATTATTATTCTAAAATTTCCATTGTTCTTTGGCAATTTTGAGCCTGGATATTCTTATAGACTGTATTCTTATAAAAAAAATGTGTACATACTCAACTGTTTGTTCGTGTTTCAAGTTTTGCCTCATTTCAAATTCAAGAATAACCTTGATATAGTTCATATTAGTTTTGTAGTGAATTAGACATTTCTTTAATTTAGGCCTTTCCTTCTCATTTAGGCTATTTCAATTCATTCTATTGTTTTACATCACTCAACTATGCATCTCATTATCTCGGCATCACCCATATCATTTGTTACAGCCACACATGCCTGCCTGCATTACATCATCTCACCAGGTCATTCCCACATTACATCGATTATTGCCTTATTTTTCCAACTTCTCTATTCTCGTTTCATTTCGTTGCATCAATCGACGAAAGACAGTTCCTCTTGAGTTCCACAGCAGTTTATTAGTAAAGCACAAACACACACATCTGTTTTACTAAATTGGTGACCACGACGTGACAGCTTCAAGAACACGTTTTTGTCTTTCGCCGATTTCATCTCAACAAACAGCAAACACAAGCACTCGACTCACCCGAGAAGATAATTTAAAGTCTATTTATAATTCAACTATTTACAAGCCATTTCATTTTTTATGTACAAATGTACAAAAAGAACCCAGTAAAAGCAAGAAAACGTTAAATCAACGGTTTCATATTGACAAATATTTACAATTGCTTTCGAACAGTTCGTCTCTGTTTTGCTAGCTTTTTATGAATAACCGGCAGTGCTTTATAGTGTTCGAATGTCGCATCAAAAAGGACGGTTTTTCACTTAGTGAAATGAAAAAATTATTCTGCCATGGTTGTCTTGTACGAGACTTGTTGAAGCACGTTTTCGTGCTTGCTTGATTAGCTTTTTGTCTTCTTTCTTCATTTCCATTGTGAGCTGCTTTTTTATTCCATCTTCACTTGTTTTGCTTCTTCGTGGAAAAAGAGTTTTCCTGCTTAGCAAAGCTGAAGCCGAGAATGGATCATCTATTTTTCGAAGTATCGTACTCCTATAGTCATAAATCGCAAAATATACTCATTCACAGCTTAGCTGTTTTCAAATTATCGTCATGTTATTTCAAGCACATCGCTGCTACTTTGCATTTAGTCATAGAAGATCTACCATTGATTAATGCAATACCAAAATTCTTCCTTGAGACCTCTAACTAATGAAAGTCGGGTTAAGTGAAGCTCTTAGCAATGAAAGGAGAAGTCCTTCTTCATTTGTGTGAGATATAATCCCCTTTTACGATCTCAATTATCATTACTTACTCTAAGGTGCCAAATGAACGTCCCCCCGTTTATTAATGTTGAGTTTTTTCCCTAACCCCCCGGACCTTATTAGGACCTCCTGTTTATTAATTTTGGAAGAAAAAATTTTACTTGTGAAAGGATTAAACTACGTTTATTAAATTTCCCCCACCCCCTGGACCTTATTAGGACCACCGTTTATTAAATTTTCGAAAAATTTGACAACCCCCCCTTTAATTTGGACCCCCCGGTTTATTTGGCACCTTAGAGTACTTTTTTATGTTTCTCTGATTCTTCATCTCCATTCATAAACTCATCGATGCTTATTATTTCATCTCCCACCATTATCCTGACAGAAAATTTCAACGTTTTCATTATCCAGCGAAAATCAATGCTTTTCTATAACAAACTGTACTTTTTTACAATTCTGCCGCAAATTATACCAATTTTTAACAAATGGTGCGTTCTGATTGGTCATTGCAGCAAAGCAAATTGATATGATTAGTGGAAGTTTATTCTTTGATTTAATCTCAGGCTTGTCAGCCTATGAATCAACGTGAATTTTAGATTATGAAACTGTCGAGTCTCTTTGAAACATCGATATTCTCGCCCTCCCTCCTATTTAGTGTTTAGTTTGATCTAGGTGAAAATTAAATTAAATGATGTATTTAGCGCCAGTCGCTAGGATCTCAGTTATGGGTTAACTGATCGAGACCTAGACCCTTGCTTTGACGCTGCCGCGGCTTGGGCTCGAACCTCGAACTTTTAAAACTTAAAACTTGGGGTACGAAAGGGATGCGTCCCCCTCCCGGGTACGCTTACAATAATATGGTAATATGTTTTTAAGAAAGACAATTAATACAACAGAAATTAGTTCAACATTGTTAACGACATTGTAATATGGGGACAACTTGAATTTTGATAAGTTGGATAAGAGAACGATTGTCATTTTCGAGGAACATGATTTTCATCGCGTTGCCATCGCATCACTGCTCGCTAAATCATCCCTGCGTGCTGAAATCAACAAGTACTTGAGCTGCAATCTGCATGGGATGAGTTTCGAGTTAGCAAGCATTTTGGTTTAGCAGATTCAAAACTGTATTAGCTCTGAAACGACCAAGGAAGCCTGGCTATTTTCTTGCTTGAAAAAGACATTATCATGAAAAATAATGTAACCATGGTGACCCTTTTGCCAAGCGAATAATACCATAGGACTGCAACTTTTGATATTGTAAACAAGGGTTATCTTGCTTTGTTATATACTAGGAAGTTAAAAGGGGAGGGCTGGTCTCTAAAATCAAAACATAGGGGCCCCATGGGCATGCTCGAAGAACAACTCTGGTTGAATATAGCTATTTCGGCCAAATGATGAAAGATGTTTATCGGTATGCACAAGGATGACGATAATGATTATGATGATAATGGTGGTGATTATGATGATGATGTTGATGACCATGATGATCATGATGCTGGTTGGTAGGGGTGATTGTGGTGCTAGGGTGGGTGTTGTGGTAGAGGTGGTTGTGGTGCTGAAGGTAGGGGTAGTTGTGGTGGTTGTGATAAGGGTGATCGTAGTGATGGTGGTAGGAGTGGTTGTGCTGGTGGTGATGGGGATGGTCGTGGTGATGGTTTTAGGGGTGATTGGTGTGGTGGTGCTGTTCCTTTAGATGTTGCCGCAGCCACACAGTCAATGATGGTGATGGTAATCATGATGATTATGATGATGATGATTATTATTATTATGACGATTTTCATGGTGAGGATGATAACAATGAAAATTTGTTTTGAAAACTGTATTGAAATTGCCGCTCTTTGCCAAGACTCTTTGATTTGATCAATGTTGAGAATGCGTGAAATGTCATTTCCCAAACCAAGATGGCAATTTCACAGCTCCATGAAATAAACAAGGATGAGTCATGCAATCAAGCTTATGTCAGAAGAATCAGGGCCTCTTTTAAGGGGATAAAACTAGAGGGGCCCAAAATTTTTGGGGGACTTCGTGTTCTATTGTTCTATTGTTTTATCTTCAGCGCTTTCTTTCACAGTGCGAGTCCAGTCTTGGCAAGTTCATTCTTCTCTTAATTTTTCAAAATACAACCTCGAGATTGGCCCAGATTCGCTTTTCCTGGCATTTTCTTTTGAGAGGAAATTGTATTCCTTCAAGCCTGTCATCTGGCTGACCGTCTCTCATGAAGTTTTTGTAAGCGCGATTTTTGTTCCTTAGGAAGTTTTTAACAGTCTGCGTTATCCAATTGTTGAAGGAATACAAAAGATGATAAGTGAAAGTTCGAGATTGATCGAGGATGCTAAAAATAACTATTTCCTTAAGGCAGGTAAAACTTTAACCAACCCTTGTATTTTACTTATGACAAGAGGGTACTTCGGGGGGTCCCAATACCGCAATACCGGGCCAAAAAATCGCCGAATCCCGAATATCGCACGAAAAAATTGCAAAATACCGCAAATTGCTGAAAACTAAAATATCAGTATTGTTAATGTGATTATGACACAGAACACCAGTGTATAAGAATTTGAATCCATCTTTAATACATTTGTCCCATTTCTCCCTCCAGATCCGTAGTTAGGTCATGTTAAGCTGGACTAGCGAGCAAAGCGAGCGAAATTTAGGGGTCTGGGGGTTAGCCACCAGAAAAATTTTTGGGACCACGCCCTCTAGAATGCCGGGAAACGCCCTTTAGTGTGCCGAGAAACGCCCTATTTTGGATAAAATGAAATAATATCCTCGTTTTGGCAGAGATGAAGCAGTCAATGAGGAGGAAAGAACTTAATAAGAGCGTAATTATAAACTCAAGAACCCAGGGTAAAACTCAAGACACAACATTGAGAGCTTTGAAAATTTTAGAAAATTTTGGTTAAAAACTGGTCCCGTGTATTGCTTAACTTGTTATTATATGTCTTCTTGTTGTTTGTCTTGGAATTTTACCTGGTTAGAGTTAAATTCGTTTCAGACCGAATCTTGCTCCCACTGTATGCACCGACAACGCTTCCTAGTGGTAGCTTAACTGCCAGGGTGCACATTAGTGGGATGTGGGTGTGACACCCCCCAATATTTTGTCAGTCGGTACAGAAATTTTACCTTATTGGCAACGTCAGTCTAAAAATTTGATTAGTAGTTAGTCCAAAACTTGGACAAATTTGAAAAAGTTTGGACCAGGAAAGTTCTCTGAAGTCATCGAATCTTTCTGTAAAGTTACGAGTGAAGAACTGATATATCTAACGATCACAATCGATCCAGGACAGTTAAAATTGAATTCGGTCCCATGAGAATTGGAAAATAGTCAGTACGGGACCAACACAGCGTTTTAGACGAAAACGATGAACATAAATCACTATGGGAATGCGTAGAGCACTTTGAGACGCTTGTTTTTTTTTAATTGTTGCTTGCCTAATTACGTATACTGTCTTTCCTTTCGGGAAAAGTCATTGGCAATTGGACATCTAAAGAGGCCCAAACGGTTCCCAAAATCTTAATCTGTTCCATCTACGTTTATGCCCCAAAAATATTCTAGATGTGCGCCCTGCTAGTTGCTCAAGAAAAGACGCACATTCTTGCATTTTGGTAATAATTTTATTGAGTTAACTTGGAGATCGCAAATGTAGACAACACGAACAAGTTCAGTGCAATGCCAACTGGCTGCATGAACTCACAACACGATACAGGATTAGTAGCTAACATTTTCATTCCTGGCCTTTTTTATCAGTTAAAAGAACAACTTCTGTACGATCTCAAAGATTGCAAACGTCTTGTCATTAATAAAGCGCACACCGAACAGGGTAAATCTGCTGGGCTCATTCAAGTGACTTAAAATCAAGATGCGTACATTATTTACAGGGCTCACCGGGTGCTGGCCTTAGATATTCCAACATCAAGGGAAATATAAAGGAATCATCATTGAAGCATAAACTGTACACATCACTGCAAACAGTGTCAGACAAAAACGTCACTCACTTTTTCACATTTCAAGCCTGCTGCATCGATGTTAAGTCGTGGAACCAAAATGCAAAATCGCGCAACGAAAATGTGAAATCGCGCAAAAAATTGTAAAATCAACTAACCAAGCGCAACCAAAATGTATCGTCGTGGAACAGAAATGTAAAGTCATGAAGTAAACAGAAAAATATCACAAATTACTGTCGAAAAAGTCATATCTTTGGCCGGTTCGGTGCACCAAAACAATTATACTGGTTAAATTTCACAATTCAATACATTAATCTTCTCTTCATTTCGACTTCCTTTCTTGTATTGATGTCTGGTAACTCTTAAGTTTTTTCTTCTGCTATGGCTCTTAGCTGTTCCTTTCAAGGTTCGAAAAATACCGAATACCGCGCTGTGAAATTTCAATACCGCAATACCGCCAGGTTTTTCCTTCAATACCGAAATACCGCATATATTTTACCCCCGATACCGCAATACCGCAAACCCCGAAGTACCCCTCCGATCCATCCATAACAAAGGTCGATTTGATTAGGAATGTTAAACTCCGCTATAAAAAGCCACTCAACCACCATGTCCCCCTTTTTAGTTTCTTTTGTAATTGTATGTAGTTTAAAGCATTTTTATGTAAGGCCGTGAGGTAGTCATAGTATTTTGCTCCTCACGGTATCGTCCTCGTAGTATTGTAATGTAGTTTGTAGGTAGTGTAATCCGTAATTCGTTTTGTAAATTTTTAATGGCATATATATATAAAAAAAAGAGGAAATTGTACTAAGGGGGTAACTTTATGAAACTAGGTGGGCAATGATAGGGACTAGGGGGCATTTGCCCCCCTAGTTACTATGTTAAAAGAGGCCCTGAGAAGAACAATTGTCACATGACCGCAGATTGACAAAAGTACATGCAGGCCAAGATTATGAAAAACTAACCGCAAATTGCGCATCAATAGCTGAGACAATGGCTCTAAGAGCATTCTTATTGCTACATGGTTCCATTGGTTAGGGATTGAGTTACTTACTGACACCCAACCCAACACCACTGTTCAAATTCTTTGAGCATAAAAAGGTAGGATTACAAAACAAAACCATTTCATATTCTAAAATGAATGTGGATTAATGACACATCTTAATTTCATTGATTCATAACATGCTAAAATATATTCTATAAGAAGTTCATTCCAACACCAACTTGAAGACCTGGGTTAACTGCATCACTTGTTTTAGCATTTCTTGGAATGCAGTAATTGACTTCAAGTCTTGCAATGCCTCCTAGCATCATCATGATACCAATACCATATGACCATCTTGCTTCTGTTAACATTTTATTCATGGCATTTGCATTGTATGGATGCAGTTCTATGTTTTGGGCATTTCCTGCATTGGCAAATAAATGCACCCTGAATAGATCACCGAAACCACCTCTGCCTGGTCTAAATGGTAATGGCGTATACATATGCAAGCCTGCAGCCCAAAATGCATCTCCACCAAGTGGTACATCTTTTACTCTAGGACCAATCCCTTTCATTTGGAAGCCTCTGACAGACATTGGTCCTCCAAGAAAGAACCTGTCATTAATTTGGGTATCAGAACCACCCAATGATTTGACTGCTCCTGCTTGAAAAGAAACTCCCATGACACAATCTTTCATGAACTCCTTGTTAAGTTGGATTTCAATTTCACTTTTGACAAACTTCACATTTCCTCCAAGGCCTGAAAACTCCATGACATGTTTGAAAAGATTTCCTCTGGTAGGTAACAACTGGTCATCCCTGCCATCGCTGGTTAGCACATGTTGAACTGAAGATTTAATCACATGACCAGCTTGTTCTCTAATTGTAAAGGGGGCTCCCATGCTAACATCATAATTCTCCCGCCATTGTCCATCATACTTTAGAGAATGAATTCCCAATGGAGTTGGAATTGAAAGTGTTGTTTCTAAGCCTTGGCATTTTTGCTTGAAAAAACACTGAGCAAATTCTCCAGAAACTTTGTAAAGCTTGGTTGATAATTTACAATCTGGGCTTCTAAAAAGAGGTTTAGAATAAGAGAACTCATGAGAGGATGAAGATCGTGTGCCAATAGAAAAGTCCATGTGAAAATTTTCACCTAGACCTCTTAGGTTATTCAGCCTGCCTCCAAATACCATATTACCCTCATTGTTACCAACACTAGTTCCTGCATTTGCAGTAATCCATTTTGATTCACGTACAATGAAATATACATCAAGTCCCTCTGGGGAAGCATTTTCTTTTCTGTTTATATCAATCAAGACTTCAACACCATTGAAAATGCCAAGTCTTTCTAAACGCAGTTTGGCATTATATGCCCTATCTATCAAATCTTCAAAAGTTTTTGCTTCAAACAAATCTTCTAGCTGGCCTGTTATCAAACTTGGTTGGGTTCTGTTTGAGCCATCAATATGTATGTTGTCAACTTTCACACGGGTTGAAGTGTCGATATCATCTTCATAATCATCATCATCAAAAACAATAGGTTCACCAGTTGGACTTCTTGCCTTTGCAATGGCCAGCCCCATCTTTTAGGTATCTTTGCTAAGTTCTTACCCACAAAATGTGATTTTACATTGACAGCTGTGAACAATTGGTCAAGCAGTGGTCAAGAATCTGCGAGAAACTTGACTTCCAGAATTGAGATGCTCTATCAACTGCAAATGATGTATAACATGCACCAAATTATGAAATCTCATTAGAAACAGCCTCGGAGCCAATTTCTTGAACCAGTTTGCTCGTTTTTTATCTTCCTTAAGCACCGGGGGGGGGGGGGGTACTTCATTGTTCAGATGACTAGACGTGCTGCCCAGTTTTTCCAAACCCACCCATGTCTACCGATAAATTCTGTTTCTCGTGGTACCCATGTATAGAAAAAACAACGAAATTTTTTACCCATTTGTACCAATATCTCAAATGTTTGAACCCAATTTAATGCCTGAGGCAACTCTAAATGCGTCGAAAAGTCATTTGCGCTGAAAACTAAAACGCACTGATGATAATTCATTGGTAAAATCTAAAGTGAAATCTTATTTCAGAAATTCCATAATGTCTAGTTTGAATGAGCACTGTGAACGAAATAGAAAGCTTTGTACATATGCCCAGGTTAAGACGGTCTTTAAACTTGAAAGCTACTTAGACGTTATCGTTGATTTTAAGAAGAGGCAGTGTTTATCCAAATTTACATAGAATGAGTGCACACAATCCCCGGGGGGGGGGGGGGGTACTTCAATGTGTCCATGATCAGACGTGAATCTGGACTTTGACAAAGGGACCCATTTGTATGATAGGATTTTCAAGGATTTCTGACCCTTTTGCATGAAAATCGGGAAATTTCAAGCCCTTGTGTATGAATTTGGTTGATTTTAAAACCCTTTTAAAGTGCTAGAATTCACGAAAAATCTCGCAAAATCGAATCTGAGGGCGATTATTTGCAATCAATGTGACCGTGCTCCGTTGTTGCTGCTAATTCATCCTTTCAAAAGCAAAAAACAAAGTAGAAAGGTTGTCAGCCACTTTGCGGTAAATTATAATGGGACCTATTGGTAAGAAAATCCTAAAATACCGACCCATCAACCAGAATCTAGCAGAATATCAGACCCATGTGTAGAGAATTTCGGTCGAAAAAACCCATCCATATGAGCGGCACGTCTAGTATGTCTACATATTGAAGTAACCCCCCCGGGACACAATCTAGAAATTGAAGCTGGAAGATTTGGAAATAACAGGATTCCTAGAAATGAAAGATATTGAAAATACTGCACCACAACAGGGACAAATATCTTAGGAGATGAAATGCACTTTTTAATGATTTGCCCACTTTTCGAAATGGAACGAAATGTCTTCAACAATAAAATAGAAGAAAATTTCCCTTTTGTAAGACACTTAAGTACTTGGAATAGGTTTCTGTGGTGGCTTAGCCAAGAAGATGATGGTTTTTAAATAGATAGTTCAAGGCTTCTCTTTTCGTGTCATTTATGTACTTTATTATGTATTTAGTGTTGGCAGTTTGGTAATTTTTTTTTAGATATTTGTATTTTACACTATATACCTTGTTATAAAAAAAAAATAATTTTCCAAACTTTCTAAGAATGCGTCAAAAGAAAAGAAACTGAATGGCCAGGTTGGAAAACTTGTTCCAATTTGCAATGACACTCGCACCTCTCCTATTTATTAACCTATTGTCATGTTAATCAGCCTATTGTTTTCCTAATCTGCTCGCACTAACACGTCAGCTGAAACTTGCACGTTTTCCAAAAGGCAGAAGGAACCCTTGCACAAGATTACACAGAAGATTTAGCCGACAAATCTTTAGAAGACTTTGATATGGAGATATTTCAAAAAGCTGACATGACGCTTTATAAAGCTCAGTTTGAGAATTCCATTTGTTTTCAATCACCTTATCATTTTGAACTTGCTAAATTACGACATAATAAGCTAAAGTTGGAAGAAGCCTATTTATTGAAATTGAGATGTGAGGCTGAACTTGAGGAAACTAGAGGGCCGAAACCAAAGTGGTATGAACTTAAAACAAAGCATTTTAATAAGGAGCTTAAAAAGAATAATAATGTGATTGAGAACTCTCAAAATTTACAAGATGTTTTTGAGTATCGAAATGAACTTGCTAAAGCCTCAGGAAGATGGGGGACTTTATCATCTTAATCAAGAATATTCGTTGATATTTGCTCTTTCTGTAAACTTTTTAATTGTAGATATTTATTATTTTCCTAGACATCCAATGTTTTAATTTCGTTCTTAAAATTCTGAGTTGTTTGACCAAAACTTTGAGCTCTTTTTATAGTTATTAACGTTAAAAACGTTTGGAAATTATTTGCTCCTGAACACGGAATAAGTACATTTCAAAAAATTATCATGAAAACGTTTCAAAAGTTTTGTGTCTACATGTAATCGTGCACGAGCGTTTTTAGAATTTTTCGCTATCCTCATCGACGATGTGCGTTTTCGTTGTCTACACGGGAAAAATTGATTTTTAAAAAGTTACGTTTTCAAAAGATTCCGCTCTGGAGACAGTTTTCGCATGTTTGCGTTTCAGTCGTAGATTTAGCAGTTTGCGTTTTTATTTGAAAACCTATCCGCGCAGACGTGGCGTTATAATTTGGGCGCGAGTATATGCCGCCCGATATGGGCGAGTTTTGGGCCCTGAAATTCTCTTAATATGGGAATGATTTAAACCAAAAGCCCATATGAGAAAATGCGGGAGATTAAAAAACTCCAAAATTTCACCTTGAGACAGAATAGTGTAAAAATTGTGTCGAAGATGTTCTGAACACGAATGGAACCGGGAAGGCTAGTGTGGAAAATGAACCTCCCATTGACTTATTATTATTATTATTATTGAACACTAACGCTGTTGCTATGGTTTTTCTTTAATACTTTGATTGACACTTTTGAATCTACGCTTGAAGCTGAAGTTGAAGTTGGTGATCGTAGCGAGCTTCGGGGAGTATCTAAATTTGTTATGTTATGTTCGTTGTTTTGTTGTGATAAAATACCATAAAGCGTATTCAAGCGAGTTTTCTTTGTTATCCGAATCTATCAATGATTTCGCGATAAAGTGGCACCCACATCTGGGAGATTATTTGTGATTCTTGGATTAAAACAACGAAGTTCAAGTTGTCATCGATCGAAGCAAACATGGCGGAGTTAGAGGAATTGGAGAAGAAAATCAAAGGTAAAGTCAACTTTCTAGAATTCTTAAGCGAGGAAACTGAAGAAATATTATCGAATAATGAACCCAAGGATATTGACAGACATCTTAAAGTTTATAATAGCAAATTAGACGAAATCAAGGACATGAAAGTAAGCATTCAAGAATTGAAACTGGAGTCAGGGAAAACCCTGCGGATGTCAGAAAATGGCGTGCTGAGCTTGAAGTCAACATCAGGAAATTTGACCCTTTTATCAGTAGATTAAATGCTATTCTAAATGAGTTCAAACAAAGAGAAGAACAGGAGAAGGAGGAAAAGAAAACCAAGCCAAAAACGTAATCATGAAATGGAAATCGAGTTGGAAAAATTGAGATTCAAACAAAGATTAGAATTGGAAAGTAAATTGGAAGAAATCAAAGGAAAACCCTCAACAGCACAGAAAACCATTAGTGTCAAACTGCCTAAACTGGAAATAACAAGGTTCAAAGGAACTCATATTGACTGGTTTCGTTTTTGGAACCAGTTTGAAACAGAAGTAGATAAGCAACACATCGATCCAATTACAAAGTTTAATTATCTGAAGGAATTTTTAGAACCGAAAGTCCGTTCAGTGATAGATAATTTAAACCATAACAGTGAGGGATACGAAAGAGCAAAAGTGATTCTAAAAGCCAAATATGGAAAACAAAGTGAAGTTGTCAATGCTCATGCTCAGTGCATCATGTCTTTGCCACACATCAAAGGAACAAATCTGCACAAAATACATGAATTCTACAACAAGCTCCTCCCCAGCGTGCAAGCACTAGAATCTATGGGAAGACTCAGAGAAATATCAGGGTACACAAGAATGACTCTTGATAAACTTGAAGGAATACGAGCTGACTTAGTACGCTTGGATGAAGAATGGCAGGCCTGGGGGTTTCCTCAGCTCGTAGAAGCTTTAAGCAAATGGACTGAGCGCAACCCAATCTATCAACACCAAGAAGGAAGAGACAAGGTTTTTGCAACAAGCCAAGGAAACCAGCGTGGATCATCAAGGGGGAGTTTTCAGAAAAGGTCTTGTGTGTTTTGTGACAATGAAAATCATAAGTCTGTAGACTGTACTGCTGTCACAAAAACTGAAGAGAGAAGAGGAATATTGAAACAGAAGCGGCTATGTTTCAATTGCACTAGTGCGGGGCATCGAGCTGCAGAATGCCACAGTAAAGGAAGCTGCCGAAACTGCAAGGCCAAACATCATACATCAGTATGTGATAAGTCTAAAGATGAAGTTCTCTTAGCTACAGGAGAAAGGGGAGTGGTTTACCCTGTTGTGATTGTGAAAGTGCAAGGAGTAAAACAAGAGCCCTTTTGGATACAGGGGCTGGATGCTCTTATGTTTCAACTAAACTTGCCGACACCATAGGTAAAAGACCAGTGAGAAGAGAAAACAGGCAAATTGATATGATGATGACAACAACAACAGCTAGAATTGAAATATTTCATTATGAGATCCAAAATGTGGCAGAAACATTCAGTATCAAAATGGAAGTCAGCAAAGTGGACAAGAGAGAATTACTCACAATTCCTAATCCAAAGTATAAAGAGATGATCAACAGTTACCCTCATCTCAAAGGGGTGGTACTAGATGATTCTGATGAAAAGTCAGAGCTACCTATCCACATGATTATAGGGGCAAGTGACTTTGCAAAAATCAAAACCACTTCAAGACCACGAATTGGAAAGCCAGGGGAGCCTGTGGCGAGTTGACCTCCCTTGGGTGGACACTTATTTCACCTGGACAAGAAGCAGATTTAAGTAGTGTGTTCCTGACAAAATCTTCCAAAGTTGATTATGAACAGCTGTGTTCGTTGGACATATTGGGTCTAAAAGTTGATGAGGAACAGGATATTGTGCATAAAGAGTTTTCAGATCAATTGGAGCGCTGCCCAGATGGCCGCTATCAAACAGGCCTAATATGGAAACCCGGATTCCAAAATCTGCCAAGCAATGAAACTGGTAGCAAAGCAAGACTCAAGAAATTGGTGCAGAGATTAGAAAAGAAACCTGATCTTTTTGACAAGTATGAAGAGATAATCAAAGACCAAGAGGAGCAGGGCATCATTGAAAAGGTTACAGAGAAATCATCAAAAAGAGAATTCTATTTGCCACACAGAGAAGTAGTTAGAGAAACAGCGGAAACTACAAAAATTCGAATCGTTTATGACGCTTCGGCAAAAGCTGATGATAAATCGCCCTCTCTAAACGATTGTTTAGAGACTGGTCCGTCTCTTCAAAACAAGATCTGGGACATTCTAACCAGACACCGTCTACAGCCTGTGTTATTAAGTGGAGATTTAAAGCAAGCATTCTTACAGATAAGAATCAAAGAACAAGACAGAGATGTTTTACGTTTTCATTGGCCAAAAGACAGGAATCTAGAGAAGCTGGAAGTTTATCGATTTACTAGAGTTCTTTTTGGTTGCAACCAATCACCATTCCTGTTGTGTGCAACCTTAGAGAAGCATCTTAGCGAATGTGAAGCTGAATTCCCAACTGAAGTTGCAAAGATTAAACAGAGTATTTATGTGGATGACGTCATATTAGGAGGAAAATCGGTCGAAGAAGTTCAGCAGCTAAAAGAAACAGCAGTAGAGATATTCGGAAGAGCGAAATTTCAGCTACACAAGTGGCATGCAAACAAAGAAGAACTTGAGAAAGATAGAACACTAAGGAACGAGTCAGAAGAAAGCTACGCTAAAAAGCAACTAGGAACCAAGGAAAATGAAACAAAGCTCTTGGGACTAGCTTGGGGAAAACAAGACGACACACTGTTAGTCTCATTTGAAAACAAAGAGCATGAAATCACTAAGAGAGGAGTGTTGCAAAAGCTAGCATCAGTGTATGACCCCTTGGGTCTAGCAGCTCCAATAACATTGATGGGAAAGATTATCTTCAGAGATATTTGTGATGAAGGACACAAATGGGACAGTCAGCTACCAAACAGCCTCAAAGACAGATGGAAAAAATGGCTAAAGAACTTGCCAGAGAGTATAAAAGTGCCTCGCAGTATTGGCAAAGAAGGTGGCATTGCAGCAATAGACCTTCACGTATTCGCGGATGCGAGTGGCAATGGCGTCGCAACTGCAGTTTATGCCTTAGTCTTTCAAGAAGATGAAACCAGCCAAGAGCTCCTAACTGCTAAAGCACTTATCGCCAAAAAGGGCCTGACAATAGAACTGGTGGCAGGTCACATGGCTGCTAATCTTGTTGAAAACGTCAGAAGAGTGTTAACACGATATCCAGTACGCAGAGTCTATGGCTGGCTAGATAGTAGGGTTGCTTTGCATTGGATCAGGGGTGAGAACAAGTACAAGAAATTTGTGAGCAAACGTGTAGCCAACTTAAAGAGAAAGATTTTATCGAATGGAGGCATGTTCCATCAGAGCAGAACCCAGCAGATGTAGCAAGCAGAGGCTCTTACAGTAAAGGCTTAGATGATCATTGGTATAAAGGGCCCAGTTGTATTCAGAAGAAAGAGCAATGGCCAGCAGAGTTAATCAAAGAGGCAACTGATGAATCAAAAGTTGAAGCAACGCCAGTGAAAGCAAGCTTAAATGTAGCTGTGCAAGTCAGTGATGGTTTGGATGCTGTGTTAGAAAAACATGACTATCTAAAGGCAATGAGAATAACAGCATGGGCCAGAAGATTCGTCAACAACTGCAGATCAGATCAAATACATCAGAGAAAGGGCCCACTTTCAATCAAAGAAATTAACGAGCAGATTAACTTTTGGACTAAGAGAGTTCAGTCAAAATATGAAGCTACAGAGAAATTCAAACAAGACCAACAGCAACTAGGCCTGCAAAAGAACAATGAAGAGATTTATGTTTGTCACGGTCGCATTCAAGGGGAATATCCAGTTTATTTACCACCAACAGCACTATTTACTGAAAGGTTTGTGATGAATGCGCATATAAACACACTTCATGGTGGTGTCAGCTACACTATGGCTAAAGTGAGAGAAAGTCATTGGATTCCTAAGCTTAGACAGCTGACTAAGCGGATCATAAAGCTTTGCTTTGGATGTAAACGTTTTCATGCAGTTCCATACAGTAAACCTAAACCTGGACCTTTTCCAAGTGAGCGAAGTGACGGATCAAGACCGTTTGAACTAATAGGTATTGACTATGCTGGTCCGTTGAGATACAAAACAAGAAAGAACAAGGAAGGAAAAGCTTACATCTTGCTTTTCAGCTGTAGCTTAACACGAGCTGTTCATTTGGAGTTGCTGCCAGATCAAACTGTTCAGAACTTCATACCGTGTCTAAAGAGATTGATAGCAAGGCGAGGTCGACCAAAACGAATCTACTCGGACAACGCAAAGACTTTCGTGGCTACTGCCAAATGGATCAAACAGATAATGAAAGATGAACAACTGAAAGGATTCTTGGAAAATCAGAATATAGTCTGGCAGTTCAATCTCAGCAAAGCCCCCTGGTGGGGGGGTCAGTTTGAAAGAATCATAGGGCTCACTAAACAAGCCCTATACAAGGTCATTGGGGGAGCAAGCCTTAAGTGGGAAGAGTTGCAAGAAGTTCTTCTAGACGTAGAAACGACCTTGAATAACCGACCGCTGTCGTATGTAGAAGAAGATGTCCAGTTACCTTTGTTAACGCCGAATATAATGATGTTGGGATCAAACAATGCACTTCTAGAACCTGAGGTCAACAGAATCGAAGAAAAGGATTTAAGGAACCGGGCGAAGTACTTGTTGAAGTGTAGAGAAAACCTATGGAAGAGATGGAAATCAGAATATCTCAGAACACTCAGAGAGCGACACAATTTGAAATTCAAAGATAATGGCCAAAGAATACAAATAGGAGATGTGGTCGTAATAAAGGGAGATGAAAAGAATAGAGGACAATGGAGCATAGGAATAGTTGAATCAGTTATCATTGGCAAAGATGGAATAGTGAGAGCTGCAAGGATTCGAACCAGAAAGACCCATATTGAGAGAGCAATACAACTGTTATACCCATTAGAGCTCTCCTGCGACAGATCGGAAAGTAATGAGAACAACAGAGAAGAGCTGAACCCACAAGCAAGACAGTTCTGATCGAAAAGGAAAACTGCAGAGATAGCTAAAGAGACAATGAAAGAAACTTTCAACTATGAAGACAGAGAACTAGAAGACGATTAGATGATAGCAGAGACAGTATTGTTTGACGCCTACTCGGGTCAAACAGGGGGAGTGTGTGGAAAATGAACCTCCCATTGACTTATTATTATTATTATTGAACACTAACGCTGTTGCTATGGTTTTTCTTTAATACTTTGATTGACACTTTTGAATCTACGCTTGAAGCTGAAGTTGAAGTTGGTGATCGTAGCGAGCTTCGGAGAGTATCTAAATTTGTTATGTTATGTTCGTTGTTTTGTTGTGATAAAATACCATAAAGCGTATTCAAGCGAGTTTTCTTTGTTATCCGAATCTATCAATGATTTCGCGATACTAGGTTGAAAACGCGGATCTCGGAAATCTCGGAACACAAACATAGCAGAAATGAAAGTCTCGGATTAAGATTAAAGTGTCGGTTAGACTCTTAGTTTATATACCGTAGGTAATACCACCGTTGGCGCAGTGTCTCTGTCGCTGAGTAGGAGCTGTTTGTGCATTCCTCCGCTCCATGATTTCTGATTTCACGCTGCGCACTTCGCGTAACTCAGGTTATCATAATGTGGCAAAACCCTTCGCATTGTTGTTCCGAAATTTAGCATAAAGTCCAAAAGTCGTCATGTGCGCCATGTATTCTGTTTTATCGGGTATAAAAACATTAATCATGCTTTGGCAGATTGATAAGAAAATCATCAATTCTTAGGTGAACTTATTTGAAAAAAAACGTACCAGTTGTTAGGTAAAAAAAAATAAAAAAGCATACCCATTCTCAGGTAAAACCAAGAGAAAAAGTCACCCATTCTGGCCGCACATCCCCACTACCCAAACATTTAAGAGTGCCCCTCGGGCCTGTAACATCGCGGCAATCCAGGGAATCGCTGGCGGAAATCTCGGACAAAGATTTTTTGAATTTTTCCACGGTGGAACTAGAAGAGCGAAACACATTTTAAGATGGTTTTTCCTAAAATAGTATATTAGCCTCGTTTTGACGAGAGTTCTATTGTCCGATTGTCCGACCGACGTCCGAGTCCGGAAAAAACAAAAGACAACAGAGAAATCTAACGGCAAACGAAAGATCAAAGATGGCGAGCAGCGCGCTTTTTGCTTGTACAAATTGCCACAGCAGACACCCATTTCATGAGCTGTCTCCAGATCAGCAATTGTGTAAAGTAAGTTTTATCCTTTTATCCGTTGTGAGTAAAATTAGCGATTGCGCACAAATCTAAAGCAGATAACTCGAGGTGGAAAAAACGTTTTTGTTGTTTTAGGCCCACAGGCTTTTTTGTCCTTGTGGTGGTCTTGCCCTTTTTTCGGCTTCAGTTCAGTAGATACGTTTTCAGGTACATTTTCAGGTAGATCGAATTTACCTCGACTGTCGTTTTTCCTATTGTTTGTGTCAGAGTTCACCAAAATGATGGCTTGATGGCTGTTGCTGAAGCGAATTTACTGTAATAAACAGTGTCTTTTTATCTTCAAAGAATTCGAACATATTGGTGTGGGTTGGTGTGTCACTTAAATCATCATCACTATCACCACCGCCACAACCAGAGTCATGATGATGATGATCAGTCATCTTCATGGCCATCATCACCATCATAATAATAATAATAATCATCGTTGTTGTCATCATCATCTTCATCATCAAAGGTGTGATGAGGTTTGAAAGAAATGGGATCATCAGGACCACCATCACCACCACCCCTACCACCACAACTACCCTGCCACTATCACTACAACCACCAGAACCTCCCCTACCACCACCACCACAACCAGCATCATGATCATTGTGGTCATCATCATCATCATTCAACCACCACCATTATCTTCATAATTACTATCATCATCGTTGTGCATAGCGACAAATATCCTTCATCATTTGGCTGAAATAGCTGTATTCTACCAGAGTAGTTCTTTTGAACATGCCCATAGGGCCCCTATTTTTTAAAGATGCATGACACATGTACAGTAGTTAGTTGTCCACCGTCATCAAAAGATTCAGACCCCTTATCATCATTTTGTTGATTTTCCAATCAACTCTGTCTAATTCACTCTCTGGGGGATCATGGAAAATTCCAAATTACAAAAAGTTTGATGTATACAAATTTACCCAAAATCCTAGATTTTGTTTCAGCTATCCCTAAATCATCGTTTTATACCCTAGCCTTTATCAATTTAATTTAATTTACAGGTGAAAGGTGAAATGGTGTTTTAGCGCCAGTCGCTAGGATCTCAGTAGTAGGTTAACTAATCAAGACCTTGACCCTGGCTGTGACGCTACTGTCATGGCCGGGCTCGAAGCCTGACCACACTGACCCTCTGACACCACGAGTCAGCTTGATTACACCACGACGCCACAGCGCCTTCTAATCACAACTTGAATAGCTGTCGTAAACAAAGAAGTTTTTTTTCTCTGACCCTCTTCAAAATATAAAAATCAGAAACAGAACGAAACAATTGACATTTGACAAAGGCAGAATTTATAGCTTTGTGGCCTGGGATACTTCGGGAAGAGAAAAATAATTAATTGAAGACTCCAATAGCTTGAAGCTTTATTTATTTATTTATTAGTTTGACTAGATTTAATCACAACTTGCATAGCTGTCGTAAACAGTTGGCAAGGCCTTGCGTTTTTAGAAATTTCTTAAAAAATGGGGTATAGTGGTTTGCTTTGGCTTGTTGAATATTGCTATGCATAATAACCACCAAACTTGCAAATAACCACCAAAAATCATCACAACATCCATTTTGGGAAATAATTTTTAAATGAAGCACTTATATCATTGGGTTTTTTTGGTTTCTTTAAAGGTTGTGAAAGGTTTTCTGAGGGAAATGTTAAAAACTGACAAAAGTGGTTGAATTATGTAAAGTTTGAATTATAGAGATTCAAATTATAAAGGGTTTTTTATAAGGATTTGGATTTGTTAGGGGTTTTTCAAGGGACCTAATAATTTCTTTCAAAATTGTTACCACATATTTTGAATTACACAAGTTGAAATTAGACAGAGTTGACTGAAGTTACACTTGCAAATAAAGAGCTGCCCCATTTGATGTTTTTGTATTATTTATTTTTTCATTTCAGGACTGCAGAGCAAGACACCCTTTGGTATCATGTTCATATTGCAGACTTGAATTTCACTTGATAAAGTGAGTTGATTATTTCATTAATCAATTTTTTGATGCCCATATTTTTTGAATCACTCAGCCGGTAAAGTGCCCAAGAAGCAGTTAGCATGAAGATGCCATACTGTTTTGAATGGTCTTTTTTAATTTCATCCTGTAGAGGCCTGTAGATAAAAAGAGTTTGTTCTGGATAATTAAAAATTGAGGCAATGATTTCATATTTGGCAACAGAGAAATGAATACTTAAAAAAATCACTACCATAATTACATACTGGACAAAAGAACCAATAAAAGACACTGTTCCCTGTGGCTTTCTTGGAGTTTATGAAAAAAGAATTGTACTAAAAATGATCAAAGTTTTTTCAAAATTTGCCAGTGATTTAAACCATGTAATTATATGTTTTCTCTGTGGTTTACATGTTTAAAGTGTATTCTTCAATTATCTCTGTGTTTTAAAAAATCAACACCCCTGGCCTTTTCAATAAGGAAAATTGAATTGTAAGATGAAATTCAAAGAAGGGAGATGTTAATCAAAAGTCCCATTTGACCTAGAATACGTTTTTTATGACTCGGGTCTAGTACTTAAAGTTTCCAAATTTTTGTCCCAACTTAAGTTCTCAAAGTTTTTTAACAGTTTCTCAATTTGTATGTATGGGACTATCTATGGCCTCATTATAACTCATTCTGTTAAAAGGTGCTGTCAGTGAATTATTAAAGCCCGTTCCCAGGCTCACACTCTTCAATACTGCTTTTTAGAGCCTTTCTCAATCTCAAGCAAAAGCTGAAATTAGGAGTAGACAGGGTTTCATAGTCAAATTCAAGTATTTGGAATTTTGTGGTTGATTTCTGTTTGCCCTGGTCATAAACATGCCTAAGATATATAACATGCTTTACCCAAAAATCTCCTTGAACACTCTTTTTCTAATAGGCATTCAGACATCAAAGGAGTTCAGACATCAAAGTTGCTTGAAATATCAGGCCTCGCCTTTTAAGGCGGGCGATCGCCCGCGCCCGCCTCGTCACTCCCCTCGAAAGCTCGAGGCGAGCTGTCATCGCTCCCCTGGATATCAAATAACGGAAAAATCCGCTTACCTTCGCTTTTCTTTCTTAATTACCAGACAGACAGGAAATCTCCGGCGTTAATCTTTAAATGGACTAATCTCCTTATCACCTTTGCCTTTTCGTGTTTTAAGTTCTGTTGACGACTTTTTGATGACCATAAGGGTCACAGTTGAAGACGTACTTTTATCGTCATAAAGATTCTTTTATTTCTTTTTTGTTTCGAATTTTAAAATTGCTTTCAATTAATTTAAATAGGTATTTTCTCCTTAAAAACTTTGTTTTCTTCCGTTTTGTACCGTATTATACCCTTAAACAGTCACTTAAGGAAGATAAAAAACCGCCCGCCTGAATTTTTTGAGGGGAGTGATTACCGCCCACCTACTTAAATCTTCCTGGCGAGGCCTGAAATATCTGATGTTCCTGTCCTGAGAGTTGCTTATAATTTTCTTAACTCTCATGCCACAAAATGACAGTTGCCATCCCTAGTAGTTGAAGTAAAATTTTGCCACTTTTCCTACTAAAATATTTGTCAAAATTGACAAGATTTTCAATGAAGTATAATAAAAAAGATTTGAGACTTAAAAAAGTTCAAAACTCAAATAATCATTTGTGTAGTTGCTTACAGCTTCTTCACTGAGTACTCAAGTTGCTTAAAGTCCTAGTTGCTTTTTAGCTGGTTTCTTATTAAGAGGTTGCTAAATCCATATTTGAATTTTTTACAGGAAAACTAGTGGAGGCCCTGTTTGCAAACGTTGTAGTGACAGTCTTAAAGCCCATGGTCAGGTGAGTGAAAATAACTTACACTTTTCAAACATGTCTAGGACATTTGATTTCATTTCAAAGGTAATGATAATGATGAAGGAAAGAGTGCCAAAAACCCAAAAGAGATGAAAAAATATTCAATAATGTTATCATTGATTCTTATATACCCTACTGTAAACACTGACCAATCGATGCCACTGTCCAATAGTGTAGAGATGATATACCAATTCTCGAACAAGCCCTTGGGTGTGTATGTGTCAAAATGAGTTCCGATGGGGGCTGATTGAAGGAGAAGCAGGGCTAGCAAGCATGATTTGCGCCCTTACTACGCAATAAGAATTAGAAAAAATTTAAGAAAAAGCTATGGAAAAGTGCATTTTATACACGGATAAGCAATTTTGTAATGAGAGAAGCAATTATCATAGTGGGTCAAGGTCAGGAATCATAGTTCTCAAACTCACATTTCGGATCTTGTTTGCTGAACTTTGCTGTGTTATTCAAACATTTGAGATGGTTGGGAAGATTTGGAATTTTGGAGCTAATGTTTAGAGGAAACGCGAGAAATTGATTCAACCAGAGCATGTCTAGAATGCAAGACTGTTTGACTTAACATGCCAGCACTTTACACTTTACTTTAGCACTTTGCCTTTTCAACTTAGACCATCGTTTTCAAAATTTCAGAAACTTTGTAAGTACTAAAATTTTGACCTCCTATTGAGATTAAACACTTTAACTTTAATTCTATGGCAAATTTTCTTGCTTCCAGAAAATCAATAAATAGTTTTGCGATAAACAGCGATAAATTGCGATAAACAGCGGAAACATTTTCGGGTCTAGCTTTTTTGTGGGACACTCCTCAAGAGTAAGAACGTCAGAAACAGGCCAAAACAATGAATTTGTAAAATGTACGCTCCTCAGAGTATGAACGTCAGCGACAGACTGAAACAATGAACTAAGGTTAAAATCTGCTAAATCAATAAAGGACTTCACCGTCAAAAATCGCTCTGGGTTAAATTATACACCCTCGTTCATTTTCCACGCAAAGCCTTTAAAATCGCTATAAAATCAATATCGTAAGGACTAGAAGCGTAAAAATTAGCCACCACACTGGAATAAGGCCTCATCCACTTCGACTTAAGGGCCAGTTAATATGGAGCCGAGTTACTCGGCAAGCCGTGATGAAAATTAAATCCTGTTTATATGGAGCCGAGTTTCCCAGCTAGCGGAGTTACTTCTGTGCAGTGTTACACGAAGTTTCCGTTTCTTGGTTTCTTTTGTTTGGTTCCGTTTCCGTATTTCCGTTTCTTGGCTTTGGGAGTTCGTCTTCATGCACATCAATCTCTGCTGGTGGTAATATACCCATGCGCATTTTGCTCCATTTTGTCCCGGCTGGCCGAGTAACTCGACATTTTGCGTTTATATGAGAGACCCGGGTAACTCGGCATGCCGAGATATCGCCTGTTTTGCCGGGATCCCGGCTAGCCGAGTTACTCGTCTCTCTCATATAAACAGGCAGCCGGGATTACGTTGATTTTGTATACACGACGGGTAACTCGGACTGCCGAATAGCTCTGCTAGCCGGGTAACTCGGCTCCATTTAAACAGGCCCTAAAATGCTTAACCATGGGGTATGCTCAATTTCCGGTCGCACAGAGAACGATTGTAGTTTTAGAATTGCGAGAAGCAGCCGAAACATTTTGGACAAACTTAAAAAGCTTTTTTTTCTCTTACACTCTTCAGAGTATAAACGTCAGAAACAGACCGAAACAACTCACATTTGACAAAGGCGGAATTTATATCTTTGCGGGATACTGTGGGAAGAGAAAAATAATTAATTGAAGAGTCCAATAGCTTGTAGTTTTATAGTTTTATGAGAGTGTTATGCTGCTTTCACACTGCACGATTAAACCAGCTTAATTTAAACCAGTTTAAATTTCCACCAATCAAATCAATTCGAATTATTGGATTGACCAATCAAAACGCAGCATTGGTTAAACTGGTTTAAATAAAGCTGGTTCAATCGTGCAGTGTGAAAGCAGTATTAGTGTAGTTTTAGTCACTTCTACTTTTTCTGCGACTGAATTTGGGTGCTAAGATTACAGCCAATCACAAGTTAGGATTTTAAACTAAGAGGGGGAAACAGAAAACATCAACTCCCTCGTGGCATTGATGGTAGAACACTGTCGGTAGACTGAAGATTGTTTTCTACGGTTAGGACAATGTTGACCGAATCTATAAAAAACCAGCCTTGTTACTCCATACCATACACGAGTCCTAATCGTCTCATTTGCTCACTTGGTCCATCACTCTGAAACAAAACACATACGCACTAAAACAGTTAATTTGATGTTTCTATTTCAGCCAAAGAATTGTCAATACTGTCATATAAGAGCTGCTTTCAAAGGGTCACGCTGTGCATCCTGTGCCAAATCTGAAAAGAAACATGGTTCACCTGTGGTATGCGAACAATGCAAAGTCAAATGCGCGTTTGCAAAAAACGAAGAATCAAGATCAAAGGCAAGTCTTGAATTTTGGTCTCCTATTTCTCTGATATATGCCTTTCAAAATAGGTCCGGGTCGCCGCGGCACTTTTCTGGAAAATGGTAGATAAAAATTGGAAGAAAAAGAGGGAAAAGAAATTTGTTACAGTTATTGTTAAAACAAACTACAGAAGCTCGGGAAGCAAATGCAAGTAACTCACAAAAAGAAAAATGCTTAATTAATGCCTCTAAAGCATGTAAACTGGGACTCGAGGGGCAAATCACTCTACAAAATCTCGTCCACTTATTTAAAACTCCTATTGTTATTTTGAAAATCCTTTAATAATTTTCATAAAATTCTATTGTTCTTTTGTGAAAATCCCAAAAATCCCGTCTATGGCAAGTGATTTGCCCCTCGCTCGGACTGTTTTTTTTTTCACTTTTCCTCTTAAACATGAATTTGAAGCAAAATTGGCTTCAATATTTCCCAAAATAATCGCATTATTAGCTTCTGAAGTCCAAATGTAGACAAAAATACAGCAAAAATTGGAGGAGAGGTTTGGGCTGTTTGATTTGAAGAGTTCCTCTACTATTTTGTCGGACTTATTTATGTCAGTAGAACTGTTAGCCTTTCCAAAATATGTGTTTCTATGTCAGTTTGATATTTATTGTGATATCAACCGTGTTTAGATTGATGAAATCTAATTGATGAAATCCAGTGACTTTGAATGTAAACATTATTGATTAAATGATATTGCACACAGGTTGATGGGAAAATACTTTGTTTGCTGTGTACATTGCATTTCAAAAAACAACAAAAGAAAAGGAAAAAGGAAAAGGGGAGCAGTGATCGACATCATCATCACCACCACCATCATCATAATCGTCACAAGAAGAAAAAGTGAGTTGCGGAGAACTTTGTCCTGTGATTTCCTACTCTGTAATTTTGAATTTGCTTGTCTAGCCTTGCTAAATTTCTTCGCATTTATCGCACTTTTAAAAGGATATTGCCCACTGCAACCAGATTAGGGAAAAGTTGGTATTGAATTAAACATGAATTTGGAGCAAAATTTGCTGCAATATCTTTTCGGAAACAACCGCAATTCCGATGTTTACACATCTAGCGAATTCCCTTGACGTCTACCATTTCCAGAAAAAGGTCGCGCCGACCCAGACCTCTTTGAAAAGGTCTACCCTATCTTGTTATGAGGATGGAGGCACTGCATGTCGAAACTATTTTTTTGACCAGAGTTATTCGTTAAGAGTTCATTCCTGTGTTTTTTAGGCATTCAGAATCCAATGAGTATCAGGCAGCGAATGAAATGAAATTCAGACTGGCTGCAGTTGAATCTGCATCTAATAATCGATCTGAAAGTAACAGTCCTATGCTGTTTGGCCTTCAGAGCATGCTACATGAAAGGTAACTATTCTTTGTATTTTTTAATATTATCGATGGTTGGGATATATTAGGATACCACTTTTTAGATATTTCATGACAAGTTTCCATAAGACTAACATAGTTATACATATGGGAAACGAGGAGTAAAATTTTCTTCAATTAACTGCTAGGGGGGTATCTAAGCCTAGTTTTGGATAGGGACGTGCCATTTCAGTCCAAAATTTGGACCCATAATTCCGCCCACGTCCGAAAAATTGTGACCCATAATTGCGCAAACCTGATAAAAATTGTCACCCATAATTCCGCAATCATGATGAATGTTATGCCCAATATTCTGCAAGGTAAAGAACATTTTCAGATAACAAAATCATCTGATGAAGAATAAGTAAATGTTTAAAGGGCAACCTTGCTGATAGTCCAAAGAGTTATCATTTCGGACTGCACATTTTGTAAATGCTAAGCTTAATTCTTCAAAAATTTCTCCAGATTAGTACCCATAATTCTGCATGTTTCCTCAAATGGTACCCATAAGTCTGCACGTACTTCTAAAAACGATATCGATAATTCCGCACTTTTCAGAAAAAGGTAACCCTAAATAATGGCACGTCCCCGTCCCCTAAAACTGTTAAGTTACCCCCCCCCCCCCCGATATTAACTGCTGGCATTTAAGAAAGTATATATAAGAATATAAGCCTCGGAGTATAAACGTCAGAAACAGACCGAAGCAGTTGAAAAAAGCGGACTTTATGCCGAGATACAGATTGAAAATAGCGCTAAGTTGGCATTGTGTTTTAAACACCAATCAGCTTGCGGGATACAGCGAGAAGACCTATAGGATTAATTGAAGAGTCCTAGTGAAAACGAACTCTCTCTTACCTCTCTTTGTAAATAGAAGGTCGTTCTCCATTGACATTTGCTTAAGACTGAATCAAATACATGCTTGGCAATCAATAACCTTGTTGATAGACATAAATTTAGGCACGAGTTGACTTGATTTTTATGAAACTGATATCCTGTCGCGTGCTTTTTTGTAATGCTGTTACGGATTCTTCTTCGTTTTTTATTCGTTGGAATACCTTCCTGGGGATTTTGTCGTATACCTCTTTTTCACACTTGAAGTAAAGTTAGAAAGTTACAATGCGGTAGCTAATATCGAATGGGGACGGAGTTTGATTCAGTGTAGACCTTTGCTAAATGAAACTAAAAGTAATCTTACATGTAACACTATACATTTATAGCAATTTTGTGGAAATTTCAAACTGTAGGTTCCTTATTGCAGAACGTTTCTTCCCAGAGAGTGCCGGCTCTTATTGTTTTTTCCGCGTGATTCTTAATAAGGTATTTCCTCGGCATAGGTAGCGTTTACATGAAAGCAGATATAGCTAGTTCATTTTTTCAAACATAGTCTTAGTCTCTTATGATTATTATTAAACGATTCTGCTTGTCAAGCAATGTTCTGTAGCGTGGTCAAACGGAAAACGGCCCAACATTGCTTGAAGAATGAATCTCAAATGTTTGGCTCTCTTTATTCCTTTGACCAGGTCCTAGAGTCCTAATATTCTTATTGTTTGTTTTCAGTGCATCTGATCCTGTTAATGAAACCCCACCAGATACAACATTGGTTGATCAAATTGCAGAAATAGCTCGTCTTAAAGATGAAGTACGTTCTCATTCGCTTCTTATGACACTGACATGTTAAAACTGGCTTCATTTCGATCAGGTTTAATTTCCACCAGTCATATAAATTCGTTTCATTGGATTGGCAAATCGGAACGCAACATTTGTTGAACTGTTTTAATAGGGACTGGATTAACGTGTATTGTGAATGCTGTACAAAACTCAGCTCATTCTTTCATATTGAATGCCAATTTCAAAATACCTTTCAAAGAAACGATTGGCTGGTACATGTGACGAAACAAAGGTTTTACAGTATATTCTGCCTGATATGACATTACAACCCTCCTTGAAAGACAGTCAAACAAACTGCCTGACTCGTAAATTAGAATGTTTTACATAAACATAAAGAAAACTGAATTTACCAGTAGAAGCTGTGTAGGTTCCCAGGGGGGGGGGGTGCCTAGCATAGATTGGTACGAGTATGTGCTTCTTCAAAGACTGTGTTTTTTTCACCAAAAGCTCTCTGAATATGGGCACAATTTTGCCTGAAAATCCCCAGTAAGTAGGTATAAATTGTGTGAAATTTTGCCCTGAGAATTTAGGCCTGAAAATCTTGTGAAATCTCGATGACATATCCCTATTCAGTCGTAGGTAATAAATCTCCCGCCGGCGTAGCCCAAGTCCCTGCTTTTATGGTCACTGCTCTTCACTCCCCCTTAAATAAACACTTTCTACCGATTCAACCTATTCTTTCAGTCATTTCTGGATTTCTGTATTCATTCTCAAGTTTCATGCCATTATGACTTTTTTGTAGAATACAAATTCAGTTTAACGAGGCTAAAAAATTAGATTGTATGACAATCTGCATTCAACATACCTGGTAAAGGCATTGTCAAACTTCAGTTAGAGCTGATACCATGCTGTGTTTTTTATGAAACTTTTATATTTTGATATTTTCAGGTTGCAGCTTTGAAGAAGCAAATTCAGCAAAAAGATAGAACGATATTAGAAAAAGATAAAAAGGTATTTAATCTATTAATAATAATCGGTATTTAATTTTTAAATTGTGATGCCAGAGTTACCGTAAATTTATGTTACACTGGTTCCCGTCACATCTGAAGCTTAACCTTTTTGAAGCAAAGGCTGAAATATGCAGTTATTGAACGATTGCGAGTTCAATGCTGGAAAATATTCGGACCGAAGCATGACGTACGGACCGAACGTAGTGAGGTCTGTACAAGAAGCCGAGGTCCGAACATTTTCCTGCATTGACCGAGCAATCGTCCAATAAAGGCCTTATTATGTGGTGCTCAAAACATTATAGAATATTTTCGAACTTTTTTGGAGAATGTTTACTCAAAAAACATATTTTGTCAATTTTGTCAGTATTTCATTTTCGGAGTCCAAGCTCTCATTTAAGTCATTTAAATATTAGCCTCGCTCTCATGAGCGAAAGCTGGGGCTCAGGTAATCTAACTCAGTATTATCGCGAAAATTTTCTGGAACTGGCCAAATAAAATAGTTGATGCCCACTGGAACGGGGCTTGTCCATTGCACCGTTACAGAAAAACACACCCTATTTGGCATCCGTTTTAAGGTACGATCTTTCTGCAGAACAAATAACAAGTATTATGGTTATAAGACAAAAAAGGTTGTTTGTCACGGCACTTTAGACCGTTATATTTAGACTGTTACATCCCTCACAGTTGATATCCTAGTTACCACGGTAATCTTAGAGCGAGAGAGAAAAAGTAAGTCTAAAAAGATAGCTCGTCGAGTAGGAGCCGTAGTTTATAGCGTGCAACATTTGAATTCAATCGCGAAAAAATTACTACTCAAGTAATAAGTCTACTAGTATGTGACTGCCCGCCTTCTTTTCCAAGTACAGTACTATCTCAGCTTGTCGACTCTTAAGCCTTACTCCGTTGAATTCTGTTATTCCAGACACGGCTAAACATGGTGTTGGCCTAAGAGCATTGACCGATTTTCAAAATTTGTTAAAAATTGTTATTTCTATAATATTTGTGTGATTATTTGTAGAACCATTGTACATTTGTGTGTTGATTGTTGATAAATGTTAGGAATACGTTGAATTCATTCAAAGACAAATGAACATGTTTATCATATGATGTCTATTTTGAAAGGAATGGGCCGATGAAATCAGTTAGCCTGCATCATGTGACAATGTCACAACTTTGCATAAAATCTCGGCTGTTTGTAGATTTATGAAACTACAGCTGCGCTGATTAAACTGAATGAATATATTCATGTTCGCAGGATGTAAACAAAAGCTGAAATACGAAAAAATTGAGTATAAAGAAATGCAGTTATGTTTGCAGTTTCCTAGCAACTCAGAACCATTTGTCAGTGGAGGAGTTTTGCTGTAAATGCTCAAAGGCTTACGGATGCTTGCGAATACGGGTTTAGGCCTTACGTGCATAGTTTGGTCGACATTTTCCATGTTTAGAAAGTGTCCACACAGAGAGTTGCTCAACTGATGTTGAACAACAACCGTTGCTCAACATGCCGCTAACAATTTTCAAGCAAGGGTCGCTAGAAGGTGTAGTCTTAGTCTCAGAAGACTTGATAACTACTTAAGGGTGAACAATAATAGCAAGTTGCTTGCATGAAACTGAGATTTCTAGATCTTGAAATCTGAACAATCATGCATTGGGGAAATATTTTCTGTTTGGATGAAGATTCTTTCTTTTTAATTGACATACCGTATTGATGAGAAAAAATCCTAGATTGTGTGTAGCATGTCCTAATTGTCTGTTCTTTTTTAGATTCACGAACTAGAAGCTGCTAAATGGGAACATGGTAAAGAACTACGTGACAAAACGAAAAAAATCGAAAAAGAATTTACAGAAATTGCCAACAACTTGAGAGTATATATCTTTGTTTCTTTTGCCAAATATTAATGTTCATCGTTGTGGCTTAAAGTACATTATATGTACACTATTAATCAAAATCCAAGCATGGACTATACACGCATTTTTTGATAAGGAAGACCTTTAAGCAAGGTAGTACTCGGTTAGGCAAAAACTTAAGGAATTTCTAGTACTGGATCGGAGACTGCTAAGGAATGTGAAACATTAAACCTTTGAATGCATTCGTTTTGCATTCATGTAGTTTAACCAGGACTAACGATTGATAGCACACATGGGGTCTACACAGCAGCTAAACGGAAACCAAGTACACAAGTGCAGTGTATATTGTATTATTCCTTACCCTTGGGTTAATGTAAAGGAAGCACAAAGTAAAAGGTTTAGGAATTGCTAAGAAATTTTGAGTGCTCTAATTTGGCTGTCTGCTAAGGAATTTTTAGTACTGTGCCTTACTTCTTTATAAAAAAATGCGTGTAGTCGTCATTTTCTTAGTACGCCAGTTTGCTGTCCAATGCTGAAGCTCAGGGATACCTACTCCTGTCATCGCCACCTCTCTCGAAAAGTTATTTAAGGACTACAGGACCTTTCTAATTACCCTCCCCCTCCCCATTCAAACACAACACGATACTTTTTCTTGAATTTCCTAATATGTTCTCTTGCGGTCCACTTTTCGTTTTTAGCTGTCCTTCATTTTGCGTAGTAGCTAGAAGTGCTAATTTGGCGTTTCCTTCTTTTCAACATTTTTACAACACATTTTGACACCGAGACCTGAAACTTAAAGAAGGCCATGAAGTAAGCGAATGTTTCAATGTGGCCTTGCGAAGTGGCGTGGCCAAAGAACCTGTCAAGCAAGCTTCCACTGCCGAGTGAAACAGAAGAGCATGACATACAGGTTTTGTGTCTATGATAAGAATTTTCATCATTTGGCTGTATTAGCAATAGGACGCCGGAAGTGAAGAAGGTGTCGCGAGCAGACAAAGAATCTGGGCACTAGTTATTTTCCCGCGTCTTGATATTCCGCGTTCTGGCGACAACGTCATTTTGGCTGTTTTTCAAATTCTCATGAGAACGTCAGCATTTTGCGTTGTTCTGGAAGCTGCAATAGTTAATTCAGCTACCAAACCAGTTAATTATTGCGATAATTTCGCATCGTAAAAACTGCGAAAGAAACAATTTCAAAGTTAAGTTGTGGGCTAAAATGATTTTTTTAGCTAGCCTTCCACTTAGGCCCCAGTACGCCGGTATGTAGGCGTCGCCACTCTTTCATGCTAAATTAAAAACGTTAATCCAAACGCTCATTGGTGGTTGCCTCCCGTTGCTAAAACAGTCTATTTGCTTTTCAGGAAGAAAATCGAAACTTGAAGAAACAACTCTCGCAGGCCTCGAAATTATCGAAAAACGTCAAATCAGAAGCACCATCCTAGTATCAGGTAGGCATGCTGTTCTACTTTTAATTTTCTTGACTTTTCAAGGAAAGGACTGAATTACGTCTTTTTAATTTGTACATATTATCTAGATTCTTGTAATTAAATTTAAAGTAGCTTTTTTATTATCTGTTCTGTGCCCTCGTTTCTGAAATGTGGTGTCTGTTTATGAAATGTGGTGCTCCTTTGTTACCAGTAGCCTCGAATCCGTTTCGCAAACATTTTAGGGCAAGTTAACATATGATACCCTACCCTAAGATACTATGCCGCAACTGTCTTCTGCTAACCAGAAGACACTCAACTGATTGCTGTATGACAAGAGTATGGTTTTCAACAAGTTGCAAGTTTGAACCAGTTTATGAAGTAATTCTCCTGTCCCATCGATGCTTAGTTAAATCATATCGCATTCAGTCGTTTCTACAATTACACTTCATTTCGCACCGCACTCTGTAGCATTTTCATTCGGCTCTGTGACTGTGACTTTTCCGAAAATGGAAAAGCCTTGCGTTCGAACCAGCGCCCAATTTGATTGGCTGTCGAGAATCGAACAGGAACATTCAGGGTATCGGTGTGAGGTTGATAAAATCTGCAAATCAATCATACTATATATCTATATACACGTTCTTTTATAAGGAACAATTGTCAGGAGCTCGAGGCTGAAAATTCCCAAAAAAGTAAGCAACTTTGAGGAACTAACATGAAAAACACTTTTTCAAGAACAAGATGGTTTGTACAAATAAATAACAGAATAACAATATTTCCCATCATTCTTCCCCAAAAGACTCCGTTTATATTTACAGTTAGATAATGAAGCAAGTTTATATGAATTTGCTATAAAGGTTAGTATTCAAACATATCTCACGGCAAGGAACAGTGTAAAGGAACTTTCAGCCTCATTTTGTTGAACGAAAAACTTAGGAACTCCAGCCTCAACTGAGACCAAATATTCCTTATAAAAAACGTGTAGAGTGACGTTTTTTGATCGTATGCTTTTTCATTTTGTCTACAATTAAGCGGTTGTTTTTTTGAAAAACCGTCTATAAACACCCAAGGCCAAATATGACAATGAATACCTGTAGTACTTTTTAACCCTTAAACTGAGTAACTTGTTCGAATTTCGTTATTCGACTTGTTCTGATCCAAGATGTGTTATTTCGTTCTACATAAATCATTGCGTTTTTTGCCTTAGCTCGGTTTTTCTATCTTCAAAGTTAGCTCAACCAAAAACCTTAAAATCAATAAAGAATTAGAGAAACTAAAAACCCCTAGCGTAGGTTCGAAATGCGTGTTTGGTCATTTCTTGATTCTGTATCTTTATGCAGATTTCGCACAACGAAAGCTTTTATAATAGGTTACAACAATGTAAATCTATTGGCGAATTAATTCGTCAGTATTCGAAAAATTGTTTTGGACATTTTAGTGAGTATACTTAAAATTCTAAGTGTTGTATGAATTTCATTGATCTTTAAATATTGTAATTTATTTTCGATTTGAAATATGTTTTGTATTCCTTTTCTCAAATATATAACGATGTAACTATGAGTACTTTTAACTCGTAACTGTAAATGTGTATCAAACATGGAATTTTTAATTTGTCTCTTCATCATTAGTTGTTCCCTGGATATTGAACAGCATACGCGCTTTTTTTTATAAGGAACCTACCTCAAGGCCTAGTTCTTAAAGTTCCTTATTTTTAGACCTCTTTTGGGGCAATTGTAGTTCAAAAAGTTCCTTGATAGTTCCTTAATTTTAACTGCACATACAGTGCGGTCTTAGCAATAAAAGATAAGAGCAAAACTCGAAACTACTCGAGGAAACATTTGATACATGTGTAACGTACCATTTATGTGATTTTCGACTGCAAATGAATGGAACCGGCTTTCTAATTCTTGGTTATTTGCAGTGATAAAAGCATTCGACATTGAGAAGTTCCTAACGATGCTTTCTTTAGTATAGTATAAGTTCTTTAAATTTTCGGGCCTTCTAAATGTAGGTTCCTTATAAAGTGGTTTTTATAAAAAAATCGTGTACAAGGATTGCTAAAATCGAGAGTACGTAAAGCCCAACTTTCAAATCGTTTATAAACTTTCAGTAGGCCTACTTTGCATTCTTTCGTTTTAATAGAAAATACGTTGATTACGTACAATGATCGATTAAGCGTTGCGGCTCCCTCGATTCTACTTGTCCTTGATGCTGCGCAAAGGCGCTTCAGGTGAGCATGCTTCTCTGGGGCCACATTGCTATTAACCATGTACACTCTTTTTTTTTATAAGAATACTATAAATTTTGCCCAGCCTCAATATTCTTAAGAAATTTTCGTTTTGAGCCTGAAAATATTCTTAAAGTATTCTTATTTTTTCAAACATGATATGATTTCAGGGGAACGTAGTTAAAAGAAAAATTACGAGTACGAATGGCGGAGCGAAAGAAAAATTCAACTATTATAACAATAAGAATGTTGTTTAACAATCATGAAGTTTCTTTTTAACATTGCAAAACAGGCAACTGCTGAAAAATGAGGCACAAATATGCGAGCTGAGGCTGAGCATATTCTTACAATATTCTTAAAAATTGGATGATTCTGAGCCTCAATATTCTTATAAACTTTATTCTTATAAAAAAAAAAGAGTGTAGCCACCGAATTCTGTGCACACTACTGCGGAGGTGAAGGTCGAGACGAAATCCCACCCGTAATATTCATGAATAAGCAACGTGGCTCCTTCGTAGTGAAATTTGAGACCGAAGAGTCAGTGACGGGGAAGAGTTGACCCAAAGAGTTACACGCTTTTTTTTTTTATAAGGAACCTACCTCAATGCCTAGTTCTTAAAGCTCCTTATTTTTGGACCTCTGTTGAGGCAATTGTAGTTCAAAAAGTTCCTTAATAGTTCCTTAATTTTAACTGCACAAACAGTGGTCTTAACATTAAAAGAGAGACACTTGCATGTGAGAAAAGCTCGAAACTACTCAAGGAAACATTTGATACATGCTTAACGTACAATTTACGTGATTTTCGACTGCAAATGAATGGAACCGGCTTTCTAATTCTTGATTATTTACAGTGATAGAACTATTCAACAATGAAAAGTTCTTTAGTTATTTTCTCTGTAGTAGTATAAGTTCTTTAAATTTTCGGGCCTTCTACATGTAGGTTCCTTATAAAGTGGTTCCTTATAAAAAAAGCGTGTATCCTACACTTCTTTTTAATCAGCAACTGGACTTTTATCCTGCCCTCAAAGTTGCTTAAAATTTTAGACATTTCAGCCCTCAAAGTCGCCTAAAAGTAGCTTAACATTTTTGTACCTAACAACCACCACTGACCTCGCAGGTCAAAATCATCAACTGTTAAGGCCTATCACACGACTTTTGGGAGACAGTAAGTGGAAAACGTTAGCTATGTTCCTAACTTCAACATGCAAAACATAAGAACGAACAACTTCCTAAAGACAAGAAAGCGTATAAGCTTGGTTGTTTGATTTCTTAGTTGCATACAGTAATTCAATTGAGCCCTCAAGTTGCTTAATGTTAAGGTCAGTTCAGCCCTAGTTGCTTATAGAGCGGTTGCTTATTAAAAAAGTATACTTTCCACATTACAGTCTACAGACACCAAAATATGCAACATGCATACTTGGAACCAGTCTTTTCCACACAGCATGAAAACCGTCATACGTGCTCCATGCGCCTGTCCCCTCTTTCTCTTAGGTACGTTGCTGCCCAAGTGCCCAGGAGACGCTCTACTCAAGATCCAATCCAGGCGAGAAAGGGGCTGGCAAAATTTGATTAGAATCAATCTATAATATGCAAATTTTGCACATATTTGCTATCATATAATGCGTTGCGCGGCGTATAGCGAGGGCTGGTCCTACACCACTTTCATTTCTTAATTCACAGTACACTGTGTGTGGCTGTTTATTTTTTGTTAAACAACCAATATTGCACCCTGAATCAAAACACATAGCAAGTACACGCTTTTTTTTTATAAAGAACCACTTTATATAAGGAACCTACTTGAAAATCATTAAAGAACTTTTGAATGTTGAATATTTTTATCACTGCAAATAATCAAGAATTAGAAGGCTGGTTCCATTCATTTGCAGTCGAGAATCACATAAATTGTACGTTAAGCATGTATCTAATGTTTCTTTGGGTAGTCTTCGAGCTTTGCTCACATGCAAATGTCTCTCTTTTATTGTTAAGACCATTGTATGTGCAGTTAAAATTAAGGAACTATTGAGGAACTTTTGGAACTACAATTGGCTCAAAAGAGGCCCAAAAATAAAGAAATTTAAGAACTAGGCCTTGAGGTAGGTTCCTTATAAAAAAAGCGTGCATATACAGTACTGTATGTTCAGCACTTGAATACAAAATGTGTACCATGTTATCTGAAGTGAGAGTGAGAGGAGTGAGAATATGTATGTTGTTTATTCTGAGGGGCGAGGATTCACTCCTTCAAAATCTCGTACATCCTTGTTTGGAATCCAATTGTTTTCACCAAGGTTTTTTACGTAAATCCCTTGGAAATCCTTCTGTTTTAGTTAAAATCTTATGCTTTTTGGAAGAATGAACTACCCTAGTTTTATTTAGCTACAAGTAGAAACCTCATGTATAGAACTTTTGCTACAATTCAATTTCTGGAAAGAGGAATATTCCCGTGCAGAAAATTCAGGATTTTTGACCAGATAGATTAATTTGGGTTAATTAAGTTATTTATTCATTGTTATGTGTGAAAAAGACACATTCCCCCCGTTCTAATACATTGATATGTTCGAAGCCATTGATATCTGAACAAAATATATTGGTATTGGCTTCATCTTTTGAAAAATATTGCATGTCATAGGGTATACCTAAGAAATAAACGTTTTATTTAGTATGCCCGTTTCTTTACTTGTAATGGAAATAACACTTTATTTAATGATTATATTCCGTGCATTTAAGCAATATATTGTACAATTCAATTGTATTTTGAGGGAAATCCGTTTGATTATATGGCCTTTGTTGAATCGGCGTGGCAGATTATTTTTGTAAAATGCAAATATTTTGCTCAGCACGATGTTATAAAACGATGTAAACATAGCGAAATTAATTTCAATTTGTTTTGTGTTTAAAGGCAATATATTAAATTTATTTATAAACGTATAAATGTTATGTTAGACTCATTTCCTAATTCCTACATATGACATCAAGTTTAAAAAATGTGTTTATTTAATTTTTAGAAGAAACCTCTATTGGGGCATAATTTCTACAAATTGTTGATTTATTTTTGGTGCTAAATGCCTCTTAAAACCTCGTTGCGAATTTTTCTCCACGCTGCCGACATTTTTACATACAGAAGTGCGAAAAATTTTAGAATCCTTCATGTGAAAAACAAGACAAAGTACACGGAAGCACATAAGTTGGAATGAAAAAATCAAGTTCCTTTTGAGACACAAATTTGTGTTTCTTTGAGTTATGTTTGAATTCTATTCCGTTTGGTTCTGGCAAATGTTTAATTTGGGTACAAACAGGTACAAAAACAGAAGAAATGAAAACACAAGAGAAGAAATTTCTGTTCATAAAACGCATTAGCAAAAAGTACAATGAAAGCTTCAAATTACAGGATCAAAAAATGATGTTAACTTATTTAAATTTCCTTTTGTTTGTTACTCATACAAAGTCATGGCTATTACTAAAAGCAGGAACGGGGAATATCAGCGGGAACGAGCGGGAATCACCGGGAACGTGCGGGAACGCGCGGGAACGAGCGGGAATCAGCGGGAATGACCGGGAATCAGCGGGAACGAGCGGGAATCAGCGGGAACGAGCGGGAATGACCGGGAATCAGCGGGAACGAGCGGGAATGACCGGGAATCAGCGGGAACGAGCGGGAATGACCGGGAATCAGCGGGAACGGGCGTGAACGGGCGGGAACGAGCGGGAATGACCGGGAACGAGCAGGAACGGGCGGGAGCAAGCGGGAACGAGCGGGAACGGGCGGGAACGAGCGGGAATCAGCGGGAACGGGCGGGAACGGAGGGTTCTAAGAGTCACAAAAGATCGAAAAATAAATATTAAATGACAATGATTTATAAGCTTAATGCCTGCCAAATGGAATCGTCATTTTCAAATACTAATTAGGAAAAAAGAAGAAATTGAAAATATCACTAAATTGACTTTAAAAATTTTAAAATCGAAAACACAAAAAATGCAACAATTTTAGGATTGGAAAACAACGATATTTTGATAACAAACGTTTACATGTGCGTAAACACGAGATCTTGAAGTGGAGTAAATGAAATCAATGAAATTGCATAACCGAAACAACATGATCGCCTACCGGAAGCAGCGGGAAGCCGAGTAACTTGAACTTCTGTAAACTTGTGTGTGACACAACACAAAGGATTTAATTGATTCATGATTTTTGCCTCAATTAGAGATATTCCAACTTGAGAACAAAAACATACCTATTGACAAATGAAAATAAAATCTTCTTGGAAATTTTAGGACAAGTCGTGATCGTAATTGAATTTAATATTTGGAATTTATTACCATAACTTTACATTCTTGAGTTTTGTTGTGCAAAAAGTACACTTATTTTCTTTTTTTCTTTAAGAAACTTTGCTCTTTAAACATTTGGTAGCGTTTCTTATGTTTAATAAAAATCCCCAAATTTTGTGAATTTGAAAAAAGATTTTATGAATATGGTTCGGGGGCTTTCGAACACTACAGTTCCCGAAGAAAGAATTACAACAGTACACAGAAACGTAAAATCAGTAAAATGTTTAGAATTTGAAGTCTACGAATGTGTTTGGTACCTATTTTAGTACAAGAAGACATCGTAATTATAGGCCCTTTATTTTTGGTTCGGTTCAGGCTATGCATTCATTCATTTTCAACTTCTCATACTTCCTTCCGCTAAACTTGGCACAACTTTGCATGGGCGATGCACACGGGCAACTTTCTTACATTCTTCTAGGCATTTAGCGAGTTTACACCTCGCTGCGCCGTGTGCATGGTCGATTTTGGTCGATTTTCTCGAGAACGTTCTCAAGAACGGATGAAAAGGACCGACTAATAAAATTGAGGACCTCTGGAAGGTCCTTGATTTTCACAAGTCGATTGTTTTCTTCGCGGTTTCTGTCATCAGGGATTAACGCTCCCCTCACTCTCTCGTCTACCATGGAATCGTGGACCTTCGGAGGCATGTTTTCATTAGATTTGCAAAAGGAAATCGTGCGTTTTGATAAAAATTTAACTGATTCCTGGAGATGATAGGTTGTCATGAACGTCATTAAATGAAATGAAAAACTTAGTAAAACGCAATGGAAACAGCAACGAATAATGCTCTTTTTGCCTTCTTTCCCATTTGGTTGCTACCCAGAGACGCAAAACGGCTGTTTAACCCATGAAATATATCAAAATGAATTAATCAAAGATTTCCAAGGTCTTTCAAAACCTATCTCTGAAATTTTTGCAAATGCGGTACAAATTTTCACGGGAATCATTTTGTTTTGATAGAAATTTCTTTAGCTTTTTCGGCCAGTGATTTTTCCATTGAAGTTGTTTGGATCCAAAATAATTAACAGTAATGTCAACAGAAATTACTGTAATTGGCATCTGCTGTTACATGTCCATTTCAAAAGTAAGAAGGAAACTGAGGAATTTAGAATTTAGAGGAATGTTGCCTGCTGTTTTAAGAAAGTTTCAGTGCTCGTGTGCATCGCCCTA
>JACTAT010000336.1:619138-635196 GCA_014526335.1 Chrysaora quinquecirrha | reverse complement strand
TTTTAGTGCTGATGCAAAATTACAAGTCAAGGAATATAATTTTTCCCTTTTTCAAACAGAGCTTCCCTGATGAAGATGTTGACTTCTACTTGCCTGAGTTAATGTAGGTTATCTTTCAGTATGTTTCACCCTGTTCAAGTGATTTTGCTTTTCAACCTGCCAGGTTCAATATGCTTATCTTTGTCAAATGCAATGCCTTTATAAGGGCAGTCCATAAGAATACCATTAATGAAATCAAACAGAGAAAAAAATTATTAGTTTAGTTTTAAATATTCAAAAATGCTTTTACATGGAAAATTTAGCCCTAATGTCTGAAATGCATCGTTTTTAAGACCTTATAGAAATGTCATGCTGTCTTAAGTCCACTGTTTCTTTAGTTGAATATGTTGCTTATATTTGGTAATAATTGTTTCCCACTTCATAACATATTAGTTTTTTCTCTCTCTCTTTTAGAAATATGTACATTCATATGCAAGATGTTGGAGCTGTGATTACGCCTTATCTTTTGCAAAGAAGTAAATCTGGGACACATTTCGCATTGCATGTAAGTACACTGTTTATGATTTGTTATAAAAATGTTATTTTAATGGGGCATAAAATGAGATGATGCATCATCATAGGAATAAATGTTTTATAGATGGGGGGATCAATGTCAAGTATTTCCATTTCTACAAAAAGGTATTTTTGGCACTTAAGCAGCTGAGTCGATGCTCATCCTCAGGGGCATTATGTTTATTTTTGGTACTGGAGACATGCTGCCTGCCTCCTGCCTGAACACAAGGATAGTATCCATTTGGATAAGTCTTGTATGAAAGACGATGTCACATTTCATAATTCTGGTATAAGAAATGCTAACTAACCTATAAATACAAAGAACCTATTTGACTGAGGGCTTGAAGCTTAAATCATTTTATCTACAGTAGTGCTGAGTAAAAGCGACTTTTAAGGCTGTGAGTGCGTGCTCCCGCCAAATATTTTCGGAGCTAAGGGTGTGATGTTGGTTAGAAATTAATTTCCACGCTCATAAATCTTTGTTTAGAGATTTTAAAGGCTGAAAACTCACCTATCGGCGGCACATACCGATTGTCCATACCATAATTATATTAAGTACTGTCAGGGTTTTATATGTTAATGAAAGAGTGCTTTATTTCTTCAAGGCAACTTGGCTTCTTGACTCTCATCTTACTGACGGTTGGCTTCCTACAAAAGAGTACAACAGAGGAAAGAAACTGCTAGATCAAATTACCACGGATCGAAAGAAGCAAAACAGGTATTCCTGGAATATCCATTTCATAAGTTCATGTAAATTACTTGCTCATCATGTTCTTATGTCCTCCTTCGTACACTTCAGCCTGCCCCTATTGCCTGTTTAGTGCTTTTTATCTTACTTGTCCTCTTGCTCCCACTCAACGTGTCCTCGTGGCTCATGTCTTCTTGTATATTTCAAATGTACCCTCGGAGCCATCATTCAGATAGAATAACTATGATGCCAATATGGATATTCAAGAAACTCTTAAGAAACTTTCAATACTCAAAATTTGAAAATTTTAAGAAACTTTCAGTACTTGATCAATTTTTTAGTTTCTTATGAAAAAAATGCGTGTACATGTATGTAGTTCGTTAGTCAACATTATGTACTTTCTTTGAATTTTTAGACCTAAAAATCCATGTTTCCCAAACCAAACTCCAGCACAAGGATCGTCTCCTGCAAAGAAAACACATCAACGATCAAAATCAGAAGTTACTTTCGGAAACGTTCAGCATCAAAATTACTCCGAGGTATGAATTCGAAAGTTTTCTCTGCAATTTACACGAGTTCTGAAATAAATACTAAAATGCTTGAATGGTTTCTTCTGTGATCAATCAAATTCGATTTTAAGAAACTCTTACTAACTCGATACCTTCAAGAATTCTTCAAGAAACTTTACAGAAACGAAGATTAAAAAAATCATATACAAATCTTTCTGTTGATTTCGAAATTTATTGTCTATGATGTATTCTGTTGTGCTGAAAGCATTCTTTCGCTGTTTCTCCCATTTCCTAACATTCCAACCTCCCGTTTATTTCCCTATGCCCCCCCCCCCTTGACGCACTCGGACTCAAGCGCACGTGTGTAGGCCCGTGACCGCTCTCTCCGTTTCTCTGTTTGTTTCAATTTTAGGCCCTGGCCAAAAGATCAAACATTAAATTTGCCAACATCTTAAGTTTGCTCTTTGACTGTTTAGCTTTAGCCATGTCTAAAAACATTGCTTGACGAGCAAAAAATAACGAAACTTTGGCACAATTTTTTGCTTGACGCAAGCAAAAAATGTTCGACGAGCAATGTTTTTGGATGTGGCCAACTGTTAAAAGTTTTGCTTGACTAGCAAATCTCAAATGTTTGACCAACATCGTTTGATCATTTGGCCAGGGCCTTAGAGAGATTTTTATTTTTTACTGCCCTCCCCCTCTACCTCACAAAGTATGGTAAAACAAACCAAGTCCAAGTATACGGAATTAGGTCGAAGCAGTTTTCAAAACCATAATGGCTAGATCAAAATATTTTAAAGAATCAGTGAAATTTTTTTTATAAATTTATTGTTACAGTACATCGTTGTTTTTGTGAAACTATGTCAAAGTTTTCTGATAAAGTCTAGGCTCTCTTTTTTAACAAAATCTGTTTGAAAGCTTAAATGAATTGACAGAGGCTTTTAAGAAATAAGATTTCAAACATAAAAACCATTATGGTAATAAAAATGTAGTAAATAACACGTTAAAAAACTTGCTTATCTCTGTCAGTGTTCAAAACAGTTTGACTTGAAAATCGATTAATAACGATGGAAACAAGTTTCCTTCCGTTCATGTTTATTCTGCACCCATTTTAGGTGCTTCTTCAGCTAAATCTCTTTTTCTTTTCATTTCTTCCAATTTACTAAGTGTTTCTCTGAGACATTTTATATACGCACATGTGTGTCTGATTGTTTCCAATTTAGATGGCTTCTTCTGTTGTTCGTTCAAAGTTGGTACAATCTCTTTCAGCCTTGCATAGGCCTTCTGCTCGTTAGCTCTCTGTGCACTTCTTGTTTTATTTCTTTCAATTTTTGCTGATTTCATCCGATCGTCAATCGGTGATTTTTCTTTATGCAGTTCTTTTGTAAACATCAATTCTGTTTCAGGATTGTAATTCGTTTGAATAACATTGTTTCCTGTTCCAAAATTTGTTAGTATTTCGTGATCACTCATGTTTATTTCACCTGCAAACCTGTATTAAAGATTTTGATACAAGTTTCCTCTTGCACGTGCCTTTGCCTGGTGCAGCGTTCGATTCGAAAGGAATCGAATGCTCCGTGCACGTGTACTTTTGCTGAAAGTGATTAGAATAACCTTGTAACCTTTTTTATTAAAAGTATTCATTTATTGCTGATTATTCATCATATTTGGCAATAATTATTACAGTTTGTCAATTTCAATTTCAATAGATTATATTAAGTTTAAATATTTTTAAATCTGACCTGTGAAATATAATGTTGTTTTCGTGCATGGCTTCCTGTTACTGATATTATTAAAAGTGAAACTGCAACAATCATGTACAAGTCGCTTAATGGTCTTGCACCTTAATACCTCTCCAATTTTTTTTGTCAAAAATTCAACTCTAAATAGGAGAAATCTAAGAAACACGATAACGGATCTTTCGCTGCCCTTACGTAAAACCTTTAATGGGCAAAAAGCTGTATCTTTTTATAGGGGATCTAAGCTATGGAATAACCTTGACATTCAAGTAAAGCAGGTCCCATCCCTTGCCACTTTTGAGAAAACCCTAAAAAGTAAACTTGGTATTTAAAATTAACGTTTTATTGTTGTTAATAGCACGTATTTCTTAAGTTAATAAATTGTAATTAGCATGTAGCACGGCCCCCTGAAAAGACGTCCTGATGGATTGACGGGGCTACTGTGCATAAATAATTGAAAATGAATGAATGAATGAATGAATGCTGTGCTAGTGAACATTGAAAACTCTATAAATTTACAATGTTAGGCCCTGGCCAAACGATCAAACAATGTTTGTCAAACATTTGAACTTTGCATGCCAAGCAAAATGTTTGATCGTTTGATCAGGGCCTTACGAACAATGTTTAACCTTTAAGCCATGTCGCAAAACATTACTTGACAACAAGCAAACTCGCTATCGATGTTTTTGAAAAAGTTCAAATACATTTTTTTGTTTGAATCAAGCAAAAAAATGTTTGACGAGCAATATTTCGTGAGGTGGTCAATCAGTCATTTTTTTGGACATGCAAATTTCAGAAATAATGGACCAAAAATGTTTGATCGTTTGGCCAGGACCTTAATTTCGAATGTGTTGTTCTTTGCAACGCAGAAATTTCAAATAAATAAGTACAGCATACGCTTTTTTAGATACAATCTTTATTAATGATGCTGAGCTTTGGGTTGGAGATTCCTAAAATATACATGAATTAAATTGTTGCTCGAACTGAAAGAAAAATTAGCTGGTTTGAAGCCCCAAAACATTTCTTTTAATAAGAAGGGTAGGGTTTGTAAAATTGTCAAAAAAGTCAAGTGTTATGTATAAGAAAATTCCAAGCTGTAAACAAAATGCTAAATAAAAGTATTTATGTTGTTTGATGACAGGTAGTCGAAGCCTGGTAGTCGAAGCCTGCTAGTCAGAGAGTCAAGAGGGTCAATAGACCTTTTTAATGAGGCCTGGGCCGGGCGCAACATTCTTCTGGAAAATGGTAGACATTTCCAGTAAGGGAATTCTCTCCCTGTCCAACGACTGGAATTACGGTCGTTTTAAGAGATGTAGTTAAGCAAATTTTGCTCCAGACTCACGAATAAGGGAAGAAAAAGAGAGTGAAGGAATCTGCAACAATAAATGTTGAAAATATGTGCAAAAGTTCAGGAAACACGATACAAGCAACTCACAAACAGGAAATACTTCATTAAATTTCTCTTTGAGCAGATATGGTGGGATTTGAAGCCTTGAAGACTTTTATTCGTTTTGAACGTCAATTTTGAAGTAAAATTTGATGCACAACATCCTCTGAAACGACCGTAATTCCAGTTGCTGCTCGCCGAGAGCTTTGCCTTACTGGAAATGTCTATCATTTTCCAGAAAAAAATCGCGCCTGATCCAGGCCTCTTCGAAAACGTCTGTATCTGGAAATCTTGGAAAAGTTTGAGGGACTTAGCCCTCTTTCAGTGCCCCTTGCCCTGCATCCACAATCCCATTGTATACAGACGTGATAACATATATAATTTTCCTTTCAGCACCATAATCACAGTCAGTCTACGGATAACATCGATTCTGGAAACCTGAAACTTGGCCTAGCATTCGGCAAATGCCCGTTGCATACCCCAGTCATCAACTGTGCTGCATCCACATCAATGTTAAATAGATTGGGCGATCGACAGAATTGCAGTTGCCAGGTATGTGAGTTTTTCAGAACTATTCATAAAACATTTACTATGAGCTTTGGTCGAAATAGGTCAGTCTGAAAGGTGGAGGGAGCAGGAAACGGTCAGATGACCGATTTGTGGATGCTCGTGTGGAAGAATAAAAAATTCTTAAGTTTTCGCAAAGAATAATTGCCTGAATGTTTTGGGAGGAATGGTCAAGCGGTGTTTGACACCGTTTCAGAATATTTCGATGATCAATGCATCCTGGGGTACAAGGAGGTACAGTCCTATTGATGGACTGGGATTTGCCGCCGAGATGTTACAGACCCACTCACATATAATGTAGACACATACAAGGCACAGACCCTAAAGTATGTGTAATAGCAAGTGACACATGACAGTAATAAGGCTTTTTAGTCCATATTATTGCTTGAAATTGCACGAGGAACATTTTCGACGTGACGGTAACACTAATCTGTCTACGATATGTCAAAGAGGATTCTCCTATTGAGCTCTAAGCCTGGTGTCCAAATAGTCGTCGAGGGTCGTTGACGGCCTTTCACAGTCTTCATAAACTGAAATACTGTCAGAGACTTTATGGAAATATTAGACCCAAAGCGCGCCAACAAATAACCAGCGACTCGCAAAGACCGCAAAAGATCCTGAAAGACCCTCAACAACTTTGCTGTAAGTTTTTTCCTCCGTTTCCATGAAATTATTGACAGTACTATATTTCAGTTTTTGCAAAGACTGTTAAAGACCGTCAATGACCCTCAACGATTTTATGAAAACCGGGGTTTAGGGTCTTGAATGCTAGCCCAATTATAAGGGAGCGCATCAGCTTGCACGAATTAAAAAAGAATTTAAATTTCATGTGATAGTTGAACTGATCAAGGTTACCAGAAGGAATATCGTATATAAATATTTTAAAATGAAATTTAGAAAAATGAAACGATGCTTTGCAAGTCTATTTTATTACACGATTATTTTATTACACATTACACGCTTTTTTATTGTAAAGAAGAGTGTAATCGTGTAACTGTGCCTCACATAGGGCATTCGATCTATTTCATAGTGAAATGTTTCTTTCCGTTGTAGGTACCACTGTTTACTGCTGAGCGGGAATTTGTCGATGCTCTGATGTCGATCGGAGAGAGAATGCGCACATTACCTACGAAAGAATTAAAAAGTAAGTGTATCAACCCTAGTATGTTTAAAATACTCTTTGATAGTGTTAGTAAGGCCCTGGCCATAAGCTATGAAACATCAACCTCGTCCCCAGGCCCCAAATCGAGTTTCCTCGAATCTCAACCGTCAAATCGATTTGGGCCCTGGTACCGGCCACTAAAATCTGCCAAAATACTGGCAATTTTGGCCTAGGCATAAAAACAAGATGTAGATTCCAAAAGCAGATGTTCTTAGAAAGGAAATGCAAGAATTTCATTGATAACTGTAAGGCAAGATACAATATCTCACGTAGCATCATTTTTGGTTTTTATAGATGTTTTTTACATAGTTTTCGGCCTTTTTTGGTGTGAAATTTTGAAGAAACTGTGACGTCACTTAAAATTTCTATTGTTTGAACAGCCAATCAAATTGCGAATAGACAAGGCCGATACCAGGGTCGAATATGGTCAGCGGAGTTTCACGTAGAGGCCTATTCACCCTGGGGACGAGGTTGATGAAACATTGTTTCGTCAAACATTTGAGATTTGCCTTACAAGCAATGTTTGGCAGTTTGATCACGTCGCAATGCAGTACATTGCCTGACAAGCAGAAATGCTTGGCTGGCAATGAATTCAAGTCAAAATTTCAAAAACATTGTCTTCTGGTTATAGGCAAAAAACATTGTTTATTGGTCATAAGGAAAAATTATGACAAACACAAAGATGTTTAATGAACAAAGTGGGGTCGTTTGGCTGAGGCCTTGGTTTTTTTATGAACAAGGGCACCCCGTCCGAGAGAGCAAAAGTCATGTGCAGTAGCAAAATTGGATCAAATCTTTGGGCCTGTCCGGGAGTTGAACCCGGGACCTCTCGCACCCTAAGCGAGAATCATACCACTAGACCAACAGGCCGTTAATTTAACTTCTGATTAAGTATTCATCAAAATTTAAGTATGGTGACCTCAAACAGTTTGTAGACTTGCAATTCATTTGTTAATTACATTGTGATTGCAGATTCTTGATTTTAATAACTCCTGAAAAGTTCAGAGAGATATCTCAAAATTTGAACTTTATGTGCCAAAATTTATTGAGACGCATTTCTGGATGTAAGTGAAAGATGGTTCATCTGGGTATGCATTAGCATATGTAAAATTGAGCGTCGTGAAGCCTTATGTTAGTTTGCTGCGGTCCCAGTGGTCTTGATGTGGTTGTAGTAACGTGATAAGTAATTGCGGAAAAGTAACAGGTTTGGTTTTCAACTCGTTTTTGGAGAAGAAATTGTGATAATTTTGGAAAGTACAATTACCATTTTGAATGGAGGTTTTAAAAATGATATGCGTTTCAGCTTCAGCCTTGGTAATACTTGCGAGAGATTTCTTTGCCATGCAAGAAATAGTCCTGTTGTAAAGAAGCCATTCTTTCAAAATTTTTTGTTTAAAGGCAACATTAATAGAATTTAGAGAATGTACAATGAGTAGTGGCGTGGACAGACTTTTCCGAGGACAGACTGTTTTCCTGACAGGGAATTTTTTCACCTAGCGTTTGATTTAGCTTGGTAATTGTCACGAGTGGTCTGTCGGTGTTGTGGTCTGTCCGGGGTAAAGTCACCTGCCAGATCTCAAAGTCACCTCTCAGCCTAAAGCACAGTATATGATTATAGTTATAGTTATGCACGTATAGACGTTCCGCTCATCTGGTCTTTATCTGTTTCTTAATAACAGTTGCTAAAGTGCCGGATACACGACTGTTGTTATTGTTCTCGTACGGAAGCCACAAAAACTAGGGCCTGTCCGGGAGTTGAACCCGGGACCTCTCGCACCCTAAGCGAGAATCATACCACTAGACCAACTAATAGAAAGTCTCAGTCTTGTTGTGACAGTCGCTGATACCGAAGGGCATTTCACTCCTGGAAAATACGTACGAGATTTCCGTTGAAACAAAAGGATTGTCAAGAGATTTCTACGAAAACAATAGCCATCCCAGCAAAGACTGTACGATATTTCAAGCAATGAATTCCCCTATACTGACACGGTACCTATATTGTGATTTGATCATTGTTAAACCTGTTTTCACGAGACTGCACTTTCACAAATAATTTTCACCAAGTGTGCGCTGTGCTATTTGCGATCATTTTCTGGCAGCTTTTTTACTTACTACTGTAACAAGATCCTTTTCATTATCTTTTAGCGCAACGTCTTTATGCTGAATTGTCTCTTCTGAATCTGAATCTGCCAGCAAGGGTCTTTCTACCATTCGCCGATGTACCTCCTCATTACATCCTTAAAATACCTCAAGCCGCTGCTGTTGTTTTGAATTCGAAAGACAGGGTGAGTTTTTTTTCACTTACTTTATACAGGATAACCTATTACCTGAGACCTGCAAGAGGTGGAATTTTGGATTCATTGGAGAGAATAGAGAAGTATATTGTTTCAGTTCCATTGGGAAAGCATCTTAACATTGTCAAAACAGAGCTGTCATCAAGTTTTCGCGGAACAAAATTTTGAATTTAGTTGAAACAAATAGCTGCTGAAGAGTGTGGCCATGTAATTTGAATTTGATCTCACAGCTTGCAGAACTTATTGACTATAAAGTCTGAAGGATTTCTCAGATTTAGAAATAGAATTCAGTTTTATCATAACTATTTGCGGATACGTGCCCTTTATGCCCCCCCCCCCTACCCCGGTTGATCTTGGAACGTTTTTGTGCACTTTCAATTTTGCAGATATCGTAGTATAGAGAGCAACTCTGAGTTTGAAACTGTCTGTGTAATCAGGAATCTTGGAATATTCGATGAGGAGAAAAGTGAAGCCCTCTTGTCGATGCATGAATGTTGTCACTAGACGGGTATTCTCAAATAGGATGTCTCCCCTTGTCAAAGTTACCCTGATATGGCTATCATTAAAGTGTCTCATTTTTCTGCAGGCTCCCTATATTATCTACGTTGAAATATTGGAAATAAAAAAAGAAGATGACGAAGAAAATGCGGACAGTCTCGGCATTGAAAACCCAATTCGACAAGTCAGGTATCAGCTGCAGTGATACAAACAATTTTTATACATTTTAAACAGATTTAAGCCTATACACCTGGTTGATCCATGGGGGACAGTCCTTTTGATGGACGGGGGTGTGCCGCCGAGATTTCACCAACCCACCTACTTATAATTTAGACGACAGGGCAGACCCTTGATTATGAGAAATAGCAAAAGAATATGAGAGTAGCAAGACTTTATGTGCCATATTATTGCTTGAAATTGCCCTAGCAACATCTTCGACACGATATTTACTCTATTCCAACTCCAGTAAAGTATAATTTTTAGTTTTCTTTGATTAAGCTTTAATCATACCTATTTTTAGAGAATTACAGAGCCATAAACCCGCCTATATGGGCGGTACATACCCGTACATTCAAATTATATTAAGTACCCCCCCCCCCCAGTTCAGTACAGTAGTTTAATAAATTATTTTGTAAGTTCTAGAAAATAAAAATGAACAAAGACAATCAAACATTTGATTCTAATTGCTAACTGAAAGCCCTTATAACGTGTCTGTTTATCTTTTCTTCATCACAGATCTGAAGAACATTTGCCTACGTATATCAGAGAACGAGAAAGCCAGTTTATGGATTTTGCAGTAAGAATTAGTCATTATTTGCTCCTCCAATAGCCTGCGTCACTGACCATAACTAAATATGAGGGTTATGGTCTCACATACCGTAACTAAATTTTAGGGTTATGGTTTGTGTATTGGACTTACTATTGCTGTCCCAACAATTTTAGGCATCATCATCATCATCGTCTGAGTACCATCTCGTGAAGGAGGTTGGCGGTCATAGATCTCCATGGAGTTTTATTATGTGCCATGCGCAAACATCCACAATAGTTCTTGTTAATCCAACTACTAATGTCTTTAGCCCAGGTTGTTTCTCTGGCGACCATTTCTCCGTTTCCCAATTTTAGGCGTAAATTAAATAAATAAAATAATTAATAACCCTCCCGTCTAGTTATGGTCTGTGACGCAGGCTTCTCCTCCAATGACTTCTTGTTGCCTTACTCCCTTCATGCCGTTTGAACATCTTCTTGTTCCCTTGTTTTCTCTTTGAGTTCCTTCAAAATGTCTGTGACTATGCCATTTTTCAAAAGTCTTACTGTATCAGTCTTATAGTAGTCACTTAACTCATTCGCTAGATGTTCAGTTATGCCCCCAAAGCAAGCGTATGCCTATCCTCTGCAACATGAGAGTCATCTGCATGATTTTTTTTGTGCAAATCCTTGATGGCCTAAACTAACGGACTACATTGTTTGCAAAGCTGGATTGACGAGATCTGTGGGCATTGCAAACGATAAATTTAAGGGAAAACCATACTATTTTAGTCAGTTTTTGACTTGATAAATTAAATCGTATTCAGTTGATGCCAATTTAATGTCTTGTGAACATGGCAGTCACATGAAAAGAAGTAGACATCCAAGTCCCAAAATCTTGCTTTTGCTTTTAAGTCTAATCTAAGCATTCACCAGTACATTTCAAAATCGATCACATTGGCTCATTAATTGAGTTCTTTTTTAACCGAGCCAAAGATATGCTTTTACGAAATACAGTTTTTAGATTTCGTTTTCGTCATCTTCCATAACTCTTTCTTCCTTATCCTTCTTCATTAATTTAATAATTACTGTACTCGGTTTTTCATTCTCTCGTCTTTTGCTGGACTCTAAATCTTTCTTTTGCCTTTTTTCTTTGGAAGACTTTTGTTGATCATCTCTGGAAGCTTTTCCTGTTTCACGTTGCTGATATTCCGTTGCCTTGTCTTTATTTTCTTCCTTACTACCTTCCTTAGTACCCTCTGGCTTACTTTCCTTTTTCGCTTCCACCTTTTCAAGTTTACTATCAGTGCCATCATCCTTTTGATCTTTGTCAACAGTCGTCTTGTAATTATGACTCTCTGAGAACTTTTCTTTCGACATTGAATCGACATGGTGCAAAATTTTTGAATACGAACTTTTCTCCTTCTGTCTTTCAGAATCTTTATCATTCTTCTCAACTTTATTTGTTTTTATGTCTTCCTCTTTATTTTTATTTTCTTCTTTCTTTGCTTCTTGCTTTCCCTTGTCCTGCTCGTCATTTTTGTTCAGCTTTTGTTCAACTTTATTTTCTTTCTTTAATTGAGTTTCTTCACTTTTCTCTTCTTTTCTACTTTCTTCTTTATTTCCTTTATCATTTTTACCCTTCTCTATTTCTTTACTTTTTTCCACATCAATGCTTTCTGTCTTCTTATCCTTAACATCCTTCCCTGATTGTTCTTTTTTGTCGTCTTCCTTTTTCCCTTCTTTTCCTTTATCTTTTAAATCGTCTTCTTTTTTCTTATCTTTTTCTTCTTCAATCTTGCCTTCTTCTTTTTTATCATCAATTTTTTGTTCCTCTTCTTTCCTCTTATTTCCTTCAGTCTTCTTACCATCCTGCTTTCCCTTTTCGTTTTCTTCAGCACTTTCCTTCTCAGCTTTTGTCGACTTTTCCTCTTCCTTCTTTTCATCCTTACTTGTTGCCTCTACATGACCCTGAGCTTCCTTTTGGCTCTTATCTTCTTGTTCACTCTTGTCTTTCTGGTCACCCTTATCTACCTTCTTATCGTCGTTTACGTCCTTTTCTTCTTTTTGGCTCTGAAATTCCTTTTGACTCTTGTCTTCCTTTTCATTCTTATCGCCCTTTTCACCCTTATCTACCTTTTCATCGTCTTTTTCTCTCTTATCTTGCTTTTCACTTCGAACTTCCTTTTGACCCTTACCATCCTTATCGCTCTTAAATTCCTTGTCACTCTGAGTTTCCTTCTGACTTTGAGCTTTATCTGCACTCTTATCTTCTTTATCACTCTTCTCTTCCTTTTGACTCTTGTCCCCTTTTGTATTTTGATCGTCTTTTTCGCTTTTATCTTCCTTTTCACTCTGTGTTTCACTTTGCTTCTTGTTTAAGTTTTCTTCGCTTTTTTCTCCTTTCTCACTTTTATCTCCCTTTTCACTCTTATTTTCTTTTTCAATATTATGTTCCTTCTTGCCCTTATTTTCCTTTTCACTCTTATCTGCCTGTTGATTCTTATCGCCTTTAGAACTTTTGTCGTCTTTTTCGCTCTTATCTTGTTGGGCTCTCTGAGTCTCCTTTTCATTCTTGTCTGCTTTGTCACTCTTATCTTCCTTCTTGGCCTTATCTTCACTTTGATTTTCACCACTTTCTGTATTCTTGTCGTCCTTTTCGCTCTTATCTTTGTCGTCATTCTGAGTTTGCTTTTGACTCTTATCTTCCTTTTGACCCTTATCTTCCGCTATCTTCTTCTCTTCCTCGCCTGACGGTTTCATCGATTGTGAGCTAATCAGAAGTTCATACTGTGAAGAAGCTGGCTTGTTTTCTTTGATCATTTGTCCATTTTCAATCAGTCGAATTTTGTTATTTTGGTTCCCAGAAATATCAAGTAGATAGCCCGTGCCGCTTTGATCTTTTACCTGCTCTGAATTCAATTCAGTTACTTGTTGTCTGTCATTAAAATTCTCCGTCTGGGAAAACTTGTTTTCTTTGTCTTCTTCCTTCTCTTGAAATGAATATTCTATTTTCTTATTGTCCTGCTTTTTAGATTTATTACTATTTTCTTCTTTCGATTCTTGCTTCTCCTCTTTTGCATCTCCTTTGTCTTGTTTAGATTCTTCCTGGCTAACCTTCGATTCATCCTTAGTGTCTTTCGAATCTACTTTATTGTCCTTTGATTCTTCCTTGCTACTTTTTGATTGGTCTTTGGTGTATTTTGACTCTTCCTTATTGCTCTTCGATTCTTCCTCACCTTTTTTCGATTCGTCCTGGGAGTTCTTTGACTCTTTTTTACCGCTATTTGATACTTCCTTACCAACCTTTGATTCTTCCTTATTTTTGTTGAATTCTTCCTTGGTACTCTTTGATTCTTCCTTACTATTCTGTGATTCTTCTTTAGTATTCTTTGACTCTTTATTGCTGCTATTAGATTCTTCCTTCCTGCTATTAGAATCTTCCTTGCTGTTATTTGATTCTTCCTTGTTTTCTTTCTGTTCGTCTTTATTGTTTTTGGAATCTTCCTCTTGGTTCTTTGATTCTTCGTTCTTGCTCTTTGATTTTTCCTCGCTTTCCTTTGATTCTTTCCTTTATCTTTCGATTCGTCCTTATTCTTGTCTAGTTCTTCCTTATTCTCATTCTTCTCCTCCTTATTTCCCTTTGTGTCTTCCTCTTTTTCCTTCTGTCCTTCCTTATTGCTAACATTTTCACCTTCTGCGTCCTTCTCTCCTTTCTGAGAATCTACCCCAGATAGCTCCTTACTCTCATCCTTCTCTCCAACGTTAGGCTTCTTGTTTAATTGCGAACTAATAAGAAGCTCGTAATTTGTTGTTTCGTTTCTCAGAAGGCTGTTTTCTTCATTGGTATAATTTTCTGTTGGACTGTAGGCGTAACCAGTGTCCATATTCTCAGAAACTGCTCCGGGATCCTCAGTGATTTGTGGCACGCCGTTTATATATTTGTTTTGGCTCTCCAGTTCAAGCAGTCTTTTCATGGGCTTTTCCTCATCAATGTCAGTAATATCATCTTCCTTCAGAGTAATGGATTTCGCTTCCAACTTTGGCTTGAGAGCTGTTGGCCTACCACACACTAACAAATAGCAAGATGCATTTATAACCAAATTAATAAGCAGTAATCGGAACATTGCTTCTGTGTACACTGCTTGTTCGTTGGCGCGAAACTTGTCTTTCTAATATTCATCCAACCTTTTCAGAGTGTAACAAATTAAGAACTTTGTCTACCACCGTCTTGCAGGCTGTTTCGAAAGCGTTATCACGCTGTATCTTCTTACGGCCAGCCAGTGCGATGCTAATCGCTATTCTAGCGAACTTCTGTTTCGGATTAGCGAATCTAAAAATTCGATGAATATTTAATAAGGAGATGGTCGTAGAGACCTTACGTGCTGTTTTATATGGTGCTCGAACTGTAGTGTTGACATGTTTGTTACGGAACGCCTCCTTGCTTGAAATCTAAGCAATGGTTTGCTGGTTCCAGACAATACCGAGTCAAGTTAAGGCTTTGTTGTGAAATTAAAAGCGTATCAAGAGTTTTTAAGAGTTTATCCCAGCAAAATTTTAGCAGAGATAACCTATTTGCTTGTAAAATTTTCTGCGGCGAAGATCAATGCACATTTGAATTGTGTGCATTTTAAATGCTTTAAATGTCTTACTGAACATAAACTCACTCTCTTTTAGGCATGAAATTTTCTTCCCTCTCACTATGATGTTTTAAAACGTTTGCCTTTTCAATGCTGCTCGTTATACCATGCTTTGCCTAATTTTAGATCCCATTTACACTATGCCGGTATGAGACGAATACGGTACGGGATTGTACCGTTTTGGCCTTGCATCTACACTGTGCCGGCACAGTCTTCATATGTGAACGATACGAAATGAACACGACTAGCTAACCGGCCTCTTCTGGAAACGGCATATTGTAAACGCCTGAATACGGTACAGTTTGATGCCGCTTTGCTGAATTAATGAGAGAGAAAACAATCACTTTTTGTTATTGTTGATATGAAACAGTAGAATTTAGACAAAAGCCGATGACCTTGCTCGTCATATTCAGTTCATACAGGGACTCCCAATTCCCCATCCGATATGAAATCATTCCGTATTCATTTCATAACGGCATAGTGTAAACGGGGCCTTAATCTGATGTGGTTTTGCCTAGTCAGACCTTCTGGGATCTGCTTTATACCCTGGCCTTATACTGTTTTTTTCTGCATTCCACTCGTAATTTCACATCTTCATACCTTGATATTCATTGTCTTTCTTATAACAATTTCTGTTCTGACGCAATAATATTCTCGTTTCTTCAGCTTGGAGACGATGATTACAGCGAAGAATCAAAATCAACAACAACAACTGTCAGTGATAACTATTCGGAAGATTGCGAAAATGACCAGGTCTGGAAATATTTGAATTATTGAAAGATTTATTGATTAATTTTAAATGTTGACTTGTCTAAATATAGACGTTGCACAGCTCTTCCATTCAACATTGTGATTTTGTTATGCATGGAAAATGCTCTAGTGCGAATCGAACATTGTCGATAAATTTTTTTTGAAAAGCAAGCTATCAAGACCTCGTTTACACGAAAAAGACTAGATCGGTCCTGGTCTGGTCCGGAGCCAGTTTTGGCTCGGAAAATCTGTTCGTTTACATGAAACCTCCTGGATCTGTATCATTTCTGGCTCCATTCAGAGGCAGTTCTGGATCCGTTCAGAAGTAGATCCAGCTCATCTTTGGCTCTGTTTAGATCCCTTGTGAACGCTTTTGAACGGATCCAAACTGGTACAGGTGCGAAACGTGCCTAAAATACAAAAGTCACTAAAGTAAATCAATGAAGCCACATGAACGCATCATTTTTTGAAGAGAAATCGAAATTTCTGCTTTAGACTCCTACAAGATGCTGGTGTGATAGAAAGAAG
>JACTAT010000336.1:594020-618638 GCA_014526335.1 Chrysaora quinquecirrha | reverse complement strand
TAGTGTTTAAAACCATCTGGGTATAAATTCAACCTTAGTTCATTATTTCAGTCTGTTTCTGATGTTCACACTTTGAGGAGTGTCAGACGAGGAAAGCTTTCAAGTATGCCCGAAAATGTTTCCCCTGTTAGTTTATCGCAATTCTGAAGTTTTGTACTACTCGAAAACTAAAGGTGCTTATGTTAGGCTGCTGGTTGGAACTAAAACTTGAGGCTCAAGCTTGTACTAAAGAATGAATCTCAGTAGGCTTGATGAGAATAATAAGGGAAACTAAGACCTGTTACATCCCAGTTTATTGCAGCTTTTAGAGAGCTTGCTACTCTAAGGACCATTCAGTAGGCAACAACTATTTCCAAATTAGAGAGCTTTTGTGCCAATAAACTACCAGCTATCAGAACTCATCTGATACCATAAATAAGTCAGCAATGCTCTATTATTTAACTATGCCATGCAAGAAAAACTGATCAGCTGACTTGGCATTTTTGACATCAACATAATTGAAATTGAAAATTGGGAGAAATTTTAACATCGTTGGACTTCTTAAAGTCTCTTTTGTCTGGTACTCTCCTCAGGGTATAAATGGTAGAAAGAGTGAGGAAATATGTCCAGAGTTAGAATCAGTACTCAATTTCAGTACTCAATTTTGTACTACTCAAAGGAAATTGAGATTTCAAAAGAATTTAATAAAAATTTAAAGAAAACATAACATTATTCAAGCAGCAACTGTTCTTTGGGAACTTGCTAATCCTGCATCTAATAGTATGACACTGTTATACTAGAAATGTAAATGAAAAGTGCCATACTTCATACTCTACCCATTAGCTTTGTTTATGAAAGTGAAAAAATCAATCCACGCATCAAAAAAATCAACACACTACATCGTAGTGTAAATTGAACACACCACTCATTTCCTATTGTGCGTGATCAAACTTTTATAAACTGTTGGCTTTGTGGATGAAAATTAACAAAATTCAGGGCAATAATTCTTTGCCACAGAACCTATAAGGTTTGAAATACCATTTAACTTAATTTTTTCTTTGCAGGAATGTTTGAAATCATGTAATACAATAAAAAAGAAATTGTTACACAATGACGCAGCCTGATGATTCCCAGTTGGTGAGCAGTGATAAGGAATTTACAGAAGGAGAAACTACAAATGGTGATGCTGAACAATGTTCTTGTCCCACATCAGAGAAACAAGCTGAAGAGCCTTGCAAAGATAATCAAGTTTCTTCTGAATGTGACAAGTCTTTCTGCAAGAAAAGCTATTCACAGTTAAAAAAGAAAAACTCAAGAAAAAAGAAAGAGAAGCATGCTAACCTTCAAGATCATAAACCTGCAGAAATAGAAACTCATGGAGAAGAGTTACCAGCACCTAGAAGCTCATGGCTACTCAGATTGTTTGAATCCAAACTGTTTGATATGGCGATTGCTATAGCATATCTATTCAAGTCAAAGGAGCTTGGTGTTCTTGCTTACCTTGGCAACAAGCTATTCGTGAGTGTCTGTTGTTATCACTAGCTACATACTTTTTACTCATAACTGACTTTCTTATCTGCCAAATTTACTGCTGTTATTATCTTCCTGTTTGAATGTATAAGCCTTCTTCATACAAAGGATTTGACTTCAGATTATGATTCAGTGCCTTCTTTTAGTGCTGACGCAAAATTACAAATCAAGGAATACAATTTTTTCCCTTTTTCAAACAGAGCTTCCCTGATGAAGATGTTGACTTCTACTTGCCTGAGTTAATGTAGGTTATCTTTCAGTATGTTTCACCCTGTTCAAGTGATTTTGCTTTTCAACCTGCCAGGTTCAATATGCTTATCTTTGTCAAATGCAATGCCTTTGTCAGGGCAGTCCATACAAAGACCAGTCCATTAATGAAATCAAACAGAGAAAGAAATTATTAGTTTAGTTTTCACTAATCAAAAATGTTTTTACATTGAAATTTAGCCCTAATATCTGAAATGTATCGTTTTTAAGACCTAACTATAGAAATGTCATGCTGTCTTAAGTCCACTGTTTCTTTAGTTGAATATGTTGCTTATATTTGGTAATAATTGTTTCTCGCTGCATAACATATTTTAGTTGATTCTCTCTCTCTTGTAGAAATATGTACATTCATATGCAAGATGTTGGAGCTGTGATTACTCCTTATCTTTTGCAGAGAAGTAAATCTGGGACACACTTCGCATTGCATGTAAGTAGATCCACCCATTTCTACGTAAACTGTTTTTGACATTTCTGCGTTGAGTTGATGCTAGTTTGGGGGAATTCTGTATTGTATATTTTTGGTACTTGAGACATGCTGCCTGCCTGCTGCCTGAACACAAGGATAGTATCCATTTAGATAAAAGACAATGTCAAATTTCATAATCCTAGCATTAGAAATGCTAACTAACCTAAAAATACAACCCAATTTGACTAAGGGTTTGAAGCTAACCATTTTAACTACAGTAGTGCTGAGTAAAAGCGACTTTTGAGGCTGTGAGTGCGTACTCCCTCCAAATATTTTCGTAGCTTAGGTCGCAATGTTGATTAAAAATTAATTTCCACGCTCATAAATCTTTGTTTAGAGAATTTAAAGGCTGAAAACTCATCTATTGGCGGCTCAAACCCATACCAAAATTATATTAAGTATCCTCAGGGTTTTATATGTTAATAAAAGAGTGCTTTATTTCTTCAAGGCAACTTGGCTTCTTGACTCTCATCTTACTGACGGTTGGCTTCCTACAAAAGAATACAACAGGGGAAAGAAACTGCTAGATCAAATAACCACAGATCGAAAGAAGCAAAACAGGTATTCCTGGAATATCCATTTTGTAATTTTCGTAAATTGCTTGCCCATCTTGTTCTTGTGCACTCGCTTCGTACACACCATCCTTCTTTCTCTCCGTACGTACACACCGCACGGGGGGGTTCTTGGCTAAATTTTGCATAGGGGTCTTCTGCCGTCGGCATATTCAAAATGGTACCGTTGGCTAGACCAATTTCTACCAAAATGATACCCTTGGCTTGCAAATACACTCAAAATTGTTGGTCTTTTAGTCGAAAAATTCAAAGGTCGACTTATTCCTTTTACCAGTTTCTTTAAAGAATGTTTACGATGAAATTTCTACTTTCCAAGGTTACTAAAGACGAAAGCATGGCCGGTCCATTGCCAAATATGATACCCTTTGCCAATTATGATACCCTTTGCAAGACAAAAATTGCCAAAAATATACCCTTGGCTAGACTAGAAGCCCGAAAAAGTATACCCTAGCACGACACATCCCCAGTTACCTTTACTATCGAAGAACCCCCCTTGACACACCGCCCTGCCCGAGTGCCTTTTTTACGTGCTCTCATTTTACATGTCCTCATTCCTTCATGCCCTCGTGCTTATTTCATATGTTCCCTTAGGTCTGTCCAAGCCATAAAACATTTTTAATCAAACATATCAGGCTTGGTTGCTAAACAAACTGTTTAACCGTTTGGTCACGTTTCAAAACAATGCTAGGATATTATGGTTTGACAAACATTTTTTGCTTGCGACATGCATTAGGTGTTTTTTAAGTTTTTCCAAAACGTTGCTAAGCGAATTCTGCTCAACGTGACCAAACAATCAAACATTACACGTTTTTTTGTAAGAACACTTCGCTTCATTTTCAGCTTGCCAGTTTCTTATTTTTCAATCGATTTTTCACTACTTTATCACCCCCCTACACGCTTTTTTCATGTAAAGAACCTAGCTCAAGGCCTAGTTCTTAAAGTTCCTTATTTGTGGACTTCTTTTGAGACGATTGTAGTTCCAAAACTTCCTTAATAGTTTCTTAATTTTAACTGCATGTTCAGTTTAATGACTACTAGACAGAGACACTTAAATGTGAGCAAAGCTCGAGACTACTCAGGGAAACATTTCATACATCCGTAACGTACAATTTATGTGATTTTCGACTGCAAATGAAAGGAACCGGCATTGTAATTCTTGATTGTTTGCAGTGATATAACTATTCAACAATAAAAAGTTCTTTAGTTATTTTCTCTCTAGTAGTATAAGTTCTTTAAATATTTAGGCCTTCTACATGTAGGTTCCTGATAAAGTGGTTCCTTATAGAAAAAGCGTGTAACCTACTCAAAAACATGTTTAAAGCACGCTGGTGAATTTTGCTTGTAATTATCTCAAGTAGTTTCGGAGATAGCAATAACTTTTGACCCAATTTTCAGCCTGGTGTTTCTTATAAAGGTTGTTCTTATAAAGGAAAAAACGTGTACTTGCAAAAAAGAATATCACATGAAATATTTGATCAACATTTTTTTATGTTTGGCCAGGGCCTTATTTCTTACTGATGTGCCTTTATGGCCTTTGGGACAACTTTTTGTCGAACCAAAAAACACGTTGCACACTCTGATCGGCTCATTCAATTCCTCTCCTCTTTCATTTGGGTTTTCTACCTTAAAGTAATAGCTGCAATACACGTATTTTTTCATAAGAAACCCTTTATAAGAAGCCCAGACTCTTATAAGAATAAGCAGACTCTTATAAGCCTCTTATAAGCCTCTTATCAGACTCTTATAAGCCCAGACTTTTATAAGAAGCCCAGACTCTCGAATGGTCAAAAGTTTAAGAAACTCCAGTACTGGAATTTTTTTACGTAGGAAACTTTTCACTTCAGACAGCGAAACATTTTATTTTATTTCCTGTGTTTTGTTCGCACTAACGCATTTCTGAGACAAGTAGACCAATAGGAAACCCACATGCATTCAAATACGATGGATAAATGGGTTTGGAACATCATTCAGATAGAATAACCATTGACTATGGAGTAACTATGTTGCCAATATGGATAGGCCTATTCAAGAAACTCTTAAGAAACTTTCAATACTCAAAATTTGAAAATTTTAAAAAACTTTCAGTACTTTATCAATTTTTTAGTTTCTTATGAAAAAATTCGTGTACATGTATGTAGTTCGTTAGTCAACATTATTTACTTCCTTTGAATTTTTAGACCTAAAAATCCATGTTTCCCAAACCAAACTCCAGCACAAGCATCATCTCCAGCAAAGAAAACACATCAGCGATCAAAATCAGAAGTTACTTTTGGAAACGTTCAGCATCAAAATTACACCGAGGTAAGAATTCGAAAGTTTTCTCTTCACTTTTCACCCAACCCCAAGCTACTAGATATTATTTAGTTGCTATTCAGCCACAGGATCTCAACGAGTTCTGAGTCGTTCGAACTGTTCACACTGTCTAAATGATATCTAGGCAACTACAATGGCTGCCGAAAGTGTTGGAACGCCTGTGCTGAAATTCTCTTTCACTGCCTACTATTGCTTCACCCCCACCTCCTCCCCCTTAAACTATGTTGTTTAACACTAAAATTTCCAGCTAAATGTCAGTGATTCACCCGAAAAATCTTGGGCGTTCCAACTACATTTGGCAGCCATTGTAACTCGTATTGTTTTTAAGAAACTCTTTTTTATAAGGAACTTTCAGTACTCAAAATCTGAAAGTTTTAAGAAACCTTCAGTACTGGATTAATTGTTTAGTTTCTTATACAAATACGCTTATCTCCTTACTTTCTGATCTCAAAACATTTGGGTTTAAAAAAAATAAAGTGTTTCGAATGTTCCTTCTTTGATCAATCAAATTCGATATTTAAGAAACTCAAGAAACTCAATGCACTCTTTTTTGTGAGAACACATTTTATTAGAACATCAAGGCTCGGTTTGCTAAAACGTTAGAACAACTAAACAACTAAGAACATGTCCAGCCTCCAATAAAACTAGAAATAAGAAAATTTGTTTTTAGAATTTTCTCTCTATTTGTTATCTCATTTTAACAAATTCTGAAATGTTCAGAAATTTAAGAAACACGAAGAAAGAAAAACTTGAAAATTTGATATACAAATCTTTGTGTTAATTTCGAAATTTATTGTCTGTGAAATTTTCTGTTGTGCGGAAAGGAATTCTTTCGCTGTTTTCTCCCTTTTCCTAACATTTCAACCTCCCGTTTATTTCCCTATTCCCCCCCCCTTGACGCACGTAGACTCAACCGCACGTGTGTAGGCCCGTGACCGCTCTCTCCGTTTTTTTTTTCAATTTTAGGCCCTGGCCAAAAGATCAAACATTTTTGGTCCAACATTTTAAATTTTCTGTATAACAAATTTTTGACCGTTTAGCCATGTCCTAAAACATTGCTTGACGAGCAAAAGTAACAAAATTTATGGTACTAAATGTTTTGAAAAGTTCAAAACATGTTTTGCTTGCAGCAAACAAAAAATGTTGAACGAGCAATGTTTTTTTACGTGTCCAAACGGTGAAACATTTTGCTTGACTAGCAAATTTTAAATGTTGGACCAACATTGTTTGATCATTTGGCCAGGGCCTTGAGAGATTTTTTTACTCCTCTCTCTCTCTCACAAAGTATGGTAAAACATACCAAGTCCAAGTATACGGAGTAAGGTCCAAGCAGTTTTCAAAACCATAATGGCTAGATCAAAATATTTTGAAGAATCAGTGAAATTATTTTCATAGATTTATTCTTACAGTAATTTCAAATCGTTGTTTTTGTGAAACTATGTCAAAGTTTTCTGATAAAGTCTAGGCTCTCTATTTTAACAAAATATGTTTGAAAACTTAAATGAATTGACAGAGGCTTTTAAGAAACAAGATTTCAAACATAAAAACCATTATGGTAATAAAAATGTAGTAAATAACACGTTAAAAAACTTGCTTATTTCTGTCCGTGATCAAAACAGTTTGACTTGAAAATCGAATAATAACGATGTAAAAAAGTTTCCTTCCGTTCGTGTTAAAAAAGTACTTTTGTTTATTCTTCACCCATTTTAGGTGCTTCTTCAGCTAAATCTCTTTTTCTTTTCATTTCTTCCAATTTACTAAGTGTTTCTCTGAGACATTTTATATACGCACATGTGTGTCTGATTGTTTCCAATTTAGATGGCTTCTTCTGTTGTTCGTTCAAAGTTGGTACAATCTCTTTCAGCCTTGCATAGGCCTTCTGCTCATTAGCTCTCTGTGCACTTCTTGTTTTATTTCTTTCAATTTTTGCTGATTTCATCCGATCGTCAATCGGTGATTTTTCTTTATGCAGTTCTTTTGTAAACATCAATTCTGTTTCAGGATTGTAATTCGTTTGAATAACATTGTTTCCTGTTCCAAAATTTGTTAGTATTTCGTGATCACTCATGTTTATTTCACCTGCAAACCTGTATTAAAGATTTTGATACAAGTTTCCTCCTGCACGTGCCTTTGCCTCGTGCAGCGTTCGAATCGAAAGAAACCGAATGCTCGGTGCACGTGTACGTTTGCTGAAATTGATTAGAATGACCTTGTAACCTTTTTATTAAAAGTATTCATTTATTGCTGATGATTCATCATATTTGGCAATAATTATTACAGTTTGTCAATTTCAATTTCAATAGAGTATATTACGTTTGAATATTTTTAAATGCCAAGCAAAGATGTTTGATCGTTTGTTTAGGCGGCCCTTACGAACAATGTTTGACATTTTAGCCATGTCGCAAAAATTACTTGACAAGCAAAACTTGCAATCAATGTTTTTGGAAAAGTTCAACAACATTTATTTCTTTGAGCAAAAAAATGTTTGACGAGTAATGTTTCGTGATGTGGCCAAATCAAACATTTTGTTGGACAAGCAAATTTCAGATGTTTGACCAACTAGGTTTGATCGTTTGGCCAGGAGTTTACGCCTATTTTTTTATAAGAAACCCTATATAAGAAACCCAGACTCTCGAATGGCCAAAAATTTAAGAATCTCCAGTACTGGAAATTTTTTACGTAGGAAACTTTTCACCTCAGACAGCGAAAATATGTTATCCTTTGCAAAACAGAAATTTCGGAATAAATAAGTACAGCGTATCCTTTTTAAGAAACAATCTTTATAAATGATGCTGAGCTCGGCTGAGCTTTGGGCCAGGTTTCTTTTGAAATATACCTGAATTAAATTGTTACTTGAATTGAAAAAAAATTAGCTGGATTTTTGTTTGAAATAACTAAGATGGGTAGGGGTGGTAAGATTGTTCTGTATGAGAAAATTTCAAGCTGAAAACCGTCAAATGTTCTGTATGAGAAAATTCCAAGATGAAATAAAAAGCTGAATAAAAAAGTCTTAGTTGTTTTATGTCAGGTAGTCGAAGCCTCTGTTGAGAAAATGTTAAAAAAGAAACCAGGTCAAGAGGGTCAATAGACCTTTTCAATGAGGCCTGGACCGGGTGCGACATTTTCTGGAAAATGGTAGATATTTCCAGTAAGGGAATCCTCTTCGTGTGCAACGATTCATTACGGTCGTTTTAGTAGAGATAGTTCAGCAAAGTTCAGCCTTTCTTTCACTTTTATTCGTTTTGAACGTCAATTTTGAAGTAAAATTTGATGCACAACATCTCCTGAAACGACCGTAATTCCAGTTGTTGCTCGTTGAGAGGATTTCCTTACTTGAAATGTCCACCATTTTCCAGAAAAATATCGCGCCCGACCCAGGCCTCTTTGAAAAGGTCTGTTCTTGGAAATCTTGGAAAAGTTTTAGGGACTTAGCCCTCCTTCAGCCCCCCTTGCCCTGCATCTACAATCCCATTGAATGCAGACGTGATATAACATATATAATTTTCGTTTCAGCATCATAATCACAGTCAGTCGACCGATAACATTGATTCTGGAAACCTGAAACTTGGCCTAGCATTCGGCAAATGTCCATTGCATACACCAGTCATCAACTGTGCGGCATCTACATCAATGTTAAATAGATTGGGCGATCGACAGAATTGCAGTTGCCAGGTATGTGAAGTTTTGAGAATGGTTCATAAAAAAAATCCTATCCTATGGGCTTTGATTAAAGTATGTATCAGAAAATTCAAGCATACGGGAAACGGTCAGATGACCGATTACACGCAAATTTTTTTATAAGCAACTTCGCTCGGGTATGGTTCAAAAAGTTGCTTATTTTTGGGCCTCTTATGGCCACCTTTTAGTTGCAAAAGTTGCTTAGTAGTTGCTTGATTTTAATTGTATATTTTTGCCCTAAGAATGGTATAGAGGCTAGAAAACAGCAAAATATGGAGTTATCCTATAGCTTTTTATGCAACATAGCGCTAGAACACCTAGTATACACCAAAGAAATACCAACCAAGAGCCACCATGTAATTGTTTTACCATATAATAGAGACTTAATATTCAAAGTTAAACGGAAACCCCTCAATGAAATGCCTCACTTAACGAGAAACACTCCGTTGATATGCGAGTTTTGACGACAAATGAATGGAAATAGCTCCTATGTTGATCAATCCTCGATTGCTTGCAGTGATATAAATATAAAAAATTTAAAAAGTTGCTTAGGTTTTTTTCCTGTGGTACTGTATGTTGCTTAAAATTTTAGCCCCTCTACATCTTGGTTGCTTATAAGCGGTTGCTTATAAAAAACTGCGTGTAGTCGTAGCGTATAGTCTATGAACACGAATAAAAAAGTTATTTTCGTCGCAAAGAAGGTTTTTCAAGCGGTTTTTGACATCATATCAGGATCCCAAATGATAATCTATCTAAAATATGCCAAAAAAGGATTCTTCTACTCAGCTTAAGCCTTGCGTCCATATAGTGGTCAAGGGTCGTTGACGGTCTTCAGAAACTGAAATGCTGTCAGCGACTTTATGAAAAAATTATACAAAAGTTATACACAGCGACTGTAAAAGACCGTCAAAGACTCAGTCGTTGAGGGTCGCTAGTTAAGCTGTTACCTGAAGGGGTATGGTATATGAATATTTTAAGATGCGCTTTTTCACAGGGAAGTCTTTCCATCCATCTTAGGTACCATTGTTCACCGCTGAGCGGGAATTTGTCGATGCTCTGATGTCAATCGGAGAGAGAATGCGCACATTACCTACGAAAGAATTAAAAAGTAAGTATATTAACCCTATAGTATGTGTAAACTCTTTAACAGTATTGTTGGGAAGATGAAGTAGCAGTATTGTTGAGGAGATGAAAATTAGTAAGGCCCTGTCCATAAGCTATGCAACGTTTTTCGTCTAACGTTTGAGATTTGCTTTACAAGCAATGTTTGGCAGTTTGATCACGTCGCAACACTGGGGAATACTGTACATTGCTTGACAAGCAGAAATGCTTGGCAATGAATTCAAGTCAAAATTTCAAAACCATTGTCTACTGGTCATAAGAAAAAATTGTGAGAAGCGGAAAGATGTTTAATGAACAAAGTTTGATCGTTCGGCTGGGGTCTAAGTTTTTTCTGAACAAAGGCTCCTCCGTCCGAGAGACCAGAAATCATGCGCATCAGAAAAATTAGATCAAATCTTATTGTTGAATTTTGCCCCTCAATGTTTGTTCAAAGACAGAGCATTTCTCTGTTTGAAAGATAAAGAGCAATGCAAACATCCCCAACTACTCTAGTGCGGTGATGTCACAAAGTACATAAAATCCCCATGAACATCGCGGTCAAACATCATAGAGCATACCAAAGAGCTTTTAGCATCTGACACTCCTCGGAGTATAAACTTCAGAAACACATTCACCAATCAGAAAGTGAGCCGAATCGGCATTGTGTTTTTTGAAACCAATCCGCTCGCGGAATACCGTAGTTTTAAGTTGTACAAAACTGTAAAAACGTCGGGCCTGTCCGGGAGTTGAACCCGGGACCTCTCGCACCCTAAGCGAGAATCATACCACTAGACCAACAGGCCTTTGATGATAAACTTTTATAAAGTATTCATCAAAATCTGAGCTCGGTGACCTGAAACAGGTTGTGGACTTGCAGCGAAAATCATCAGAATTGGAACTTTTTGTGCGTAAAACTATGAAGACATGTTTCTAAAAGTAGCTACGTGGAAGACATTTGTTATTAAAATGATCTTAAGCTCCTGAATACACGCTGTTGTTATTTTGTACTCTTTTAGAAGCTGCAAAAACTTGGGCCTGTCCGGGAGTTGAACCCGGGACCTCTCTAGTCCTCTCGCACCCTAAGCGAGAATCATGCCACTAGACCAACAGGTCGTTGTGAAATGATAAGAAGTTTCGGTTATCTTGTCATAAAAATCGCTGAGATCGAGTGATATTATCATTTTCATTATCTTTTAGCACAACGTCTTTATGCTGAATTGTCTCTTCTGAATCTGAATCTGCCAGCAAGAGTCTTTCTACCATTTGCCGATGTACCTCCTCATTACATCTTGAAAATACCCCAAGCTGCTGCTGTGGTTTTGAATTCGAAAGATAGAGTGAGTTTTTTTACTAGCTACAAGCACTGGTTTTTTCTGCCATCTATTCTATGTTATGGTGCAGTAGTTACGTTATATGATCATTACCATCAGGCATTCCAGAATGTTATCATCTATTACCTGAGACTTTTAAGAAAAGCCACTTCTATTTTCAGTGCACATTTTGTTTTATAGGGAACACCTTTATAAGAAACTCGAGGCTGAGAATTTCCAAGACATTAAGGAACTTTAAGAGTCAGTCGAGGCCCAGATGAAAAACTTAGAATCACTTTTTCAAGAACAAGACGTTTTGTACAAATAAATAACAGAATAATAATTTATTCCCATTGTTCTTCCCCAAAAGACTGCATTTGGATTTAGAGTTAGAAAAATGAAGCAGTTTATAGGAGTTTCTGTTAAAACTAGTATTCAAACATGTCTCAGGACAAGGAACAGTATAAGGAACTCTCAGCCTCATTTTGTTGAAAAATCAAGGAACTCCAGCCTCAACTCAGACCAAAGGTTCCTTATAAAAAACGTGTAACTCTATGCAAAAAAACCGCTGTGTGTAGTACTATAGGATAAACATAGACTGAAAAAATTTTACTGTTCTACTACGATTGATAGAAAATCTTTCACAAAATTTCGGGCTTTACCTTTGTTCAAGTGTCACTTCTAGCTTTTTAAGCCCTCCCGAAGTTCCTGGAAACAGACCTAATCGGCTGGCTTTTCTTTGCGAGCTCCTAGCCGCAGTGGCAATTTTTGCCATGATCTAAAACCCACACTATTAACCCCAAAACTTTAAAAGCATGGCCTCGATTTTGACGCCATTGTATCCCAGAAACTGTCAGTTCATGTTTAACTTCCACTCCCTTGCAGGGCATACACTTCTGAAGAATCGTTGCTTTATTTCCCCCTTATTAACGCCTAAATTTGAGGAAGAGAACAAGCGGGCATTTTGCTGGATTTCAAGTTTTCTGGAGTGAATTTATGATGAGAAGCGACGTTTCATATTAGGTGTTTTATTCATCGATTTGTGTTGAGATTTGTATTCGCTGAAAGAAGAGAATAGAACAGTATAATCTGTGTTGGAAAGCACCTTTACATTGTCAAAAACAGAGCTCTCACTACGTTTCCGTGTCACATTTAATTGACAGAAATAGCTGCTGAAGGATATGGTCATGTAATCTGAGGGTGTATTTTTTGGTCCCATTCTGTTTTCAGCAGACGCCTTTCTTTTCGGCAGATGTCGAAACGTATTTTGTTGATACAGTCTTCTGGAAACTGCAGATTTTGCAGGCCTCCAAAACCTTCTGTCCCTGAAGCTGGAAGGTTTCGCAGACTTCACAAGGAATCTCGTTCTCACTTCAAAATAATCGGTTTTGTTCGAGTTTGCTCTGATCAGCCTACCGTTTTCGGTAGCTGTGTTTTTTGGTACAGGAAACTTTTTCCTGCTAAGTCTACCGTTTTCAGATTTTGGAAGATCTGCCAAAATCATGAGGTTACCAAAAAAATACGCCCTGAATTTGGTCTCACAGCTCGCAGCACTTGACTAGGACGCCTTCAGGACTTCTCAGTTTGAGAAATAGAATTAAGTTTTATCATAGCTACTTGCGGATACTTGTCCTTTATACTCCATGAGCAACAAAATGAAGCCCTCTTGTCGATGCATGAATGTTGTCTCTAGACGGGTATTCTCAAATAGGATGTCTCCCCTGTAAAAATTACACTGATATGGCTATGATTAAAGTGGCTCATTTTTCTGCAGGCTCCCTATATTATCTACGTTGAAATATTGGAAATAAAAAAAGAAGATGACGAAGAAAATGTGGACAGTCTCAGCATTGAAAATCCCATTCGACAAGTCAGGTATTAGCTGCTGTGATTACAATATGTTATACATTTTCGAACAGGTTTAAGAATAAATATTAATTAATATTGCTATAGCCAATACACCCGGGGTGTAAATGGGGGTACAGTCCTATTGATGGAACACAAACCCACCTACTTATAATTTAGATGACAGGGCACCTACCCTCTATTATGAGTAACAGAAAAAGGGATATGAGAGTAGCAAGACTTTCTAGGCCATATTATTGCTTGCATCTTCGACACGATATTAACTCTATTCGAACTCAAATAAAGTGTCATTTTTAGGTTTTTTGAATTTCACACCCTGTTACACGGGGGTTTGGCTTTAATCATACCTATGTTGTTTGGAGAATTTCAGAGCCATAAACCCGCCTATATGGGCGGCACATACCCGTATTCAAATTATATTAAGTATCCCCCCCTGGTTCAGGACAGTAGATTAATAAAGTATTTTTTAACTTCTAAAGAATAAAAAGGGAAAAAAGACAGTCAAACTTCTGCTTATAACATCTTCAGTGAAAAATTAATTATAATTGTTAACAGAAAGCTCTTATTACGTGTCTGTTTACCTTTTCTTCATCACAGATCTGAAGAGCATTTGCCTACGTATATCAGAGAACGAGAAAGCCAGTTTATGGATTTTGCAGTAAGAATTAGTCATTATTTGTTCCTCTAAAAGTTTGCGTCACAGACCATAACTAAATTGGAGAGTTATGGTCTTACATACCATACCTAAATGGCAGGGTTATGGTCTGTATATTGGACTCACTATTGCTGTCCCAACAATTTTTAGGCATCATCATCATCATGATCTGTGTGCAATCTCGTGAAGGAGGTTGGCGGTCATAGATCCCCATGGAGTTCTATTTTGTGCCATGCGCAAACATTCACAATAGTTCGTGTTAATCCAACTACTAATGTCTTTAGCCCAGGTTTTGTCTCTGGCGACCATTTCTCCGTTTCCCAATTTTAGGCGTAAATTAAATAAATAAAATAATTAATAACCCTCCCGTCTAGTTATGGTCTGTGACGCAGGCTTCTCCTCCAATGACTTCTTGTTGCCTTACTCCCTTCATGCCGTTTGAACATCTTCTTGTTCCCTTGTTTTCTCTTTGAGTTCCTTCAAAATGTCTGTGACTATGCCATTTTTCAAAAGTTTTACTGTATCAGTCTTATAGTAGCCACTTAACTCATTCGCTAGATGTTCAGTTATGCCCCCAAAGCAAGCGTATGCCTATCCTCTGCAACATGAGAGTCATCTGTATGATTTTTTTCTTGTGCAAATCCTTGATGGCCTAAACTAACGGACTACATTGTTTGCAAAGCTGGATTGACGAGATCTGTGGGCATTGCAAACGATAAATTTAAGGGAAAACCATACTGTTTTAGTCAGTTTTTGACTTGATAAATTAAATCGTATTCAGTTGATGCCAAATTAATGTCTTGTAAACATGGCAGTCACATGAAAAGAAATAGACATCCAAGTCCCAAAATCTTGCTTTTGCTTTTAAGTCTAATCTAAGCATTCACCAGTACATCTCAAAATCGATCACGTTGGCTCATTAATTGAGTTCTTTTTTAACTGAGCCCAAGATATGCTCTTACGAAATACAGTTTTTATATTTCGTCTTCGTCATCTTCCATAACTCTTTCTTCCTTATCCTTCTTCATTAATTTAATAATAACTGTACTCGGTTTTTCATTCTCTCGTCTTTTGCTGGACTCTAAATCTTTCTTTTGCCTTTTTTCTTTGGAAGACTTTTGTTGATCATCTCTCGAAGCTTTTCCTGTTTCATTTTGCTGATCTTCCGTTGACTTGTCTTTATTTTCTTCCTTACTACCTTCCTTAGTACCCTCTGGCTTACTTTCCTTTTTCCCTTCCACCATTTTGAGTTTGCTATCAGTGCCATCATCCTTTTGATCTTTGTCAACAGTCGTCTTGTAATTATGACTCTCTGAGAACTTTTCTCTCGACATTGAATCGACATTGTGCAAAATTTTTGAATACGAACTTTTCTCCTTCTGGCTTTCAGAATCTCTATCATTCTTCTCAGCTTTATTTGTTTTTATGTCTTCCTCTTTATTTTTATTTTCTACTTTCTTTGCTTCTTGCTTTTCCTTTTCCTGCTCGTCATTCTTGTTCAGTTTTTGTTCAGTTTTATTTTCTTTCTTTAATTGTGTTTCTTCACTTTTCTCTTCTTTTCTACTTTCTTCTTTATTTCCTTTATCATTTTTACCCTTCTCTATTTCTTTACTTTTTTCCACATCAATGCTTTCTGTCTTCTTATCCTTAACATCCTCCCCTGATTTTTCTTTTTTGTCGTCTTCCTTTTTTCCTTCTTTTCCTTTATCTTTTAAATCATCTTCTTTTTTCGTATCTTTTTCTTCTTCGACCTTTCCTTCTTCTTTTTTATCGTCAATTTTTTGTTCCTCTTCTTTCCTCTGATTTCCTTCAGACTTCTTACTATCGTGTTTGTCCTTTTCGTTTTCTTCAGCACTTTCCTTCTGAGCTTTTGTCGACTTTTCCTCCTCCTTCTTTTCATCCTTACTTGTTGCCTCTACATGACCCTGAGCTTCCTTTTGGCTCTTATCTTCTTGTTCACTCTTGTCTTTCTGGTCACTCTTATCTACCTTCTTATCGTCTTTTACGTCCTTTTCTTCTTTTTGGCTCTGAAATTCCTTTTGACTCTTGTCTTCCTTTTCATTCTTATCGCCCTTTTCACCCTTATCCACCTTTTCATCGTCTTTTTCTCTCTTATCTTGCTTTTGACTTCGAACTTCCTTTTGACCCTTACCATCCTTATCGCCCTTAAATTCCTTGTCGCTCTGAGTTTCCTTCTGACTTTGAGCTTTATCTGCACTCTTATCTTCTTTATCACTCTTCTCTTCCTTTTGACTCTTGTCTCCTTTTGTATTTTGATCGTCCTTTTCGCTCTTTTCTCCTTTTTCACTCTGCGTTTCACTTTGTTTCTTGTTTAAATTTTCTTCGCTTTTATCTCCTTTCTCACTGTTATATCCCTTTTCATTCTTATTTTCTTTTTCAACATTATTTTCCTGCTTGCCCTTATTTTCCTTTTCGCTCTTATCTTCCTGATGATTCTTATCGCCTTTTGAGCTTTTGTCGTCTTTTCGCTCTTATCTTCTTGGTCTCTCTGGGTGTCCTTTTCATTGTTGTCTGCTTTGTCACTCTTATCTTCCTTGTTGGCCTGATCTTTGCTTTGATTTTGTTCACCTTTTGTACTCTTGTCGTCCTTTTCGCTCTTATCTTTGTCGTCATTCTGAGTTTGCTTTTGGCTCTTATCTTCCTTTTGACCCTTATCTTCCGCTAACTTCTTCTCTTCTTCGCCTGACGGTTTCATCGATTGTGAGCTAATCAGAAGTTCATACTGTGAAGAAGCTGGCTTGTTTTCTTTGATCATCTGTCCATTGTCAATCAGTCGAATTTTGTTATTTTGGTTCCCAGAAATATCAAGTAGATAGCCCGTGCCGCTCTGATCTTTTACCTGCTCTGAATTTGATTCACTTACTTGTTGTCTGTCATTAAAATTCTCCGTCTGGGAAACCTTGTTTTCTTTGTCTTCTTCCTTCTCTTGAAATGAATATTCTATTTTCTTATTGTCCTGCTTTTTAGATTTATTACTATTTTCTCCTTTCGATTCTTGATTCTCCTTTTTTGCATCTTCTTTGTCTTGTTTGGATTCTTCCTTACTAACCTTCGATTCATCCTTAGTGCCCTTCGAATCTTCTTTATTGTCCTTTGATTCTTCCTGGCTACTTTTCGATTGGTCTTTGGTGTCTTTCGACTCTTCCTTATTGCTTTTCGATTCTTCCTCACCTTTTTTCGATTCGTCCTGGGAGTTCTTTGACTCTTTTTTACCGCTATTTGATACTTCCTTACCAACCTTTGATTCTTCCTTATTTTTGTTGAATTCTTCCTTGGTACTCTTTAATTCTTCCTTACTATTCTGTGATTCTTCTTTAGTATTCTTTGACTCTTTATTACTGCTATTAGATTCTTCCTTCCTGCTATTAGAATCTTCCTTGCTGTTATTTGATTCTTCCTTGTTTTCTTTCTGTTCGTCTTTATTGTTTTTGGAATCTTCCTCTTGGTTCTTTGATTCTTCGTTCTTGCTCTTTGATTTTTCCTCGCTTTCCTTTGATTCTTTCCCTTTATCTTTCGATTCGTCCTTATTCTTGTCTAGTTCTTCCTTATTCTCATTCTTCTCCTCCTTATTTCCCTTTGTGTCTTCCTCTTTTTCCTTCTGTCCTTCCTTATTGCTAACATTTTCACCTTCTGCGTCCTTCTCTCCTTTCTGAGAATCTACCCCAGATAGCTCCTTACTCTCATCCTTCTCTCCAACGTTAGGCTTCTTGTTTAATTGCGAACTAATAAGAAGCTCGTAATTTGTTGTTTCGTTTCTCAGAAGGCTGTTTTCTTCATTGGTATAATTTTCTGTTGGACTGTAGGCGTAACCAGTGTCCATATTCTCAGAAACTGCTCCGGGATCCTCAGTGATTTGTGGCACGCCGTTTATATATTTGTTTTGGCTCTCCAGTTCAAGCAGTCTTTTCATGGGCTTTTCCTCATCAATGTCAGTAATATCATCTTCCTTCAGAGTAATGGATTTCGCTTCCAACTTTGGCTTGAGAGCTGTTGGCCTACCACACACTAACAAATAGCAAGATGCATTTATAACCAAATTAATAAGCAGTAATCGGAACATTGCTTCTGTGTACACTGCTTGTTCGTTGGCGCGAAACTTGTCTTTCTAATATTCATCCAACCTTTTCAGAGTGTAACAAATTAAGAACTTTGTCTACCACCGTCTTGCAGGCTGTTTCGAAAGCGTTATCACGCTGTATCTTCTTACGGCCAGCCAGTGCGATGCTAATCGCTATTCTAGCGAACTTCTGTTTCGGATTAGCGAATCTAAAAATTCGATGAATATTTAATAAGGAGATGGTCGTAGAGACCTTACGTGCTGTTTTATATGGTGCTCGAACTGTAGTGTTGACATGTTTGTTACGGAACGCCTCCTTGCTTGAAATCTAAGCAATGGTTTGCTGGTTCCAGACAATACCGAGTCAAGTTAAAGCTTTGTTGTGAAATTAAGAGCGTATCAAGAGTTTTTAAGAGTTTATCCCAGCAAAATTTTAGCAGAGATAACCTATTTGCTTGTAAAATTTTCTGCGGCGAAGATCAATGCACATTTGAATTGTGTGCATTTTAAATGCTTTAAATGTCTTACTGAACATAAACTCACTCTCTTTTAGGCATGAAATTTTCTTCCCTCTCACTATGATGTTTTAAAACGTTTGCCTTTTCAATGCTGCTCGTTATACCATGCTTTGCCTAATTTTAGATCCCATTTACACTATGCCGGTATGAGACGAATACGGTACGGGATTGTACCGTTTTGGCCTTGCATCTACACTGTGCCGGCACAGTCTTCATATGTGAACGATACGAAATGAACACGGCTAGCTAACCGGCCTCTTCTGGAAACGGCATATTGTAAACGCCTGAATACGGTACAGTTTGATGCCGCTTTGCTGAATTAATGAGAGAGAAAACAATCACTTTTTGTTATTGTTGATATGAAACAGTAGAATTTAGACAAAAGCCGATGACCTTGCTCGTCATATTCAGTTCATACAGGGACTCCCAATTCCCCATCCGATATGAAATCATTCCGTATTCATTTCATAACGGCATAGTCTAAACGGGGCCTTAATTTGCTGTCGTTTTGCCTAGTCAGACCTTCTCGGAATTGCTTTATACCCTGGCGTTATACTGTATTTTTTCTGCTTTCCACTCGTAATTCCCCATCTTCTTACCTTGATATTCATTGCCTTTCTTATAACAATTTCTGTTCTTATGCAGTACTTTTCTCGTTTCTTCAGCTTGGAGACGATGATTACAGCGAAGAATCAAAATCAACAACAACAACTGTCAGTGATAACTATTCGGAAGATTGCGAAAATGACCAGGTCTGGAAATATTTGAATTATTGAAAGGTTTATTGATTAATTTTAAATGTTGACATGTCTAAATATAGACGTTGCACAGCTCTTCAACATTGTGATTTTGGTATGCATGGAAAGTACTCTTGTGCGAATCGAACATTGTCGATAAAATTTTTTTTGAAAAGCAGGCTATCAAGACCTTGTTTACACGAAAAAAACTAGATCGGTCCTGGTCTGGTCCGGAGCCATTTTTGGCTTGGAAATCATTTCGTTTACATGAAATCTCCTGGATCTGTATCATTTCTGGCTCCATTCAGAGCCTGTTCTGGATCCGTTCAGAAGTAGAGGCAGCTCATCTTTGGCTCTGTTTAGATCCCATGTGAACGCTTTTAAACGGATCCATACTGGTACACATGCGAAATGTGCCTAAAATAAAAAAGTCACTAAAGTAAATGAATGAGGCCACAAGACAGTGGCGTAGCCGATGGTGGTTACCTTTCGGGCCTACCACTAAGGGCCCCCACTGATTAGAGGCTCCAAGGGGCCCCCAACCTTAACAATTATGTCATTATGAAATGATTTTTCTTCATGAGATACAAGTGCCCCAACAAGATGCTGTTGTGATGAAAAGACGAAATTTTAAGCAGTTTTGTGGCCAGAAGTGTGATGGCACAAGTGTCAACTAAAAAATACGGTTGTCGAATATTTCTAGATCGGTTCGATCCAGATCTTCTCGTATAAATGCGTTGGAAGAAGGCCAGAACTAGCTCTTGATCGGACCAGCACCGATTCAGTTTCTCTCGTGTAAACAGGGTCTATATTGATATACTGGTTTGAATTGAATTTCAATAATTATATGAACATGTATCAAAGTAATATGATGTACGAATATACTTTTCGGGAACCGAGTATAGAAGGCGAATACTATTGAACAGGACTTAATTTTGCAGCAGCATTTTGCATTTAGAATAAAATCTTCTTTTTCCAGCAACAATATATTTCACCTTCGGACATAAGAAAACGACTGACTGAATACCTAGCTGCCCCAAAAGCACTTTTCATGGTCAGAGATCCTGAGGACCCGTCTGGTAAGAAAAAATGCCTGATTTTTAATGTATGAACCTTTCTACCGGAGACATTTCAAGATATACTTAAGTACCGATGGCTCGGGTATATATTTTCTGGTATCGACCTCGAAAACAGTAATTATCGTTCTATTGCCATTCTAAAAGTCTGCAATTTATTAAAATATTATCCGAATCGACCGAGAGGAAAAACGAATATTCTTTTAGTGCCTTTAGGACCTGGGCAAATGAAGTGAACGTTTCACTGGACATTTCAATTCAATTCAATTCAATATTATTTGTAAAATACATCAAATTAATACAAGGTCTAAACAGTATGTATTTTACGCGATTCAAGAAAAGTGAAGCTTATCTAGCATTGGCCGCAACTAAAAGATAAAAGGAAATTAACATAATATTTAACTAATTTAAGACAAGATAATTAGCATAATTAGCATAATTTCACTGAACATGTCACTGAAAATCTTTACTCTTTGTTCATTGTCGAATGGTCAAATGAATTGAATATTTCACTGAACATTTGCTGAACGTTTTCTGCCTCTTTTTCATGAGATATTTTAGCGCGAAATTTGAGCTTTTTAATTAAAAAAATGAGAACGTTGTTGCCAATTATTTTACATGCGCATGCGTATATCGGATAAATGTTCAGTGTTAGTTCAGTTGAGTGGCCAAATGAATTGGGTTTAAACGATTTTGGAAGATGTTGAGTGAAATGTTCAGTTCATTTGCCCGTGGCCTTAGTCAAAATCGCCTATTCGATGCAAGTTCTAAAAATTTTATTATCCTTCGAAATTTCGCTGTTTTATCTCGTTTAAAGTACTACTGTAGTTAGGCTGATTATTGTCTGTTTTCTTTTAGTGTTGTCCATGCTCAGGGTGTCAAATAAGCTTGATTTCTTCTCACTTAGCCCATCATCTTGTTTCAAAACCAAAGAAACATACACTTTGCAAAAGAAATCTTTCAAAATGACAAAAATAATACTTATTTTGAATCTCCTATCGTTACAGCTGCTGCCCTTAAAGAGCCTTGGGAGGAAAAAGTTGAACGAATTAGAAGCTCATCGCCTTATGGTCATCTACCAGAGTGGCATATCCTTTCTAATTACATAACCTTATCTGTTTCTTAGCCTGTATTTTTTTCTTTACTAATGCCCTTAATTGGCTGTTCTACTTATAGGGTTTATTTATTTATAGTACCCGTACTACTTCTAGTCTGTGTTATGAATCCTTTTGTCAGGAGTGTCTGTTTGTCATGAAGTAATACGAAAATCGCAGGAAAAGCGGACAAATCTTAAAAAATTCTAAACTTATCAAGGAATAGTTCGACTTCTCACATCACAGACCGGGAACCCGAACCCATCTCAAAGAGTTGGCCCAGTTCATCTCTCTGCTCCGAGTTTAGGTGAAAATGTCTTTAGTTTGTAGAAGAATGAATGGCATATGGCATCTAAATCCCTAGGGTCGAGAGCTGCCCTAGTCGTATAGATCGCTCAGTATTCCTCTAAAACATTTAATATATAAACATCCTGTCCCATTATTATATCAGGTCATTTTTTTCAACATTGTAATAAGCTATAGCTTATTAAAAGTAGCAGACGCAAGATTGAGACAAATCATTACGCTTACCGAGGCGCTGTACGAGGGGAGGAGACCCAAATGTCCCATATCTCCAGGCCCAATATAACTCTTGTCCAGAAAAATCTCTGCTTTATGCCAGAATTTTACAAACATGTTTCCCGTATACCCTTTTTTCTAAAATTATCCAAGATATATCTTTGGTCTTTTCCCATATTCCGTACACCCTTAAAGCCTCCTTGCTATTAATAGACAGATAACAGATTTAAACATTAAGTATGTACACAAACCAAAGTCTTTCTCTTACTGTGGTGCACACTTAGGTCTTCTAACAATTAATTAAAGATATTCTAATTACTAATCTCATTATTTATTATTATCATCATTGATAACTAAAAATTAATCCTGCTTGATATTTAGTTGATCTTGTTTGCTGTGGTATCGTACAGTAGTCTGACGATGATCCTTAATTGAATCTCACGACTGTTGCCAGCTATTGTTAAAACTGGAGATGATCTCAGACAAGAATGTCTTGCGTATCAGCTTCTACGGCAGTTTCTTGTAAGTCAGTTTCCATATAGCCGTTTTGCCCTGGCCAAACGATCAAACATTGTTTATCAAACATCTGAAATATGCTCATCAAGCAATGTCAAGCAAATTACGTAAAATTCTATGCTTAGTGTTTGAAAGTTTGCCGTTCGGCCACGTCACGAAACATTGCTTGACTATAGCATATGTAAAGAAGCAGAATTCGTTGCGCGATGTTTTTGAAACCTTCCAAGAACAATTTTCGCTTGACACAAGCAAAAATGTTTGACGAGCATTGTTTGCAACGTGGCCAGACGGTAAAGCATTTTGCTTGCCAATAAATTTCTAATGTTTGAAAGACAATGTTTGATCTTTTGGCCAAGGTCTTACTGCCAACGTGAAAGACATTGATTCTGATTGTACAGATTGTCATGTGAAATTGAACTTCTGGCGTAAAACTGATATTTCCAACTATAAACTAGACTTATTACATGAGCCGTAGTTATCGCTAATGCTGGACGCTCAAACTCTAAGCAAACAAAGTCGTTGCTGTTGTTGCTGTTTTTTTTGTTGTTGTTGCTGCTGTTTGCTAAGAATCGGACTCATGTAATAAGTCTTTCTATAAACTATAAATAGATGTAACTTATCACCATCAAATATTCTTCCAACCATGAACATCAAAAATTCGTGTAGCTGGCAGGAAGAAAGTTGAATACTGTTCTTTCTGCTTTCCTTTAGATGCCGCCGGCAGCCGCAGGCAGGTTGAGGAGAGGTGCTCCAATAAAAAGTTGCCGGCGACGCAGCCACTTGTATCTGCGGCCGCTGCCGGCAGTTTAACGGCTGTATGAAATCTAAGACGGTTAATCCAAGTTTCACACTATGATTGCTGGGTAAATGCTCCCTCGCAGCGCAGAGCAAAAGTGTTTGCGCCTGCACCATAAAATTCAGACCAATAAATCCTTAGACGATTTATGAAATTGTATAGACCCTTGGACACCCCACTGCCTGAATATTTCACAGTAGAACTGAAATAGTAATATAGTAATAGTTATATTATAGTAATAGTACTGTGCTTTAATTGTTTGTAAAGGCTGAATATTTTGCGTTCTGATTTTTATATTTTTAGCTTGTGTTAACTAAGCTCTAGTTAACCAGAGTTGATGGTATTCTCTTGTATTTTTTTTTTACATAAACTTAGATTTGTTTTGTAACTTTAATATAACTTTAATTTAGCGGCCCAAGCCTGATAAGCCCTGCTTTTCTTGGGTCGCGTAAAACACACTATTTTGCCTTAATTTGTATCTTATATATTAATTGTGTGTTTTACAAATGAAATTGAATTGAATTGAATTAAATTGAATTGAAAATAGTTTAATATTTAGTTATGTATTATTCTTTTTTAGGCCATATGGCAGCAAGAGCGTGTCCCACTATGGATTAGACCGTAAGCATTTTTTTCAGTTTTTAATGTTTGGAATGATTTCTGATCTGATCTTTGACTTACATTACCATCCCTAAATCTTCTGAAAAACGGATTTAAGGTAAGCTGTGTCAGTAAAAGTGCCTAGAGAATTTGTACAACGTTGCCCACTTGTATGCAGAAAATCGGATTGGTAGGTTCTCTGTACATAGCCTGCACATGTTCTTGCAATGAAATCATGAGAAGAACACTTTTATGTGCAGTCAAGTTGCATTTGCATCAGCTTTAGAAATCTCCACAAATAGTAAAATAAACCCACCCCTTTTAGTGCCCAAGGCTTATCTGTGACTATTAACGGTATGCTGTCAACATTTTAGGTCAGCTTTTTCTATTTCAAAGTAGAATTTATTCCATGGATTTAATTATTCTAGTTACGCTGTATTGGTGACTTCGAATGAAGGAGGTTTGATTGAGCCGATTGTCAATGCAGTTTCACTTCATCAGATTAAAAAGAGAAGCAAGATGTCGTTACTTGGTTATTTCCTCAAGGTAAAGGTTGATATTATGAAGATACACTCATTTTTATAAAATATTTCCCCCAGATCAAATAGTATGTTTTCTTAAAAGATCTGTTCGTGACTTTGGGGGACAAATAAGCTAAATCCTCCACTTTTTCGATATAGAATGTTTATATTTAGACAGTTTTTCAGAAACGCTTAGCAAAGTTTGAAAAATTAACTCGCAGGGGTCAAAATTTTTGTACAAGCAAATTTTCGTAAATTTTGAAAACGAAGCTCTTAGTTGAATAGGTGTGTAGGCCCTAGACTTATTACTTGAGTCCCAGTTATCGCTTATCAGACCGAGACTAATACCAAACCGAGGTCGCTCAAACTAGTTTTCAATAGCGACAACTACGACTCAGGTAATCAGTCTATGTAGGCCCTTTAAAA
>JACTAT010000336.1:371864-586651 GCA_014526335.1 Chrysaora quinquecirrha | reverse complement strand
GAAAAAGTTTGTTGTTGACAAATTCATTGTCCTGTAGATATTCCTTGAGTTAAAATTAACTCCTTTGTTCCTCGGAAAAGTTAGACTTCTCTCATCCTTCCCCTCCATTCAGTCACGGAATGGTGGACCTTAGAAGAAGGGAATTGAAGAACAGTCCTGGAGCACGTCTGCGGATCAGTGTTTCCTTTGCTTGATAAATTACAGTATTAAGCAATGCCTGTTGGTATAATAGGCATTTTATCATGCCATTTCCCAATCATTCATCTTGTGGTCATTAAAGATATTTGGTAATTACTTCTTCCCACTTCCCTTTCAGACAAGCATTATTTTTGGAATTGGATTTCTAATGTTATTATGTCAAGCTGATGACTCCATGCTTGGTGCTTGATGCCTTGTTTGAGTACAGTGCACTAGTGGTGAGTTAGCATATTCAAGTTTCTTTTTCCGAAGAGCTAAAAATTCCTTTGTTTCTCAAAGAAACCTCGTTATCAGGCCCAACTACATGAAATTTCATTCTGGTTTTATATGTGACAGGACCGCCCTCCCTGCATTTCTTGATCTATCATATCTGCCTTCTCTCTTTCGCTTTTTATGCTTTCGGCTATTGAGTTAGCTGAGGCGAAAAACGTATCGGAATTTGGGAACATAGTTCTCAGCGATTTTCGGTGGTAGAAATATTTCACGAAAAGGTTGCTGGAAAATATGCAAGGATTGAGTTAATGATGAACCCTGGTAATATCATTCAGATTCATTTGGCAGAAAATCTTCTTACAAGTCCCCTTAACAGTTTTGACTTGGCTGCAAATGGTCTAATAAAAGCAAATGACAACTAGGAGAAAGTGCACTGGTCTACGGAAAAACTTTTTGTTTGTCATCGCCTAGAACCCTGAGGCGACAGGCATTTTAGTTTCAGTCAGGCACACTGACTCACTAACCACCAATTCTGAAGTCCCTATGATGAGAAAAGATCACCAGATCTCATGTGATAGTCAATGTTGGCTACACAGTGCTGAGGGACCTTCATTTTCCTAGCCAACCGCTTTTGCTTATCCCTGCCACTTTTGCCTTTCCATGGTACATGGTTTTTAACGGTGTAAACTGCTAGTGTAAAGTTAGGTTTATTGCAAAAGCCCTACCCCCCTGGAAGATATAATCCACTGCAACTGATGTTGAATATCTTTCGAAAAAATTTTACCCCTCCAATTATTTGAATAAAACTTTCTTTTCCCCATTAGTGGAAGGAGTATGAAAATTACTTTACCCTCGTACCTATTTTGGTAATGAAAGGTGCAATTTAATTCCTTCAAAGCCAGAACCATTGGCATTTTACTGAGTGTCCTATCAAATATCAATAAATAAATCTGGTTTTGTGATAGAACATACCCTCGTGCTCAAGGTACTTTGCTTTGGTTACCCTACAAATATAACTAATGTTTTTTAGTTATCCCACCATTTTCTCTTCAGCCCTACCCCGTTCATATAAAGTGACCGATCCCTAAGTACTATTTGGGGGAGAGATTCTGGAGCTTTTTAAAAATCACCTTTTTTCTCGCTTCACAAATAAACAAGATAAAGTAACTGAATCATGATTATTATATTATATTATTTAGAGACGAAAGAGAGGGATTAGTTAACTGGAATGGGTTTTTTCTGTAATTGAATTTTATCCCGTTATCTAACCAGTTTATTGATAATCAAAGCTAGCCGACTCCAACAAGATTGAAGGTTGTTTACAGGGCTCTTACGGGGCATTTTAACCAAATAGACCAGTTGGACATTTTTCTTGAAATTTGGTTTATCAGAGTGATGCTATTAAATCTGTGGAAATTGGGATACCCCTGTAGACCTATTACTTGAGTCGAAGTTATCGCTATTGAATTGAAGTGCTGGATGCTTTAAGTCCAACTAGACTCACTACATAAGTCCCACTACTTCGCTCGGTGTTGTTGTTGTTGTTGTTATTTTCTACATTTGCTCGGTGTGGAGTGTGTGTGAGTGTGTGTCTGTTGGAGTGACAAATCAAAATAAGGGGAGCGTAAACTAGAGACTCGTGTCGTGAGTCTAAAGTCCAACCTGTTTTGCGATCTCATTTTAGTGTTAGCCTCGGTCTCAGAAGCGATATCTGGGACTCAGGTGGTAATACGTCTAATGCCTCTCGGGCACATGTCCCAAAGCGGTCAACATTAACAGGCGCGAAAAGAGCGCCCTATTCCTTTGTCCATTCCTTCTTTTTGCAAATGTTAATGTTAACAACAGTGCTCCGTTTTGAAACTTAAACTGACTTGTCGTACACGCTTTTTGTGTTCGAAGAACTTCGAACACATTGGTGTGGGGTGGATGTCACTCACCAACTAACCAACGCTTGAACAATGGAAAACGTGTAACAATAGGGCCATTGTCAAGAATGCCATTAGGGCCATTGTCTCGGCCATTTATGCGCAATTTGCGGTTAGTTGTTCACAATTCGGCCTGCAAGCACTTTTGTCAATCTGGGGTCATGTGACAACTGACTCATCCTTGTTTACTAAATGGAACTGGAAAATTGCCACCTTGCTTTGGTAAATGACATTTCAGGCATTCTCAACATTTAACAAAGAGTTTTGCCAAAGAGCGGCAATTTCAAAACAGTTTTCAAAACAAATCATCATTAATATTATCCTCACGATGAAAATCGTCATAATAATAATAATAATAATGATAATCATCATCATCATCATCATCATCATGATTACTATCACCACCATTGACGGTGTGCAACATCTAAAGGAACGCTACCACCACCACAACCAGCCCTACAACCATCACCTCGACCACCCCTATCACCACCACTGGAACCACCCCTACAACCATCACCTCGACCACCCTTATCACCACCACCACAACTACCCCTACAACCATCACCACGATCACCCCTATCACAACCACCACAACCACCCCTTCAGCACCACAACCACCTCTATCACCACCACCATACCCACCATACAACCACAATCACCCCTACCAACCAGCATCATGATCATCGTGTTCATCAACATCATCATCATAACCACCACCATTATCATCATAATCATTATCGTAACTAACCAACGCTTGAACAATGGAAAACGTGTAACAATAGGGCCATTGTCAAGAATGCCATTAGGGCCATTGTCTCGGCCATTTATGCGCAATTTGCGGTTAGTTGTTCACAATTCGGCCTGCAAGCACTTTTGTCAATCTGGGGTCATGTGACAACTGACTCATCCTTGTTTACTAAATGGAACTGGAAAATTGCCACCTTGCTTTGGTAAATGACATTTCAGGCATTCTCAACATTTAACAAAGAGTTTTGCCAAAGAGCGGCAATTTCAAAACAGTTTTCAAAACAAATCATCATTAATATTATCCTCACGATGAAAATCGTCATAATAATAATAATAATAATGATAATCATCATCATCATCATCATCATGATTACTATCACCACCATTGACGGTGTGCAACATCTAAAGGAACGCTACCACCACCACAACCAGCCCTACAACCATCACCTCGACCACCCCTATCACCACCACTGGAACCACCCCTACAACCATCACCTCGACCACCCTTATCACCACCACCACAACTACCCCTACAACCATCACCACGATCACCCCTATCACAACCACCACAACCACCCCTTCAGCACCACAACCACCTCTATCACCACCACCATACCCACCATACAACCACAATCACCCCTACCAACCAGCATCATGATCATCGTGTTCATCAACATCATCATCATAACCACCACCATTATCATCATAATCATTATCGTAACTAACCAACGCTTGAACAATGGAAAACGTGTAACAATAGGGCCATTGTCAAGAATGCCATTAGGGCCATTGTCTCGGCCATTTATGCGCAATTTGCGGTTAGTTGTTCACAATTCGGCCTGCAAGCACTTTTGTCAATCTGGGGTCATGTGACAACTGACTCATCCTTGCTTACTAAATGGAACTGGAAAATTGCCACCTTGCTTTGGTAAATGACATTTCAGGCATTCTCAACATTTAACAAAGAGTTTTGCCAAAGAGCGGCAATTTCAAAACAGTTTTCAAAACAAATCATCATTAATATTATCCTCACGATGAAAATCGTCATAATAATAATAATAATGATAATCATCATCATCATCATCATCATGATTACTATCACCACCATTGACGGTGTGCAACATCTAAAGGAACGCTACCACCACCACAACCAGCCCTACAACCATCACCTCGACCACCCTATCACCACCACCGGAACCACCCTACAACCATCACCTCGACCACCCTTATCACCACCACCACAACTACCCCTACAACCATCACCACGATCACCCCTATCACAACCACCACAACCACCCCTTCATCACCACAACCACCTCTATCACCACCACTATACCCACCATACAACCACAATCACCCCTACCAACCAGCATCATGATCATCGTGTTCATCAACATCATCATCATAACCACCACCATTATCATCATAATCATTATCGTCATCGTTGTGCATACCGATGAACATCTTTCATCATTTGACCGAAATAGCTATATTCAACCAGAGTCGTTCTTCGAACATGCCCATAGGGCCCCTATGTTTGTTATAAAGAACCATACTTTATAAGGAACCTACATGTAGAAGGCCCGAAAATTTAAAGAATTTATACTACTAAGGAGAACATCGTTAAGGAACTTCTCAATGACCAACGCTTTTATCACTGCAAATAAGCAAGAATTAAAAAGCCGGTTCCATTCATTTGCAGTCGAAAATCACATAAATTGTACGTTTCACATGTATCAAATGTTTCCTTGAGAAGTCTCGAGCTTTGCTCACATGCAAGTGTCTCTCTTTTATTGTTAAGACCACTGTATGTGCAGTTAAAATTAAGGAACTATTATGGAACTTTTTGAACTACAATTGCCTCAAAAGAGGCCCAAAAATAAGGAACGTTAAGAACTAGGCCTTGAGGTAGGTTCCTGATAAATAGAAAAGCGTGTATCTGGGACTCAGGTGGTAATACGTCTAATGCCTCTCGGGCACATGTCCCTAAGCGGTCAACATTAACAGGCGCGAAAAAAGCGCCCTATTCCTTTGTCCATTCCTTCTTTTTGCAAATGTTAATGTTAACAACAGTGCTCCGTTTTGAAACTTAAACTGACTTGCCGTACTTCCTCGATTAACACCAGGGGCGCTTATTTAAAAATCTGTCTCAAATAAGAGCAATTATTCGAAACTTTATGAATGAACTAACGCCTTGACGAAAAGTAAGCTTTCAGTAACTGGCAAAAGGTGTCTGTTAATTCCTCCCATAAAGCGTGCACATCCACCATTAAATGAGTGTCAGTCAGGGACCAACCCGATAGGAGGCTGAATCAAAAGGGGGCGCTTGGTCCAAGAATACGATAGGCACCTTTGAGCTCCTGTTTTCTTGTGAAGCGTGATTCAAGCTCACAAGTGTTTCTCTTTAAGAAAACTCCCGATGGAGGGCACTTTGTAAAATTCGGTTGCTAGGGACATGGACATACCGCCAGGAACGGTATCGATTTTCACAATTTTCACGAATTAAATTCGGCTACACAATTTCGAAGAAATTGGTATAAGGTCGGGTATGTTTTTTACGTTTGGGCGCTGCGTTTTATCCCTTTTTCTTGTTTTTTATGGATTTGATCAAGTGCCCCCCCGGCCGCAAGTTATCCGTTTTCAAAGCTTGTTCACCTCTCTGTTTTCGCCTGTCTAACTTTAAAATGCACGCCGACGAGGGTCTTGCTGTCTTCCCTTGTTCTATCCAAGAGACAATTGTTAAGTGTAGCAGATATTAGATTTTTTAATTCACAAGTCTGAAACATTAAGCTGTATTGATTTAATAAAACGATATACTTTAATGAAAGGTCAAGCCTTCTTGCAGTGATCCAATTTGCACATTAAGAATAATCTCTATTCTATTCCAACCAAAATCTTTCTATTTTACCCTTCAAGTTTGTTGTATGTTACATTTTAATATCATTTGAAATAATCTAATTGTTAATTTTACTGATGATACACACTTTCTTATAAAGAATCACTTTATAAGGAACCGAAATGTAGAATACCAAATAAATTAAAGAACTTATGTTACTAAAGACGAAATCGCGAAGGAGCTTTTGAATTTAGGATACACTTTCAATAAGCAACTTGACCAGCCCTCAAAGTTGCTAAATGGGTAACTTTTTCAGCGCCAATTTCCCGACATATGGGTTGGTTTTCCGTAAAGAATCTCTACACATGGATAGTAAAATATATACAAATTTTAGACATGCATCGCTTTGAAATGCCTGATAAAAAGTGCGTTTTAGTTTCCAGCGCAAATTCCTTCTCGCCGCATTTAGAGTTGCCTAAGGCGTTAAATTGGGTTCAGACATTTTAGATATTAGTACAAATGGGTAAAAAATTTCGTTGTTTTTCAATACATGGGATCCACGAGAAACAGAACTTATTGGTAGACATGGGTGGGTTTTGAAAAACTGGGCGGCACGTCTGGTCATTTGAACAATGAAGTATCCCCCCGGGTGGTATCCCCTAAAATCTCTTTTTGCGCTCTTTTCTTGCTGTTCATCGTAATTGACAAGTTTGCAATGATACTGTATAAAGAGAACATCTCAACCAAAAATTTGATTTGAACAAAATCTCAGCCCTAGTTGCTTTTTTACCGGTTGTTTATTTAAAGAAAGTGTGTTTTTTCACTGCACTGCCAACAATCAAGAATTAGGAAGCCGGTTCCATTCATTTGCAGTCAAAACGGGGTCAAAACTCGCATAAATTGTATGTTCATCATGTATCAAATGTTTCCTTGAGTAGTTTCCAGCTTTGCTCAAATACAAGTGTCTCTTTATAATAGTCATGACACTAAATATGCAGTTAAAATCAAGAAACTATTAGAAAGGAACTTTTGGAACGAAAATTCAATCAATTGTGGAACTTTTCGAATCATTTATTTATAGAGGTACAGACTAGAACTGAAGGGAGGAAACTTAAACGACATGAAAAAAGCGAAGTTTCAACGACCCCCCGGTTAAAATACTGTCGTGTCCTGTCGGCAAATTGGTACCGTGTGCGCAGACATGACTGGTTGCGACTCCAGTAGTCTACGCGCGCAGGCATACCCTCAAACTCGTTCCTTGTAGACAAAACATCATTTGGATTTCCATCGTTAACGATGAATTGAAAAACATTCATCCTACTCTTATAAGAATTGGTGATGCCAGTGTACAAGAGCTGGCTGGGGACAGAAAGAGGCGGAGATCTCTTAAACCACTTATGCAAAGGCGCAGCGCTGACGACCAGCGAAAAGCATAGCATCTGAGACAAGTTTATCAAAAACGCTTTATAGGAGGAGCTACCTAAGGCCAAAATCCAGAAAAAAGCCCAACTTAAATAAAAAACTATCTACATAATCTTTAATCTTGTTCTAAGATGTTTCATTCTAACTGGAGAGTATTTAAGAACTGTCAGATAAAATTAACATGATTCAGCAAGATATTAAACTGTCATATAATAATGAACCAAAAACCAGATCATTGATGGCTTTCTGAAAGTTGTCGTTTTTTTGTCATTGATGAGAAAAACAGCTTCAGTTTCAGTTCGTGATGACTTTTGTTAAACTAGGGCTTCAGTAGAGCTACAAGAAACCTTTTTGGATTTCAACAAGAGGTCCCTTTTCACCAAAACCTGTCAATTTCCCTAGATGTGGGGTGTTTTGGTCAAGAATCTCCAACATTGTTGTTGTTACTTCGTTGTTGTTGTTTTTGTTGTTACTTTATTTTCAGTAATAGGCTGTTATTTCTAGCTCTTTCAGCTATTTGAGGCCTACTATGCATGCTGCATCCAGGCATGGGACCCCTAGTTTAACGTCCCTTCCGAAGGACGGCAGAGTGAGTTATTTAGTCATCCATCTGGAAAGTCACCCATCCAGATACTGACCTTACACGACCAAGCTTAACTTCAGCTGTCTAACGAGAGCTGACTGAGAAACTTGGCCACTCACTCCACAGGGTAGTAAAGTATATAAAAATTTCAGACTTGCATTGCCTTCAAAAGTCTGATAATTTTTTTACAGTTTCATAATCAATTTTATGGTGCAAATCGGGTAACATTATTTTTGATGCAGCAAGGGTCCCTACGCCACACTAAGAATCGCCTCCGGTGTTAAATAACGGCTACGAATTGGTGATATTGCTTATTACGAATAGGTGGCAAATATGGGTTCATGGATTTGAACAGAATTTATCGGTAGACATGGATGGGTTTAGACTTATTACACGGGTCCCAGTTATCGCCAACGGCTAACGACCGACCTCAAATTCGCTCAAAGTATGAGCAAAAACCTCTGAGCAAACAGCTGGTAGTTGTTGTTATTGCTGTTTGCGAAGAGGTTTTTGGAAAACCTGGACTAGGCTGTATGTCTTGTTATTTGAACAATGAATCATCCCCTGGCCATTTCCCTTATGGCTGGAGAGCTAAAGTGCGTGAAGTTTTGTCTATTGAATCCAGGACTTCGCTAGGGGTGCCAGAGTATTACACGCTTTTTTATAAAGAACCTAGCTCAAGGCCTAGTTCTTAAAGTTCCTTATTTTTGGACTTCTTTTGAGACGATTGTAGTTCCAAAAGTTCCTTAATAGTTCCTTAATTTTAACTGCATGTTCAGTTTCATGACTACTATACAGAGACAGTTAGATGTGAGCAAAGCTCAAGACTACTCACGGAAACATTTGATACATGCGTAACGTACAATTTATGTGATTTTCGACTGCAAATGAAAGGAACCGGCATTGTAAGTCTTGATTGTTTGCAGTGATAAAACTATTCAACAATAAAAAGTTCTTTAGTTATTTTCTCTCTAGTAGTATAAGTTCTTTAAATTTTCGGGCCTTCTACATGTAGGTTCCTTATAAAGTGGTTCCTTATAAAAAAGCGTGTAAACCACCACAATCACCCTCTACCAACCAGCATCATGGTCATCCTGGTCATTAACATTATCATCATAACCACCACCATTATCATAATAGGCATTATCGTTATCCTTGTGCATACCGATGAACATCTTTCATCATTTGACCGAAATAGCTATATTAAACCAGAGTGGTTCTTCGAACATGCCCATATGGCCCCTATGTTTTTTCTAGCGATCGTGACTGTTCGAGCCATATATAGTAGGCAACGCGACAAAAATTCCAGACAAACAAACTCGGCAGCGTGACACACATTTCAGAATCTGAACCTAAGTCTTTCAAGCTATTTTATGTGTCAGTTATGTGTGCACTATCTATGCAAGCTATTTACTGAAATACAGGTGTATTCAAAGTCGTAAAATCAAAAGCCATCTACTAACCTCGACTCCATAATACTTTCATGGTCCCTAGGCTCGTTTCTGTAATTGACTAACATCTTCCTTTGACCCAGACCTGTGACCTTTGATGCTAAGGTAGATTGGCAACACGAGTCGCCAGTTTTCGCTCCTCCGTTTCTCACAACTGAGAGGTTAACCCAATTCAAAACAAAATTATCCCTAGCGTGGCCTATCCAGGTCTAAAGTATTTGGGGGGGTCTGGGAAAAATTGTTACAGGCCATGCCCTTCATACTCTCGCAAATGCGCGGAAACGCCCTTTTTTGCCCCCCACCCCATGAGTTTTACGGCGTTTTTAGACAAATCTCGAGGATCATATTTTAAAAAAGTGGGGGGTCCGGACCCCCCTGTTCCCCCTTGGGTACGCCACGACAGTGCAAACCTTCCTCGCTTAATTAATAATGAAAAGCAGAATTTTCTATTGTTCTTTTAATTTTTCCCTGACCGTGATCTCACAATGGACCTGGCGCCTGCAGGAGGGGCTGGGTGAATTTCCCCAAAGACAACGATTTCCTCTTGACCTACGTTATCATGCGCCTGAGCACAGCGAAGGAAGTGATCTGCAAGAGGCATTTCAATCGTGGCATTTCACCAAAGATGCCGAGAAAATGCATTTCTGGTATGTCCAAGAAACTCCGGATTTGCGCAGAACAAATAAGTGGATTGTCGAGATCAAAATCAGACGTGTTGATAAATGTTTTTGTTTAGTAAACTTTCTTTCACAATTCAATCCTCTATGCTAAGCTTCCGTAGTTTTCTGCCAAAATGAAATTTGATTTTCCCGCACGCAATTTGGCCGTTCTTTAAACAGAAATGCTATATTGAGAAGACGATATTTTAAGTCGCCTACTTATAGGCTACCAGTGAATGAAAACTTTATGCTGCTCTGCTACGCTACCAGTGAAAGAAAACTTAATGCTGCTCTGCTACGCTATTTAGCGTTGTTTTGTAATCTCGATTAGAACGTATTCGTGCTGTCACAATGCAGAAGACTGGTATGAACATGCACAGGTACGCAATCGAAGGAAGAAATCATAAGAATTAAAATTGTTGAAATCTACTCATTCCAGAAAGCCTCGCGTCTATTAACGAGGACTGTTGACAATTTTGGCAAGGTCATACACTCATTTTTTTTTATAAGAAACCCATTTATAAGAAACTCAGTACTGAGATCAATATTGGTTAAGAAACTTTCAGTACTCGACCAAAAATGGTAAGAAACTCGCAGGTCTCAAGAATCTTTAGAATTAGAAATAAAGCATCGAGACAACAAACTTCTGTTGCACCATAAGTGTCTATTTTGACAAAAAAACAGCTGATGTAAACGTGAATTGTATTGCTTCTTCTATTTGTAGAATTTAAGTGTCGATTGCCCGTTTTGGCACTTAAAAATTTTGATTCTAAGAAACTGCTAAGAAACTTTCAGTACCAAATTTGTCCCAAAACTAAGAAACTTTGAGTACTGACCAAAAATCTTAGTTTCTTATAAAAAAAAAAGAGTGTATCAAATCTAGGAGTAATTCACTTCTTGCGAATCTTGTACTGTACACCATTGCCGTAAATTCTTTTACGCCTTTTTGAAAAGTGAAATCCCTTTCCTGCCTGATCAATTGTGTCTAAGGTGAAGGCTTGATCATTTGAAATGTTGGCTCTGTCGTGCCCCCACGGGATACATATTATAATTTGGGTACAGGTATGTGCCCCCTCCCCTTATGGCTGAGTTTTTGGCACTCAAATTCTCCAAACGTGGACCATCGCTCATTTCTTTTATTACTAGCTACACGCATTTTTTATATGGAAGTGCTTTATAAGGAAGGTACACTCTTTTTTTATAAGAAACTCAGATTTTTTTTCAGTACTCAAAGTTTCTTAGCTTTTGGACAATTTTGTTACTGAAAGTTTCTTAGCATTTTCTTAGGGATCAAAATTTTTTTAGTGCCAGAACAAGTAATTGACACTAAAATTTTACAAGTAGAAGAAGCAATACAATTCAGGTGTACATCAGCTGTTCTTTTGTAAAAATAGACACTTATGGTATAACAGAAGTTCGTTTTTCGATGCTATATTTCTAATTCTAAAGATTGTTGAGACCTGCGAGTTTCTTATCATTTTGTGTCGAGTACTGAAAGTTTCTTAACCAATGTTGATCTCAGTACTAAGTTTCTTAGAAACGGGTTTCTTATAAAAAAGAGTGTAGTACTCTACTCGGATGGGCTAAATCTTAAGAAACTCAAGCATTGGATCTGAGACTCTTAAGGAATCTGACTTGATTAAATACAACGCAGTCTTGTTAAGCTGATTCTCTACAGGCAAAAGAAGAGAAAGCAATACTTTTTGTCAATGGTTTTCTATTACTGTAGTATTCATTTCTACTCATCTTCTGACACCTTTATGACCCTATATATTTCCTTGTCCCTAGGTTTATTTTAGAGCAACAAGTATAAAAGTTAAGAATTTAAGAAAATGCTAAGGAATATAGAGTACTCAAATTTAACCTGAGCCGAACTCCCTTATAAAAAATGTGTGTAACTGTTTTTATGTGCGAAGGATGAGCACATTATGTGGGGATGCGATGTCACGGATACAGGTATAGAGAGAGAGACCTAAGACGCTCTTTTTTTGCCAAAATGTAACAATAGATTAACTTTGAAGTCGCCGTAAGTGTCGGCATTAATGATATCATTAGCAAAAAGCAATTAATTTACAATAAACATCAATTAGCAGCATTTTCTACTGTGGCGAACTGGTCTAAACCACCGCTTTCTTAAACTAGAGGTCTGGAGTTCGATCCCCGTTTCACGGTACTCTCAATATTTTTTATGATCGTTTGGTTTTCATTTTCATGTTTTCATACTCGAATCATTGATCGTAACAACTCTATCCGTTTATGTCCTTCAATAAAGTTTTTCATTTTTTAGTCTTTAATTTCAATAGTTTCGTTTACTTTTATATGCTTTCGCGGTCCGCAGGTGCATAAAAGCAAATGAGTACCATGAAAAGAATACATATGGATCATATTAGTATTTATTTACTGGAGATCTGTCCCTCAAATTTCAATAAAAATTTTTCAGGCTGATATAGTTATGACTATGGAATACTATTTTAAATACATTGATTATGATTGAGCGAAAATCACGGCTGGGCGTAATTTACATGGACTGCACGTGAAAGTCGACATAAACATGTTTTCGAATGGCAATCAACTGTTAAAATAGCCATTAGTGGTGATTACTCATTGGCAATTAGGTCAGGAGATAGATTCTTTGTTTTGTTTATCGAGTTGATGCAAGTTTATGCCAGAATTTCTATTACGCCACAAGCTCTCTCCGTTCTCTTTTTTGAAAATGACACAAAATCTTATAACTATATATGCAAATTTGGGAATCGAGAACTGCTGTCCAGAATTGAAGGTGAAAGTGCTCGCGAGATTCGAGTGAACGAAATTACGATCAGCAACACCACCAAAATCATTATCGTTGTCGTTACCATTATCATTATCGTTGTCGTTATTGTCATGGTCATGATCATTGTGATAATCATGGTCCTCATCATCATCATCATCGTCATGGTCATGATCATTGTGATCATTGTGATAATCATGGTCATCAACATCAACATCATCGTCATGGTCATGATCATTGTGATAATCATGGTTATCTTCATCATCATCATCGTCATGATCATGATCATTGTGATAATCATGGTTATCATCATCATCATCATCGTCATGGTCATTATCATTGTGATAATCATGGTCATCATCATCATCATCATCGTCATGGTCATGATTATTGTGATAATCATGATAATCATGATCATAATCAGTTTTGCTGCAGCTGTTGCACTGCTGGACATGGATTCATTTGTGAAATCATTGTTTCATTGTTGCAAATTCTTGCAAACACTCTTTGGTAAGCGTTGTACCGCCATCCTTCGCACATTGCGACAGCATTGCTATGTTTAATATTTTTCGCCATGTCGTTCAGCACACAGAAGTAGGTAAAATTATCCAGGCTTGATCTAGTGTAAAAGAGAGTTGTTCAAAAGTAATTGTAGCGCTTTTCAAGGTGTTAGGTACAACCAATAAATCACACTTTTTGTGGCTTTCACTTGTCGCGTTTAAATCCAAGAAAAATTATCTGGCGTCCACTTGTGTATAATGGACCTCTTTATATGGTTGGGTAATATCCAAAATTCAGTTCAAAAAAAGGTTTTATATACTTATTACAATGAAGCACATTAACAACGGTTTTTAAAACACCACTAGGTTATTATGCTGGCTTTAGTGACATTTTTGCGTACTGTGCTGGATTTCGTACACAAAATTAACACACCAGTGCTAAAAAAATACCACCACATCAAGCTTGATATCCCACCACATCAAGCATAATAACCCACCACAGTAGTGCTTAACCCTAGTCCTACCCGGAGGGTGGAATCCAACCGCCTCAAGCTTTTCTTATAACTGTTCTGTTGTGTGGTGGATGCAAGCTTCCAAACCAGGCTGATTTAAAGCTATATTTATAAGCTACAATGTGATACAAAAAAATCCCTATAATAATAACACTGGGTTACGTGACAACGCCTTATATGGAAAGCGGTCATGCCAAAACCACATATAAATGCCTATTTTTACCAGTAAATCTTATCAGAATTGACTTATTCTTTGCAAGGTAATAGAAAATAGTTACTGGCAACAAAATGTTAAGAAAGTTCTGGATTTTTATTGATATTAAGAAAGGTCGATTTTTGACCAACTTCGATAGCATGTTTTGATTATGATGTCATAATGACGTCATAATAGACGTGGGAGACGCCCGATTTACCTACATTACTCCTGATACATTGGCCCATGCCTGTGTTAGGTTTCATTGCTCTAGCTCCACAGGAAAGCAAATTCTGGAGGTGGGGGAAAACACCCCCCCCCCCGGCTATTAGAGATAAAAAAGCCCGGTACGATTAGGGTTAAGCAAGAAAACAAGCAATCTTTATTTGCTAATGCAAATCAGGGGGCAGGGTTTATGACAGCTTTACAGCTGATGTGGACCTGCAGCTTGTGCCCCCAGAACGATATTCTATAACGAATACCCTCGGTACTCGTTTACCGACCTCGGTAGGATTGACAGCTAAATTGGCTGTAGGCTTGTGGAAAGAGTTCGCGACGAGATTCGAACTCACGACCCTACGGTTGTGAGTCGAACGCCTTGACTACCCAGCCACACCTCCTATGGACACACCCTTTTGTCGGAAAATTTTGGGGTTCAACTCTCATCTAAATATTCTCTCTGCTCTCTTCTCGGTGCTACCTCGTATGGTTTGTGGTTCAGACATGGCAAATTTCTAAAACTGACAAAAGGAACTGTTGAATTCAGCACCTTATATTCCTATTATATAATTCAATTCAACAGTAGACACAGCCAGAGTGAATAAGTTTGTCTGTCTAATTCTCATGTTTCGTTTTATCCAGGCCTGACAAACGTACATATACTGATTAAACTCAATCTTTTGTTGTGATTGCAAAATTACTGCATAAAGCAAAGAATAATATTACGAAAGAGGACACATCTACATTTCTACATCACATTTCGAGGTAAGACAATCATCATTTTTTCTTGACTTTTAACTGTTAGTGTCAGATACGCCAATTGCGATCAAGATACAACAATTTCTTACACAAGAACTTTTCATACACCAGTTCCTGTAGAACCATACACTTTTTTATAAGAATACCTTAATTTTTGCCCAGCCTTGATTGTTCTTAAGATTTTTCGATTTTGAACCTAAAAATATTCTTACATTATTCTTACACTCTTTTTTTTTTATAAGAATACTATAATTTTTGCCCAGCCTCAATATTCTTAAAAAATTTTCGTTTTGAGCCTGAAAATATTCTTAAAGTATTCTTATTTTTTCAAACATGATATGGTTTCAGGGGAACACAGTTAAAAGAAAAATTACGAGTAAATGGCGGAGCGAAAGTAAAATTCAACTATTATAACAATAAGAATGTTGTTTAACAATCATGAAGTTTCGTTTTAACATTGCAAAACAGGCAACTGCTGAAAAATGAGGCACAAATATACGAGCTGAGGCTGAGCATATTCTTACAATATTCTTAAAAATTGGATGATTGTGAGCCTCAATATTCTTATAAACTTTATTCTTATAAAAAAAAAGAGTGTAATTTACAATGTTACCAATCGGCATGAAGATCAAGAGAAATAAGTCAAATCATTTACCATTGTATGATGAAAATACCTAACCCACACTATTTCAACTCCGTCAATCTCATTATACGAATGTAGTCCAATGTGTATTGTAAAACATATACAGCGCTACAATCACATTTTGTGCCACATTTTGTGCCACAGAGAAATAAAAAATTGTCTTCCTGAAGCTTGAGCCTGGCATTATTCTTAAATGATTCTTAAAATTTCAGCCATTTTGAGCCTTAATTTTCTTATAGACTGTATTCTTATAGATAAAAGTGTGTATATAGGCCGAATTCCCGATCCTTAGCCATACACGTTTCTTTTATAAAGACTCACTTTATAAGGAACCTGCATAAAGAAGGTCAAAAAATGTAAAGAACTTTTGCTACTAAACAGAAACTCACTAGGGAACTTTGCAATACACGCTTTTTTTATAAGGAACCTACCTCAAGGCCTAGTTCTTAAAGTTCCTTATTTTTGGGTCCCTTTAGAGGCAACGGTAGTTCCAAAAGTTCCTTATAGTTCCTTAATTTTAACTGCACATACAGTGGTCTTAACAATAAAAGAGAGACATCTGCATGTGAGCAAAGCTCGAGACTACTCAAAGAAATATTGGATACATGCTTAACGTACAATTTATGTGATTTTCGACTGCAAATAAATGAAACCGGCTTTCTAATTCTTGATTATTTGCAGTGATAAAAGTATTCAACATTCAAAAGTTCCTTAATGATTTTCTCTTTAGTAGTATAAGTTCTTTAAATTTTCGGGCCTTCTACATGTAGGTTCCTTATAAAGTGGTTCTTTATAAAAAAGGCGTGTGTTGATAACTTTCATCGCTGCTAACAATCAAGAATCAGATAGCCGTTTTCTTTCATTTTTAATCAAAAATTACGTAAATTGTACTTTACGCATGTATCAAATGTTTGCTCGACTTGTGTGACCTTTGCTTAAATATAAATTTCTCTGTTTAATTATCATGACATTGAGTGTGAAGTTAAAATTAAGGAACTATAAGGATGCGAAGTATCGTGGAGGTTTATCATGAGTAACGTGGAGGAGGCGAGGTAACGTGGAAGGTTATCATCTGTAACACCAAGGGATACCATCAATATAGCGAAAGATGCAAAGTATGGTGGAGGGGCGAAGTAAAGTGGAGGGGGGCGAAGCAATGTGGAAGGTAATCGTCTGTAACACCAAGGGATACCATCATTATAGTGAAGGATGCCAAGAATTGTGATAGTTTATCATGAGTAACGTGGAGGAGGCGAGGTAACGTGGAAGGTTATCATCTGTAACACCAAGGGATACCATCATTATAGTGAAAGATGCAAAGTATCGAGGAGGGGCGAAGTAACGTGGAGGGGGGGCGAAGCAATGTGGAAGGTAATCGTCTGTAACACCAAGGGATACCATCATTATAGTGAAAGATGCAAAGTATCGAGGAGGGGCGAAGTAACGTGGAGGGGGGGCGAAGCAATGTGGAAGGTAATCGTCTGTAACACCAAGGGATACCATCATTATAGTGAAAGATGCAAAGTATCGAGGAGGGGCGAAGTAACGTGGAGGGGGGGCGAAGCAATGTGGAAGGTAATCGTCTGTAACACCAAGGGATACCATCATTATAGTGAAAGATGCAAAGTATCGAGGAGGGGCGAAGTAACGTGGAGGGGGGGCGAAGCAATGTGGAAGGTAATCGTCTGTAACACCAAGGGATACCATCATTATAGTGAAAGATGCAAAGTATCGAGGAGGGGCGAAGTAACGTGGAGGGGGCGAAGCAATGTGGAAGGTAATCGTCTGTAACACCAAGGATACCATCATTATAGTGAAAGATGCAAAGTATCGAGGAGGGGCGAAGTAACGTGGAGGGGGGGCGAAGCAATGTGGAAGGTAATCGTCTGTAACACCAAGGGATACCATCATTATAGTGAAGGATGCCAAGAATTGTGATAGTTTATCATGAGTAACGTGGAGGGGGCAAAGTAACATTGAGGGACTTCATCAGCACAGTGGAGGGTGCGAAGAAACGTGGAGTGTTATCATCAGTACAGTGGAGGGTTATCATCTGTAACGTGGAGGGATATCATTAGCCGAGTGAAGTATTCGAAGTATTGTCGAGTGATATCATCAGTACAGTGGAGGACGCGATTGTATTAAAGGGTTATCAAGATCAAGAAGTATCATGGAGGCTAATTTCCAGTAACGTAGAGGGTGCGAAGTAACGTGAAGGGTGATCATCAGTACAGTGGAGGGTTATCATCTGTAACGTGGAGGGATATCGTTAGCTGAGTTAAGGATTCAAATATCGCCGAGTGATATCATCAGTACAGTGGAGGACGCGATTGTGGTAAAGGGTTATCAAGATCAAGAAGTATCGTGGAGGCTAATTTCCAGTAACGTAGAGGGTGCGAAGTAACGTGAAGGGTGATCATCAGTACAGTGGAGGGTTATCATCTGTAACGTGGAGGGATATCATTAGCTGAGTTAAGGATTCAAATATCGCCGAGTGATATCATCAGTACAGTGGAGGACGCGATTGTGGTAAAGGGTTATCAAGATCAAGAAGTATCGTGGAGGCTAATTTCCAGTAACTTAGAGGGTGCGAAGTAACGTGGAGGGTGATCATCAGTACAGTGGAGGGTTATCATCTGTAACGTGGAGGGATATCATTAGCTGAGTTAAGGATTCAAATATCGCCGAGTGATATCATCAGTACAGTGGAGGACGCGATTGTGGTAAAGGGTTATCAAGATCAAGAAGTATCGTGGAGGCTAATTTCCAGTAACGTAGAGGGTGCGAAGTAACGTGGAGGAATGCCATCAATACAGTTGAGGGTTATCATCTGTATCGTTCAATCTGTAACGTGGAGGGATATCATCAGTACGGTGGAGGGATGTTATCTGTAGCGTCGAAGGATGTCATCAGTACAGTTGAGGGTGCGAATTAAAGTGGAGGGTTATCATCAGTTCAAGTACACTTTTTTATGCAACTGGACTTTTGGTCCAGCTTCCAAATTTGCCTAAAATATCTATTATTTCTGCCCTCACAGAGTTGCTGGTACCCCCCTTTTGGCTCTTTTCTTGCTTTCAATGTAACTGACATGTTTTCAACGTCGTACTTTATAAGGAAAGCCATCTTAACCAAAAAGTTTAACAACATTTCAGCCCTAGTTGCTTATTGATCAGTTGCTTATTAAAAAAAGTGTATCGAGGAGGGCTATGATCATCCAATAAGAAAGTAATTTATAAGAATAAAATGGATTTTTTACGGCAGCCTTCTATAAGCTTTAAGTTCACAATGTGAAGTAATTTATAAGTTTTCAGTTCATTCTACTTATTCCACGTATGCAGATAGCTGAAATAAAACTTTATTATACTGTAACAAACTAAAAAAGTTAATTGCTATAATGCAATTAAGTAGTTAACTAAATGAGCTACGCGAGGATTTCCATGTTTGAAATAGGCCTAAGAACTTTTCTACTCTGTCAGAACTTTTCGTTAATAAGAACATCCTCTTTAAAGGTCTCCAGAACCCTGGATTAAACTCTAATTCAATTCAATATTCCATTTGGCGGGCAATAATCTTTTTTCCTTAATAAAGAAGTTACAACATGTAGCAACATATGCGCTATTCTACTGTTGCATAAGGCATTAAGTCAATTTATGATATAGAAATATGTTCGACAAAATCCTCCTACTAATGGTGTTCTAGCCTCTTTCCTTTTGATCATTAATTAATGAGATCATTTTATATCTCAATATTTTCTATTCCTTTGTTTCATTTAACTCTATTATATGATGGGATTGGGTTCTAGCTGCTAATTTTCTTCTGCGTGATTGGTTGATTGCTCTTGTAATGCCACGGTACCAGTTATGTTAATAGATGTTAAATAAGGTAGCAAACATTTGTGTAGTTCTTAACACCCACCCATTACTGTATACAGTAACCCGCTAGAGGGTAGTATTCTGATGGGAGTGTACATAGCATAGCTGTTGCAAATATGGGTCGCTCAAAAATAATATGGTTTTTCGCCGACCATTGTCTAATCATGGGAACTCTTTCGCCCGAAAATCCATAAGGTGTACAGAACATATGAAATTTATGAAATTGCCGTTTTACTGATTTTGGGCTTTCAGAGACAGACGATTCACATTTTAAAGTTTGAGTGCGAACACATTTTGTTTTGCCAGTGGCAGTTTTCGACATCTATACTTTGTGAAGACTTGAAAAACTCTTAGTCTTTAACGCGACAGTTTCAAACAGGGACGGGGGCATTCACCCTTCGAAAGCGTACGAGATTTTCAGTCAGTGAATTTCCCCTGGGTTCCGAATTCGACCCGCGTATCTGGGGGATTCTTTTCCTTAACTATGCTTGATCTCTTAAGCCTTAACAGAGTCAGTTCTGGTATTTCAAGTTAATTTCGTTTCCTTTTTCTATGGCATCCTCTTTCATACGAGTTGGTCTAAAGAAAATCGTTTCTTCTTCGTGCATAAGGGCGTGCCAATGTATCTTCGTGTTCAGTCGTTAACCTCTTAGTAGAAGGATGGAGATCTGCCACAGTATTCTCTCCTTTCATTGTGCAAGTAAAAGCTCATAACAAATCGTACTGGGTTTTCTTTGTATCCGATTTGCGAAGAATTGATTTAGTGTAGCTCACGTATTATTGGGTTAGCCATCTCTTTTAAATTCGTCTTCATAACCACTAGAATACTTTATAATAGTAATGATTTTCCGATCGAGTTTTATATATTGTTAAATAATTGTTTTCAGCATAATAATGAGGAAGCGCAGAATTCAGTTATCAACAGAAGAGTTAAACCGACCATGCCTCCTCCTATATCCAATTTATAAACGTATTGTTGTGGACGAAATCGAAAACCTATCATAACTTACAGAGGCAGATGAATTAAAGGGGAGAGGGTTTGGGTGTCGTGATCATCCCAAAGTATACCGTTTAAAAAAATATCCAGTAATATTTGGTGCTGGGGGTCTCAAGGCTAAAGTACCCTTCAGTGCCAAATAAATGGTGGGTCTTAATAACCGGGGGCGAGCTTTTTCTAAAAGTTTAATAAACGGGTGATCTTGATGGGGGGTGGGAATTTTTAATTTGTGCTTTATAATGGTATCTTGCTTAGACCGAGATCTTCAAGACGAGACAAAATCTGGCTACAAATTTAAAATCTAAGAAATCAATAAATGTGGGGTCCTAATAAGCTCGAGGGGTGGAACAATTTTCGGGAAATTAATAAGCGTGCCCCCGTTTTTTTTTCTCACTAAAGAATACACACTTCGTAGATGAAGTCACCCAGGAATCTAGCCTTATTCCGCCACTTATTTTTTAGTTTCCATCTAATATTGCAGAAATTGGATAGAAATATTGGAAAACTGTGCAATATCAAAAATTGTCTAATGGAAAGATGCAATCAAACAGTTACTCTTTTTTTCTGTAATTTCTGTGGAATTTCGTACTAAGACTTGAAGTTTCACTAATCGGCCTAGGTCCTCTGATCGATTTTAATTCCTTCAGTGCACGTTGAATAACCTAATCTTTTTTACAGGATTAACATATCGAAGTTGAAACAGTCTTGAGAAACAAACTTATAAAGACTTGCAGACGAGAGAAATTGTAAGCTTGCAGTTCCATTAACGAAGAGGTAAGTTTTTGATAAACGCTTATTCGAATTGATATGTGAGTGCTTTCAGTCAATTAATAACTATTTGGTCAAACGAGAGGAGTGCCTTGGGCTGTATGACTTGGAGAGTAACTCGGTGAATTCAAAGAGCTCTGTAGCTCAGTGCCTGAGTTGAAACGTCGTTGGCTCTCTCATCATGCAGTCCAGGTTCGAATCTTATCTATTGTGGTATGCTACGTGTGAAAAATCATTAGCTATTGTATAGTTTAGACCTGTTTAGACCTGTAATGCGTATATAGACCTCCTTCACTCTGATTACTGTACTGTACAGCAACATAGCTCCTTACTGGCGCCCAAAGCCTCCTCGATATTGTGAAACCCTTCTACTCAAGTAGGTTATCCCATTTTGCTTACAGCTCAAGTTTTAAACTTTATTGTTGCATCTTTTAATGAATGATAGTTACTCGAAATCGTAGCTAAGGGATGTAACGAGAACGTATCTTCTCCTACGGCCTCTACAGATCGTTCCGTCGCTTGGAGTTATCTCTTTTGGATTTTGCGGTATATACGCTTCATTGCTTCTTGTACGCGAGAAATTGTGTGTTTATTTTGGGACCTTCTGATAAAAAGAGAGGCTACAAAACAAACATAGATAAAGAGATGAGAGATGGAAGAGAGATTGAAATGGGGCATGTTCTCTTGACTTGATTGATAAAATCATGTACGCATTCTCTTTCACAAATTCATCAAACTAATCAAGCTATCAAAGCATCTACAATTGCTAGAAGCCTTATCTAGGGCTGGTTTATCATAGATTTTTGCGTTATATTTGTTGTATAGAAAACTAATCGCCGGCCCTGGGCAAATGAACTGAACATTTCAATGAACATGCCACCGAAACTTTTTGGACTAAATGAACTAAAAATACCTCTAAACAAATTTTGTTCACCAAACATTTATCACTCAGATTAAACATTCACTGAACAATGCTCACTAATTAAACAAGGTAGCCAAATGAACTGGATTTTTCACTGAACTTAAATTTTGGCAGATGTTCAGTGAAATGTTCAGTTCATTTCTCCAGGGTTTTATAAGCAACTTCGCTCGGGCCTAGTTAAAAAAAGTTGCTCATTTTTGGACATCTCATGACCATCTTTTAGTAGCAAAAGTTGCTTAGTAGTTGCTTGACTTTAACTGTATATTGTTTGCCCTAAGAATAGTATAGAGGCTAGAAAAACAGCAAAATTTGGAGTTATCGCCCCCATAACGCTAGAACACCTAAAGAAATACTGTAAATAACATCAGTCAAGAACTACCATGCAATTGTACCATATAGAGACTTTGTATTGAAAGTAAAACGGAAATCCTCCATGTACTTCAAGTACTCCATGTGCTTCAAGTACTGAGTAACACTCCATTGATACGCGAGTTTTTCACGGCAAATGAACAGAAATAGCTTCTATAGGTCAAGCAATCTTCGATTGCTTGCAGTGATATAAATTATTCAAAATTTGAAATGTTGCTTAGGTTTTCTTCCTGTGGTACTATACGCCTTCTACATCTTGGTTGCTTATAAAAAACTGCGTGTAGTCGTATTTTCAGCTCTTCTGCGAGGTACTCGAAATCAACACGCTCACTCTTAGCTTTCGCTCTGTCACACTTAGAGGGTTAGACCTTTTGCTGTTAGTAACACTTCGGAGTCTTTTTGTGTTAATTGGAAAAGCTGGCAAAAGATCTAAGCCCTGATGGCTACGGGTTTGAATAGAAGAACTCTGAGAGAAAATGAGTTTGATCTTCTTTGCTTATGATCAAATCCTGTGGAGAAGACGTCTTTGTAATGCCAAAGTAACTTATACCACAGCAGGAACTGTGAGATTTGTAATGAAGCTATTCTAAGCTTTTTAAGTCTCTATACATTGTATCATTGTAAAGAACATGCAGCTGGTACCAGCTACTGACTTAATGTAATTCATTTTGAAAGAAATAATATAATAAAATATATATTATATACCATAATACAATGCAATGCAATATAATGCAATATAATACAATGTAATATAATATAATATAATATAATATAATATAATATAATATAATATAATATAGTATTATATAATATAATATTACATAACATAATACAATATAATATGATATAATAAATACAAATATCATAATGTTATGTAATATATAATATAGTTCGGAATACACGTTTTTTTTATAAGAACAACCTTTATGAGAAAAATCGCTGAAATTTGGGTCAAACTTTTTTGCTATCTCCGAATCTATTTGAGATACGCACAAGCAAAGTTCTCCAGCGTAAAGCCCTTGCCCGGAAACGCATTTTAAACATATGCTTTGCTAATTTCAAGTTTCCAAGATGCATCTAGCCTCTTTCAAGTAGCTGTCTCAGCAAACTTTGAAAATTCAAGAAATAACCCAAAATTTTAATCCAACATCTGACATGAAAGGAATCTTTAAAAAGTTTGCCTCGTCTCCTTTCCAGCCATTTTGACACGAAAATCAGATTCGACCCAGTCCTAAATTATCATGTAACCTAAAGACGCACTGAGAAACAATAGAGAAAAATCGAATCAGTTCCAAAAAGAACAAAGAAATTTTGTTGCTTCGCTTACCAATAAAAGCGAATTGCTACAAAAGCCGTTCGCTTGATTCGGTCGGGAGAAGCGAAGTAGCTTCGCTTCTGCAATGAAAAGAACAGAACAATGTCGAATCAAACCTTTGCTTCTCTGCAAAAGAAGGTACCAATGAAAAAATCTATACTGTTTATAGTATGTTGCCGTAACAATGCACCGTTTAAAACCAATTCTGAAATGTGGCTAGAAAAACCAAAATTTAATTAAAAGCGAGACTCAGGGTGAATTTGCTATAGAAATAGTCCGACCAGTTAATGATGGTTAACGTAAAGTGAAATATATCTTTATTATATTCAAGCGTCCTGTGTTTAAGATGCTCATTAATGTAACCAATCATGTTGATTAAACTATCGAGCATGCGCTCCACGCTAATTAGGTTGAATTAAACTGGTGCTTGTTAAACATGATTCAATTAAATTGATGAGCGTGTCTTTAATCATAATTCATGAAAATTCCCTCGTGTTCAAACGATCCGCAAATCCGTAAGCTTCTCCTACCCATAACTCTTTCATTTTTCTATTTATGATTTAATCATTGTATTAGTCATGCTTAATTACTCATTTCTATGTGCTATATCTATTGGTTTTTGGTCAGCAAAAGCCCTTCACTACCACTTAGTTCCATGAACGCACGGGTTCCAGTTAGATCACCGAAGTTAAGCATGATTCGGTCCAAATCATTTCCAGGATGGGTTACCTCCTGGAGATGCCTGGGGTGTTGTAGATACAACACCTTACCAGGGTGTAAAATTTGTACCTTAATGATTTTTCAAAACTCTCTCGAAGCGCAGAATTTATGCCTGCTCGAGTCAATATATACTCCATCAACCTCGTCCCCAGGGTGAATAGGCCTCTACGTGAAACTCCGCTGTCCATATTTGACCCTGGTATCGGCCTTGTCTATTCGCAATTTGATTGGCTGTTCAAACAATGGAAATTTTAAGTGACGTCACAGTTTTTTCAAAATTTTACACCAAAATAGGCCGAAAACTATGTAAAAAACATTTATAAAAGCCAAAAAATGATGCTACATGAGATATTGTATCTTGCCTTACAGTTATCAATGAAATTCTTTGCATTTCCTTTCTAAGAACATTTGGTTTCGGAATCTACATCTTGTTTTTATGCCTAGGCCTAAATTGCCAGTATTTTGGCAGATTTTGTGGCCAATACCAGGGCCCAAATCGATTTGACGGTTGAGATTCGAGGAAACTCGATTTGGGGCCTGGGGACGAGGCTGATACTCCATAGCAAAAAAATAATCAAACAAAGAAATGGAAAGTAATTTGAAAGCTTTGTTGAATATATGCAGTTATAAATAACAGCGCCATATTAAAGCAATGCCTTTACCTTGTACCTTAACCTTTAAAGATTCTTGATTCTATTATCAAAATTTAGTAGACAATTTTGTATAAAATACACTTTAGCAAAGCAAGGTGGCGATTGCTCAGTCGTGAGAGAAAAAGCTCTCTACATTTGATCCAAAAGAGCTTAGATCATTGTATGGCTCGGTGCATCTTTTTATATGGCCACATTTCGTGACTGTCCCTTTAGCAAGATGACTGAAAGGCCCCTGAAAGGGCGCCAAAACCTTTATTTAGAAGTGCCCTTATTTGGGGTGAAGGTGAAATGGTGTGTTTGTGGTTATCGCTAGGTCCTCAGAAGAGGATAAACTAATCGAGACCTCGACCCTGGCTGTGACGCTCTTGTGGCTGGGACTCGAACCCTCACTAAGTTCTTGACACCGTGAGCTAGCTGGATTTAAGCCCTCTTATATTATCAGACAGGGTGATCCCCCTTTTCGATTCGCCTTTAGCGGATTAGGCCCTTCGAGTCCCATGCTCTCCAAATTGACCTGAAAAGGCTTGTAGTGCTAGTTAAGTTCTACGAATTTGTAGCTGGCTTCAAGTTTTTTTAGCTTGCATTCTGGAGTTTCTTAATTGTTCCTGAAACTCCACTTCTCGATATAGCACCGCCAAAGTATAAACGTCAGAAACAGACCGAAAAAGAAAGTAGTTCGAGCTTATTTGAGTTCACATATGTTTTTGTAGATTTATTTTAAACATGTTTTTTTCAAAATCTGTTCTTGTAATTCAAGAGTTTTTTCTTTCTTCTTAGCTTCTCAACAACTTCGTCATTTAACAAGCATTTCTGAATGAAGGAGTAACAGTTAATAAGTAAGTAAAATATTGTTTTTTTTATATCATTATCTTTATTTATATATATCGCTTAATTTTTCTATGCAATGACATTTGCTTTGGGGAGGTACACGACAAATGAAGTCCGTTTTCGTTGTGAATTTGAAATTTCAATAAGAAAATCTTATTTGACCTGTTTATTTTGGACCTTTTATCCATCCTGGATTAACATTCTTATATCAAAAGATATAGTTTTTTATTTCGTGTGTTTTTTTGATATTTTTGCTTTATCACGCAATTTTAGGTTTTTGTTCTATGATTTTATAATATTGTACAACGGTACACAATTCTGCCCTCCGGGTACAGGCCTTAAGCTTGGTCTCCATATAGCCGCAAGGTGCCGTTGAGCTTCGATATAACTAACCCTGAATGGACTCAGCTGAATCGGAAAATTTTCGTTCGTTCAACCGATAACAGTTGTATGGAGTTTGTTAATCATATAATCAAGGGGAAAGACATTTAGCTAGTTCGTGAAGGTGCCGTCTTATAAAGCTGTGGCTTAATAGCATGTCGTGCGCGACATTGTATTCGGTGTGTCTCCCAAGGGTGGCTAAACACGCGAGTGAGCAACATGCCCCCCCGAGTCGTTGAGACAAGAAATGTTTCTGATATCTCCCAGAAACATTTGTGTGTATCTCGCTACAAGTTTTATCGCGCGCTACAAATTTTCCGAGGTGGTTAAACTGGGAGACATTGAGGGTACATGTCACGCGCGACAATGTCACCCGCGACATGCCTCCCAGTTTAGCCAGGCCTCAACAGCTTTCTTAAAAACAGATAAGTTTACGTTAGAAGCCTATGACAGCTATGGCAATCTTAGAGTGGTCTAATACTTACAGTACTGAACATTGCTTAAGCTACCTATGTCGTCTGCAGTTGCACTCGTGTGTGAAATCACTGTAGCTAATAACTAGGAAGTGCTTGTCCCATTTCAAATGTTTTCAATGGTTCCACCTCGTCTTGTTTGTTTTGCTTTCACTCAACCGTCTTTAGTCTTTGGTTTATCGCATGATTCTACAGTCGCATGTCAGGAATATCTTGTAAAAATATAACTTGAAAGACAATTATATTCTTTTATATGTTGGGATGATGCATAAGGAAAGTGTAACAATGTTATTTCCCTCTTAATCTTAAGCAAAGCAAGCGAAAGACGTCTATATTTATTTCTACCTAATTACCGACACAATAACATAGCCCGGAGGGTGCCTAGTATACTTTAGGTACCGTATGTGCCGTCCATATTGGTGGGTTTTGGGCTATGAAATTCTCTAAACGTGGGTATGATTTTAAGCAAAATCCCATACTGTCAGAGGGTGGGAAATTAATTAGAACCCCAAAATTTCACCTTAATTTTAGACAAAATCGTGCTGAGATCACGTCAAAGATGTTTTTAGTACAATTTCATGTAATAATAAGGCCTAAAGTCTTATTACTGTCATATTCCGCTTACTGTTACTCATTCTGTAGGGTCTGTGTCCCGGGGGGGGGGTACTTTTATTGTTCAATATACTAGACGTGCCGCCCAAATGGGTAACTTTTTCAGCGCCAATTTCCCTACATATGGGTTGATTTTTCGTAAAGAATCTCTACACATGGGTAGTAAAATATATAAAAATTTCAGACACGCATTTCTTCAAAAGCCTGATAAAAAGTGCGCTTTAGTTTTCAGCGCGAATGCCTCTTCGCCGCATTTAGAGTTGCCTCAGGCTTTAAATTTGGTTCAAACATTTGAGAAATCGGTACACTTGGGTAAAGAATTTCGATGTTCTTTCTATACATGGTTACCACGAGAAACAGAATTTATCGGTAGACTGGGTGGGTTTGGAAAAACTGGGCGGCACGTCCAGTCATTTGAACAATGAAGTACCCCCCGGGGTCTGTGTCTACAAAAAATATATGTGGATGGGTCTGTAAAGTCTGGAGGGGGGTACATCCGTGTTCGTCAATAAGTCATCCAACATAGCTGTCGTTCTGTTCACTCGATCGAGAAAGAAGTTGAATCTTAGGGCTCTTAGCAAGATAATTTTGAAAATAAGGTTGCAAGACAGCAATGTAAACCTCGTACATAATTCATGATAACCAACAGTGGACATGTTATTGCAAGAATAATAATGTGCTTTAAACCTCATCATTTTATCAAAGGACGCGATAAGATTGTTTTTTATTAGCTATTCATCGCACGTGGAACACTGAGCATGGTATAAGACGGAGAAAAACAACCAAGGAAGCTAGTTGTAAGGGCATCTCCAGACTATAGGTTACTCTTTGTCCTTTGGCTGGATTTCGTTCACGATATTATGCTTTGAGATTTTCGACTGAAGGATTTTATGGGATTCGAAGGTTTGTAAAAGAACTAGAGAATTAAGCACAAATTTCGTACAAGTTATCTTGAGTTAAAGTAATTTTCACGCAACGCCATTGTGTAGCCTTTTTAATGCAGTTTTTACCGTTCGCCCGAACTCTACAAGTTGTTAACTAACTCTGAGTGCCTGGTTATGCAGGACTTTCGTGCCGCACGATTAAAAAATCGTTTGAACGGGCGTTTTACCCGTACACTGTCGTAACATAACATATACATAACAGCGCACAACATAACAACATATATACAATAGCTTTGACTGGGTATGACTTTTTGACTATGTTGCCGTGTGTCTGTTATCGATTACGTTGCAGTATTTTTGTATTGTTGTACATATTATTTCTACGTTTAGCTAATTTTTAGATATGTAATCAGCTGAGTGCAAGATAGCATATGCCCCATATGGCTTAGGATTAAGGCAACATAAAGCTATGGCTAAACTAGGAGACTTGTCGCGCGCGACATTGTATTCGGTGTGTCTCCCAGGGTGGCTAAACATGCGAGTGACAAGCGGGCAACATGTCCCCTGAGTCGTTTGCATGTCGCGGAGACAAATGTTTCTGCTGTCTCCCAGAAAAATTTGCGTGTCTCTTGCTGCAAATGTTTTCGCGCGTTACAACGTTTCCGAGGTGGCTAAACTGGTAGACACCGAGGGGACATTAATGTCACGCGCGACAAGTCTCCTAGTTTATCCAGACCTTAACTGTGATTTTCCGATTGTCACAAACTGTCTGCGACCAGTAAAAATGACTGTTTTCATTTGAATTTTGCAGTCTGCGAAGGTCGGAGATAGTGTGCGATGGTCTGTGATTATCTTAGGCTTCCTTAAGCATTCCCATAAACAGTCATTAACTGGGGGACATGTTGCCTTAGCAATCATATTGGAGGAGGAACATTGTAATTTCTATTCAACTCAACCCGTCTGGAGGTATAAAGCACAATCTATTACTAAACTCCTTAATATGCAAATGAGTTGCCCCATTGTTGTGGCCCATTGTTCGATTGTGCACGAAAGGCTCCAGTCCTGGGGCACCTGGAAATGCGATTCTTTCTTTGATCGAAGCCCTTTCTGCCCGGGTAGTGCATGCGCTATTTTTCTAAATCTTTTGAGAAGCGAACGATAGTTAAAATTTCGATTTTCTCTCGGCCTCAAAAAGTTTCTTTTTTAATGGCGGCCATCTATTATGTTCTTTTCACTACAAGCACAGTGAATCATTGAATCTTTTGTTCTGCGGAAGTTTGTCGTGCTTACTAAAACGCGGAACCACCCGAAACGACCTAAAACCAGTCAAGATCACCCAAAACGACCAATAATCAGATTAAAACAACGCAATACCACCTAAAGTTATCCGAAAATAGTAATTTTCATTTTTTAGGGGCCAGAAGACCCTCAAAATACTCAGATTCCAGCAAAACATCATTGCTGTGTAGTAAATTATCTTTTCCCTTTGGGCCAATAACGTGAACAATTCAGACTAAATCTTTTGCGTGCAACTCTCAGGGGTTTATTCAATCACTTTCCCAACGGTATATTTATTGGCAGCGTGCGATTGTGTCTTATCTCTCAACTTCACGCTAAAATACAATTCAATACAATACCACAGTACTGTTGTTAACAAAAAAGGCTTTTCCAACTCCAGCGATGTAAAAGCTTTTTATGCCAACAAAAGTCCCAAGACGAAAGTAGAATTTTAAGAGTTAAGAATGAAATTTCAAAGAACATCAGAGAGTTTCTGTTGATTTTGCAAGGATTTTCTGCCACTTAATAGATGATTCCAGGTGAATTGGACATTTCTGGGTGGTTTTGGATGCTTTTCATCAAGTTATTGTTCGTTTAAAGTGCTTTTGGCGGGTTTTGGGCAATTTTTGGTTGTTTCGCGTTTTTGGTAAGCAATTTTCACGTTTTCAGGGGTCAAAGGACGTCAAAGGACACTAGGAGACTGTAATTCATAATGGAATTTTACTCATATTCTTTCCGTCTTCAAGACGAGTTCTTGCTTTGATTATTTCCATAAATCGCCACGCTAAGCTTTGTGTTTTACTGTTTCAATGCATAGGAAACACTGCTAAGAGGCCATAATTTTTTCGGTTTTCAACTTGAATGTTCCTTTGAAAATTCAGAGCACAAACACACAAAATGAAAATCGTTCCGATATAGTGAGATATTTATTGTTCATGAAGGACATTTAAAATTAAAGTCTGCGATGAGATAGGGATAGGATTTTCAAATTTACGCAGCAGTAATACTACTATTTTTGCGTCTTAAGTTGACACAAAAGCGTTTGGAATATTCTCAGTAGATCTGGAAATTTGGTGGCAAAAATTTCATTGAGCATTTACTATCGAACTGTTTGACTTTTATTTAGGCTGCTAATAATAGGATTTTCGGGTGCAGACAAGGCATAGAAACGTTGCATTAGAATTCAAGTGGATGGAACACAGTCAGAGATACCCTTAACCTCCGTGACTCACTGGCTCACTATCCCTCCCAAGGTTTTGTTTTATAAAACTTGGCTTATATTTGACCTTCAGCTTTCATATTATAATGATGATGACGATGATTTTGATGACATGAAGATAATGATGATTGTGATGATAATGATGATGATTATTATTATTATGATTTTGATGGCATGATGATTGTGATGATGATGATAATCTGATGATGATTATGATTATGATGATGATGATTATGATGATGGTAATGATGATGATTATGATGATGATGATGATTATTATTATTATTATGATGATGGTAATGATGATGATGATGAGGATGATTCTTATGGTGATTATAATGTTATAATTTTGACGGTGATGATAACTATGATGATGATGATGAAATGTTCTTTTTTTATCCACAGTTTAATACCCTTTTTTCAGTTCTCCTATGTGTTTACAATTACAAGTAGACTAGCTTTTTAACTTGACGCCCGCGATGCGGGCGAGCTTTACCTTGACACCCGCGATGCGGGTGAGTTTTTACCTTGACACCCGCGATGCGGGTGCATATTAGTACCACTTTAGCCTTGGAAAGACAAGATACCACTCAGCTGCCTTTTAACTTACTGCCTTTTAACTTGCAGCCTTCTGAACTTTCGCTAGAGTCCGGGAGGTTAGCTCCCATGGCATCCCACAACCTCCCGGACTCTAGCGAAAGTTCAGAAGGCTGTGTTAAAAGGCAGTTTAAAAGGCAGCTGAGTGGTATCTTGTCTTTCCAAAAAGGCAGCTGAGTGGTATCTTCGTGTCTTTCCAAGGCTAAACTGGTAATATTCATGCAGATGGGTCGAAAATTCTTGAAAATCCCATTATACGAATGGGTCCTTTTGTCATAGTCCAGATCCAGGTCTTATCATTGGTGCACTGGAGTACCCCCCTCCCGGGATACGTTTTTCAACACCCCAGTTTGGAACATCTTGACTTTTGTCAGGCCATTTTCTCAGACCCCCAAATATGTTGGTCAAGTTTTCCAAAGACCGAAAATATGCTGACCTAATTTATTTGTCCTAAGTTTCGCACCCGAAATATCCTCGTTATGAAGGTCAATGAGTCGTCGCTTGGTCTTTGATTTCAACGATTCGCTTTGCAAAGCGAACTTTTGACGCTGTATATATATACAGCTGTAGCTGTGGCTAAACTAATAGGAGACATGTCGCGCGTGGCATTGTGGTCGGCGTGTCTCCCAGGTTTGCTAAACATGCGAGTGACTAGCCAGCAACATGTCTCCCGAGACGTGGAGAAAAGAAATATTTTGTCTCCCAGAAACATTTGCGTGTCTTTCGATGCAAATTAAAGTGGGAGACATCGAGGGGACATATCACGAGTGACAATGTCGTGCGCGACATGCCTCCTAGCTTAGCCAGGACTTAAGGGTAGAGAGATCCATAGGTTCGTTTCTAGACTGATGTAGCTTTTGCGCTTACATGGCACCCTGGCACAGCAAGATTTGACTGCATTCCAGGTTCAAACCCAATCTATTGCTGAATACCACTTGTAGAAAACTCTATCCTATGTTTGCTATTCATGAATTTCTATGTCATCATACATTTTATAATACAATTTTGAAATATTTTGTTGCTCTTCCAGCTTGTGATAAGGCATTGGGAATGGAAGAGTGTCGTATTAAAGACAAACAGATAACGTCACTCAACTGGCTGTATCAATCACAACCCTTCAATTTATATTACAAGCCATTCTATGGCAGATTAAATAACAAGAAGCTAGGAGGTGGTGGATGGTGCTCTCAGAATATCGAACAGATGAGTGGAGCATACATTGAGATTGACTTGCTTAAAAATACCAAAATAACGGGAATAGCAACTCAAGGAAGAGGCATAGGGTTCGAGTATATTGATGAGTATGGAATAACGTATAGAAGAGACAAAGACAGTGAATATCGGGAGTATAAAGAGAGGGGAAGATGGCACGTGAGTAAATTGTTTTCGAGAATTCTCTAATTCTTCTCGTTGATAGTTGTAGCAGAGGGCGTCGTGGATGACTTAGCGATCCCTCATCCTCTTTCTTTTCCATTTAACATTGAAGTTCAGTATAAATCTTTGTACTTCACGGTGGTCTTGTAAAAACGTAGGAGACCAGAAAGATGCATTATTTCGTTATATGAATTTGGGTGAAACAAATTGCCAACTACTGAAACGACTACACGAGAAGGACCCTAAAGCAATGACAGTGCAAGGTACAACATTTAAATGAGATGATTATTGGGCATCAAAGCCATTTATTAGAGCTTGGTGTACGAGCTCAGAAGTCTCAAAGGCATTCCCTGCTCAAAATGAAGTAACTGAAGCTAGTGTAAAACTGTTTGTGTCACAAGGAAATATGTATAGCGCAAGGGAAATATCTTAGGGTGCGTTCTTTTGTGATCTTTTTCCGCCTCTTCTTTTTCCTCGAGACTTCCGAGGGATCGAAAGCTCGGTCTTTTGGGACATATTTCGGAAAAATCCGAGGCTGTGCAGGCTTAAAGCTGGAAGATTTTACATATTTTACAGAGATGCTCGTTTCGCAATCAACATCTTAAAATCTTCCGTTTTATAGAAAGTGCGTTTTTTGGGGTCCAGAATCGGGAAGCCTGCCAAGTCTATTTATTCAGAATTAAGAAGAGATACAAGTCCCAAAGAACGCACTGTTAAACGCCAACTGTCGTAACGTTGATTTGGTAGAAATTTATACGAATACTGTAGACATAATTAGGCCCCAGTTATTTCGATAATTTCCATCTTAATCAAAATTCATAAGACGACAACGATCCCATGGCTTTTCACAACCTAAGGCAAGGCCATAAAAAACTGACACTTATTTTTGGCCCGATCCTTTATTTAACATTTCAACACCACATCTAGCCAATCAAATCCTTGACAATATACCTTTAAAACTTACTCGCACAGTACTAACAGAGCCACTCTTATCCCCCCTGATCCACCCCCCCCCCCCCGAGTCACTCAAGAGTCTTTAGAAGTAGCTTCTTTTTCCTCGACAGATTTTCACTGGAAACAACGATACTTCGACAGTCGTTCGAAATCAATTCAAACATCCCATCATCGCACGAAGGATTCGTATCGTACCACAAGGAGATCTGTTTGCAGTTTATTGTGGAAGATTTGAGCTATATGGATGTGACTGGAAAAAGCAGAAGGGTAAGCAGTTCGACTTGAGTTTTTTACCTATTGCAAGTTTGGAAATAATACTTTAGTTTCCCGAATGTTTGTAGGTCTGTTCCCTTTATTCTACTATAACGTTGCAATGAAAAGCGGAAACATCGTAGGACCGAAACAGACCGAAACAATTGACTATACCTGGATCTACTATATTTGGTTGTTTCGGTCTGTTTAAGCATTTTAAGCCACTCGAAAGTTTTTTCCGCTTGTTACCGATTTTTCTGATTACCTTACGATTTTTCCACTGTTTACCGCAATTTTGAAGATCAGTCAAACTAAAAAATTTTTGATTCAGTTATATTTTTCCACACTTTATTTTATCCACGTTTTCTGACAATTGTACTCTTCACATTTTCCCTTCACTTCATTTTATTACATTACGCATTCAACTTTATCATACTTTGTTATGCCAAGCTACATACAATATCCACGCTAGCGAATCTGTACGCACTACTGTGGTGGATACGCACTGCTGTGGCGGTATATATTGCGTACTATGGTGGTGTTTTTCGCATACTGTGGTGGGTATTATGTTTGATGTGGTGGGTATTATGCTTGATGATGTGGTTTTATTTGCGCACTGTGGCTGATACACAGTACCATGGTGGGTTATTATGCTTAATGTGTTGGGTTATTATGCTTGATGTGGTGGTTTTATTTGCGTACTGTGGTGGATAAGCACTACTGTGGTGGGATATTATGCTTGATGTGGTGGTTTTGTTTGCGTACTGTGGTGGATAAACACTACTGTGGTGGGATATTATGCTTGATGTGGTGGTTTTGTTTGCGTACTGTGGTGGATAAACACTACCATGGTGGGATATTATGCTTCATATATGGTGGTTTTATTTGCGTACTGTGGTGGATACACACTACCATGGTGGGTTATTATGCTTGATGTGGTGTGTTATTATGCGTGATGTGGTGGATTTTGTGGTTTTCTCTTGCTTGATCTATACACTTTAGCTATGATTTAGTACCACGACAGTATGCAAAAAACACCACGACAGTACGCAAAATATACCACCACAGTAGTGCGTATAGATTCGCTAACGTGATATCATGCGACTCTATATTATATTATATTATGTTTTATTTCAAATTAGATCTCAATGGATCTAACTTAATCTTTTCAGTGATATTTCATTCGTTCTCCTCTCATATCATTACTTCAATTTGTAGATGGTCTTGTCAGCTATCAGCTTCCTCTTGCCAATGACATGAATGGAATCAAAACAACAGACAATGTGTATGATGGATCAACGTCACAATTACTCTCATACAAAGCTGCTGGCCTAGGCAAACTAACAGACGATAACTATGGAACGCCGTTAATTGGAAACAGCCAATCATCCCCATGGATTGCATACAAAAAGCGAATCAAATTCTCTCCTTTCTTTCAATTTGATTTCGCATCAAAAAGACGCTTCAATGCAATTAAATTCCACATGCTAAACAAAGGCAGTAATATCAAAGTGTTCACAAGGGTTCAAGTGCTTTTCAGCGACGATGGGAGAAAATTTGGAAACGAGGTTGCGTATCTCACAACTGCTGCAGAGAGGCTGAGCTCAGCTTCCTTCGTCATCACCGTGCCTATCAATCAAGTAGTTGCCAAGCACATCAAGTGTGTTTTTACGCAGCCGAAAGACTGGATGCTGTTCAGCGAAGTCGATTTTGCATCAGGTACTATATTGATTTTTTTTCGTATTCTTAAGGGGCCTAACTGCTGGATCGGTTGAGTAAAGAGTAAAAACTTTTCCAAGAGGTCTGGGTCCGCGTGACATTTTTCTGGAAGATGGCGCACATCTTGAGCAAGTAAATCCTCTCCGCATGCAACGACTGGGAATGTGGTCACTTTCGGAGAGGATGGCAAATTTTATAATATATCTATAAAAGTACAGAAAATTTGTCTTCAAATTCAAGAATAATTGAAGGCAAAAAATAGGAAAGGAATATAGCTACAACAATAAACGTTGTAAATGACTACAAAAACTCACGGAACAAGATGAAAGTACAGTAACTTGCTTAAAGGAAAATACCTGTTTAGATGTCCTCATGATTAGATAAGGGGGGACTTGATTCCTCCCTTTCTATCATTTTTTCTCCTTTGAAAAGTGAATACGAAGCAAAATTTGCTGCACTTCCCCCCTTGAAGCGACTGCTATCCCAGTCGTTGCACGCGGAGAGGATTCCCTTACTCAAGTCATCCACCATTTTCCAAAAAAATGTCATACTGACCCAGATCTCTTTGAAAACGTCTATTGGGGGTGTTTGAATAAGCAGATGATTGGCATTCCACTCTTGAAAAAGTCTTCAACAAACAACTCAAACTAGAAATTGTTAGGAGCCCGTAGGAGGCAAGGGGCTTTCGATGAAAACGCGAATTCGTGGTTTTCGTTTGAAAAGCTTGTATTGCATTTTCACATGCTTCTCACTTGAGTGCCATTCTTGATTTTTAAGCAAACTTAAATAACGTGTGTACAAGACACAATAACGATTGAATTTCACGTTTCTGGTGGCACATTTTGAGCCACGCTTGGTACATGTTTCGTCGGAGTCTTAGGCTTTTCTGCAAAAGATGACGTCGGTGGGGGGGGGGGGGGCGTTTCATCATAATGCATTGCTTTCTCTAACAGAATTTACAGTAATATAAGGAATTGGACGTTAAAACGCTATGCATCATAGTCAAATGCTTTGAAAAGTATTGACCCTAAAAAGCGCCTTGGGTCATTCCCTTACAGCAGGCGCAAGTCGCATTCACATAACTTTCAAATCACGAAGATTTTCTCGTTGTTTTTTTTTTAGTTTGTTTCTCAACACCTTTCTGGTATGCGAGCCTTCGAGGGCATTCTGAATAATTCAAACTTGTTTTTCGTATAAAATCAAGGCCTTGAACATTACCATATAGATGCGCTTACTTGCATTTCATGCAATGCCCTTATAAGGAATAAAATTGAGGAATCGTAATTAAGAAAGCGATATCTTGCTGTTTTTGTTTTTCTGAAAAAATATTCAGCTTTGATAATCCAACGAGCTTTGCATGTACGACCTATAAAGTATTAATGAAGAAAAGCGATTGTTTGGAAGAATAAGATTGTGCTTATGTCATCGTGCTTGTGCACAGGTCTATACATTAAGAATGAGCATTAGATTCAAGGCCTCCCGGGGCACTTGACCGGGTTTTGCTTAGGAACGCGCCACCTTGGCTTCAAGAACATGCCTGTTTTTATGCCAATTTTGCTTGTTAAAAGCACACTGATTCCATACCAATTTTACGAAAGCATACACTCGACTTTATCACTTGTACCAATACCGATACCAATATATGCCAATTTAAAAACAAAATCGTGAAAATATACCTATAATTCGGAAATTTGACAGCGTTACTTGTACCAGAATGGTGACAGGATCCGCTTACGGGCAAGACGCCCCTTATACCCAAATTTTACTGCTCAAACTTCTGATAAGCACTCTTTGAATCGTGGAACCTCAAAATCGTTACAACCCTTTTACCTGAGTTTTAAACAAAACTGAATTGTGGAACCTCGATAAAGGGACATCTATGGGACCGATGTTGTTGTTCGTTGTAGACAGGTGTCCGTTGTATGGAGGTTTATTATAAAAGACACGATATTTTGGGACCACTTTTTGTCCGTTGTTCGGAGGTGTCCGCTGTATGAGTGTCCGTTAATGGAGGTTCCATTGTGAAACATACACCGAATAAGAGAGAGGTATTTTCTCCCAGAGGTCATTTCTTTGTGAAAACATCCCTCTTTAAACCGGGCACCTCTTTATGACGGACAGTAACATTGGTCCGAGGTGTTCATGCAGAGGAGACTCCACTAATGTTGATAACGATTGTACATATTACAAACACATAACATCAAATAAATTTTCTCTACAGATTCACCTAATGCACCCTTACCAACCGACCCACCACCCCCACCAGCGGAGAAAGAAGTCCCCAAAACTAGCGAGCCAGAGAAAGAAACGACAACTGAAGGGCCAACTGTACCATCAACACCAAGACCTACACCTCGTCTGATTTTCAGTCTTCCTATTTCGATTTCAAGTGAAGAAGTTATCAACAGGATTTATCCTAAATCAAAGCCACCATCTGAAAATGATGTGAATAATTCCAAGCAAACAGGTAAGGTGTTCTCTTTCAACCTTATGCTACATTGTTTATTCATGATAAATTGTTTGATTAAGTCTCAAGTTGGATATTTTGCAATGGAGAGGGCGCCTGGAGGGTCTGAAAACAGCTCCAAATTTGTGCAAAAAGAAATTTTTTTAATGTAACCGTATAGGAAATATGTCAAGGGGTGGCTTTCAGCACGCTTCACGGAGAACCGAAATTGATTTTCACGAAGAACGAATATGGCTTAGCTTTTGCACTTCGTCATTTTCACGTTTCACAGAATACCTCTCGTCAGGTATCTCGAAATACTCCTTTCCCTCCGTATTACAGGATGGGTTATCCAAAGTTCGAGTTAAGGAGCATTTTTAAGACGCAAGTATTAGAGAAGATTCCAGGGGGATGCAAAACAGTTACAGATAATGAAAGTTCGTTATCGGAATAATAGTGAAGTAATAAAAGTCTGCCTGGATGATACCAATCTAATTATATGAGGGGCAGGGTGTTGGAATAATCGAGGGGCATTTCACTCTGCAAAAAAGCGTACGAGATTTCTATTAAAACAAAAGGACTTTCAAGGGATTTCCTAGAAAACAATAGGACTTGCAGCAAAGGTGTACGAGACTTCCAAGGAGGGAATTGCCCCTCGGAAATAATCAATCTGGCTGGACAAATTTCATTACTAGCGGCAAACATGCTAAATATCTTCCTAGTGAGGGAGTGTTTAGGTTTTAAGCATAGAAAAGAACAGATAAATTAAATAAACACACAAAGTTTGTGGGTTTTTCTTTTTTAGCGAATATTTTCCATCTTTCTCTTTTTCTTATTAGATAAGAAGAAAAACAATCTTCTCCCACCACAAACAAAGAAACAAGGCAAAGGATCACTTAGTTTTCCAATAATCATTGCAATTGTTCTTGGAGCAATAGTCATCAGTGCGATAGCTGCCGTGTTTATATTTCGACAAATCAGAAAAATGGGCAAAGAAAAGGCACGCCAGAAATCAAGGGATGAAAAACTTGTGAGATCAACAAAAAACAACCAAGAATTCAACGAGCTATTACCAGTAGAGAAACAAGGACAACCTACTGTTGTGGTAAGGTCCAATGCAACAAATGAATTGTCAATGAAACTCATTTTGGACAGTGGATATACAAGTCATGGTAGTGGGGGAGGGAGTGTCAAAGATGCACCTATCAGTAGAGCTTCTAATGGCAGCCCTATCTGACTATAGAAAAATTCAAAGACAGTTTATGCATGGGGAATTACAGCAAATTAGTTCCTATCCTAAGTTACAAGTAATTAATTCTCAGTGGGTTTAAATGACTTAAAGACAATGGATTTGTAACAAAATTTGCTTCTGTTTTGGGTGAATGCAAAGAGAAACATTTGCAAAATTAGGCATTAAGGAAAAGAAGTAATCTATTCATTGTGTGCATACCAGTTGCACCAGAGGCAACAACTGACCAAATGGTGGTGCAGAGAAGACTAAGACTAAATATGCTTCTGTGAGGATGAATGGTATTGTGTTACTGAACAGTATAATGCAAAGGTTGATCAAAGAATCTGTCTATCACAAAATACCCTATATTGGTGTTTAGGGGTTATATTGGAGACTATGATGTATAAATATTACTAATTGTTTATGATAAAGATGATATTTGCTTGTAGTAGGAAAATGATGCTGTCTACACTAGTTAAAAGTATGTTCATAGTTTAATATGAAGTAGAAGACAAATTTAATGATAAAGTAAAAGACAGTATAGTAGAAGTAGAAGGTGGTACAGTATTTTATTGGAAACATAAAGTGTGACCTCATAGGAATAAATGCAACTTGTATATTTATGAAAAATTTAACAATATTTGATGACAGGATCACATGTTGTTGTATCATAAAATTTAGTTTTTTGTTGGGTTTTACAACCAGTACTGTCAAGTATGGAGGTCCAGCAGGGTTGGAGGTCCAAGGCCCCAGACATCGAAGGAGGGGCTTGCAAGATTGAAATGCTCTTTAACGCTTCCACTCCCAAAAAAACTCCTAAAGGCTTTACAAGATTACATTACCCTGGAGCCACACTACCTTTTAACCCACCTTGTTTACAAGGAGCAGTGATGTTGCCTGACCCACAGACAGACAATATAAAGTTACCTTAAAGTTGACGGAACTTGCAGGAGTTTTGCAAATGAACAAAAGGTTTTCTGGAAAATGGCAATAATGGGTATGCAGTTTGCCATACATAAGTAGAGAATCAATCTTCAAAAACCTGCTAACCATTTCGACTTCTGTAGTTTTTGTTTACAATGGTTATAGTTCAGCTTTTTTTGTTAAATATGATTCATCTAGATTTAATTTTCAACTAATTGATCTTAGATCAACAAGTGATTTACCTTTTTACTACAAAACTGACTACAAAAATAGCTTAGTTATCTTGATACTAGATGCATAATGCTATCTATATAAGCTGAAATCACAAAAATATTTTAACTTATAGACCCCGCCCTCCATATTTTATCATCTCTCAGTTCAAGTAAATTTGATTTGTCCACAGCAAGGTGTTTCCACCATTTATTAAGGAATGTCACATAAATGTACCTGAACCATGGAGTTATTAGTATCCCTTTCTCAATTGCATTCTGCATGAATTCGGTAAGACCTTCCTGACTTACATATCTGGCATCGGCAACCTCATCATAATTTGGCTGAACATCAACATCTTTTTTGATGAACAGAACATGGTCAAGCTCATTTTCAGCCCAGCAATCGCCAGCAGGAGAATTGTAATTTATTTTTGTCAAAAAGTGGATGTCATTGATTGGTATCTGGAAAAAAGAACAAAAAAATTCATTGATCTGGTTGTACATTATTTGTGAGGAACTTTATTTCTTATTATTATATGGTGTTCGAAAATACGGCTTTTCAGACCGGCAATGGCACAATCTGATTGGTTCTTCACCGGGCTGTACATGCCGCATTGACCGGCATTGATAGAACCACGTGATATAGCCATGTAATTTCTTATTGATGAAGTGAGAGAGATTGAGATGGGAAAAGGAAATACTGAAAAATAATGTTTTTAGAGTAAACAATCTTCAACAAAGTTCGAAAATATTCAATATTGTTTTTAAGACCATATAATAAAGCCTCGCTACGTTCGGTCGGTACATCATGCTTCGGTCCAAATATTTTCCAGCATTGACCTCACAATCGTTCGATAACTGCATAGTCAAGGAAAGTTAGGTAACTTCATTAATGCAACTGCTGTTGCTTGTACATGGTTGCTTTCCTAACTTAGGAACAGGTATAAACTCAATCCAATTCAGTAATTTAGTAGCAACTATTCCATGAAATAGCAACTGCTTCAAGTGGGTTATAACTTAAAAACACAAAATCATGACCATTAAAGTTAGCCAATGAAGTTAGTAAATTGTTTCGGTTCTAGAAGTTGATGATGATTGGAGCAGTTGCTATGTCATGGAATAGTGGCTGATTTGTTGCTTAATTTCTAATTGATTTAAAGCTTCTCTGAACTTCTTCTGGTCATCAAAAACAACACTGAATTTGCACACCTGAGGACAGCATTTGCAAATGCAAGCTTTGCAATAGAACAATAGGCTAACAATAGGATGGAACAATAAAAAGGGGCTTTACTTGTTGCACACTCGTGTTCTTGACAACTGCCAGGTACTCTGCAAATCAAAACGGGTAAAAGGAAGAAGTTTTTTGTAAATAAATCGCCTTTTAATAGCACATCAAATAAGATGATGGAAAATTTCTTTTTACTTGATTCTCAGGGATGCCAAGCTCAAACTGCATTCTTCTTTGTGCAGCAATTTTAATTCCAATGTTCTCATTTTCATTCATTTCAATTTCATTGGCCCTGGGATGACTGCAGCATGTATTTGTGAAATGTAAGGGGTATGTTATTTTCAGCGATGATCTTTGCTGCAATAGTAATTCATTTTTTGTATTGAAGAGCAAAACACTAAACGCTCTATGCAAGAGACCCCCTGCTGTGGTTGGGGCTCCAACAACGGAGGAACCTCCAGCAATATGACATTCTTTCTTTGATGAAGTTCCAATTATCCTGTCATTCTCATCAACCAAGATACATTTATCATCAAGCTGGTCAATCTGACTCTTATGGTACGAATTTAGGTCTGGATCTCTGCCAGAATCCATCGTCGTCAATGATTTTCTTGAGCACAAAAATAGACGACTGCCTAGGCCCAATTTGTCATTCACCGTTCTGAGTGAATTGATCATTTTGTCATGAGCCAATATTTTACCGTGATTGAGAATTGACAATTTATGACTTCCGTCGTTAAAATATTTCTCTTCTTCAAATAATTATGGATAAAACAAGCAATGTCATCAAAGAGATCAAAATTTTGGTCTACTTCCATCCGCCATCTTGCTCATATGGAGTCACAATATGCGCAGGCGCGAGTCCCTTCCGCCTTTCCTAACTTAGGAAGATGTCAAAATCTGAAGTGGCCTACAAAACTTGGTTTCGGTAAATTGAAAAGTTTAAGCAACTTATTTATCCTACTGCATTTAGAGCTTTCAGAAAAGGAGTTATAAATTTATTTCAGCACAAAAACCTAATTCCCCTTGCTTTGTGATTTTGTGACTGCGATTTCAAACAATGTTGACGTTTACTTCTCATTTGCATTTAGTCACGTGATATGCTAAATGGCGTGTCGTTTTTGACTTTTTGTGAAAATCAAATTCTTCGTTTGAAAGCGAAAAGAAATACGAAGGGCAAGGTCCTGTACAGCTTCCCATCATAATACCTTAGATTCGCAAAACATCCACCGGTAAGTCAACAGTTTATTTTAGGCAATATTTAGTTTAAATTCTGTAAATTTTGGTTGTTGATCTACGATAGACTAGTTGAAAGGCAAAAGGCCGACCGTTGCGATCACCAGATATGGAAGAAAGCAAAAATTTACTTGTTCTCGAGGACGGGCCTTTCCAGGATTTCGGGTTTTGTTTTTGTAAATTGTAAGAAACCAAACCAAGGCATTTTGAACTTGAAAATTGTAATACATACAACCCTTCGACGGGCAAGTCGCTCTTCAAAAGGTGTACGAGATTTTTATGAAAACAAAAGGATTTCTGAGGAATTTCTGTGAAAACAATAGGTTTTCTAGCTAGGGTGTACGAAATTTTCAAGGAGTGAATCGCCCCTCGTCTTTAGCAAAAGCGTGTTTAGCCAATTTCTAGTTTTATTTCACAGTCGCGGAAGGCCCGCCCGTCTTAGATGAATGGTAGTTCTGACGCCTTCTGACGACATACACACCCTGCCCCGAATATCCCTAAATCCGAAGGGGGTTTCAAAAAGCTGCACAAGATTTTCAAAAAAAGAATTTCCAAAGAGTTCTTCGGCCATGGTGAAAAGATGATGTAGCTATTGTTTGCAAAACATTTGGAAATTGCTTCTCAAACAAAATGTTTGACCGTTTGTCCAGGTTGCGAGATTTTCATTAAAATAAAACATAAAGCATGAAAATACAATAGTTGTTTCAGGTCTCGAAAGTAAAATTTCAAGTGTTTGTTAAACCGTTTTTTTCACACTCAACCGATTTCGGGATACAAATTATGTTTGAACATTTGACCACGTCACCGAACCAAACATTGCTCGTCCTCGTCGATTTTTAATCACCCTGCCTAACTACTATATGTTTGAGTGATCTGCATTAGGCGTAGAAAAGATCTCCTTTTATACAAGTAAACCTTAATTTAGAACTTCGAATCTGAAATTACAAAGCTGAAAATAGTCTTGGAGTAGTGGTACAAAACTTTAAAATTGTGATAAAAGCGTAAAAATCTTTGGACATAATAAGAACCTTTTTCGTCTGACGCTCCTCAGAGTATAACATTCAGAAACAGAGCGAATAAATAAACAAACAAACATACTAACTAAGCAGCTAACTAACTAGTTAACTAACTAATAAACTAACTAACTAACTAACAAACTAGCTAACTAACTTATAAACTAGCTAAGTAACTAACTAACTAACTAATAAACTAGCTAACTAACTATCTAACTAACTAAATAAGTAACTAACTAAATAAGTAACTAACTAAATATCTAACTAACTAGCTAACTAACTAACTAACTAACGAACTAATTAATTAACTAACTAGTTAACTAGCTAACTAACTAACTAACTAACTAACTAACTAACTTACTAACTAACTAACTAACTAACTAACTAACTAACTAACTAACTAATTAACTAACTAACTAACTAGTTAACTAACTAACTAACTACCTAACTAACTAACTAACTAACTAACTAACGAACTAATTAACTAACTATCTAACTTACTAGCTAACTAACTAACTAACTAACTAACTAACTAACTAGCTAACTAACTAACTAACTAACTAACTAACTAACTAACTAGCTAACTAATTAACTAACTAATGAACTAATTAATCAACTAACTAATTAACTAATTAATTCACTATCTAACTAACTAACTCGCTAACTAACTAACTAACTAACTAACTAACTAACTAACGAACTAATTAACTAACTAACTAACTAACTAACTAACTAACTAACTAACTAACTAACTAACTAACTAACTAACTAACTAACTAACTAACTAACTAACTAACTAACTAACTAACTAACCAACTAACTAACTAACTAACTAGCAAACACAGGCAAAATTTAAAACCAGATGCGGATCGAAAAGCTGAGACTACAAAAAGTTGAAACTAATACAAACTGCCAACTAATCTTGCGTATTTAAATTTTCAAGCAACGTTTGCGGTGTGGGGAAACGTTCAATCATTGCACGATAAGCAAAATTCAAATGTTTGACAAATATAAATTGTAAGGGAAATAGAAGGTCACAGACCTATAAAACCCTGTTGGTTACATAAAACACTACAACTAAACTATTTTAACTAAAATTATATCTACTTGAAATATTGATTCTGTCATACACTCTTTTGTTTGCCAGAACAATTTTATAAGAACACGAGCATGGATTTTGCCCAGATTATAAGAACAAAATAAGAACAAGCTGAGGCTGTGCGTTTTCATAAGCCCTGAGAATATCAGCTAAATATGAAAGTACGACAGTCAGACAACGTAAAAAGCTAGCAAACAATGAAATAGACAAGCATGCTTCATTTTTACACAATCCTAGTACCACTAAAGACATTCACTGACAAAATCTAGATGTCTCAGTAACCAAGGAATTAAGAACAGATTAAGATCATTCCAGGCTCAAAAAAGGCAAAAATTTAAGAACAGCCAGCCTCAATCAAAATTTCCTGGTTCTTATAAAGAAAAAGAGTGTATGTTTGTGATGTGACCGAAAGGTCAAACACTGTGTTTGACAAGCAAATTTCAAGGTCTGGGAGAAACGATGTTTGATATTTTGCCAGGGTCTAATCCTTACTGATTAGGGGACTTGCCTTCAATAGCGTTGGAATTAAAACACGCCTTGCAATGCATTTGCCTAGATTGTTTTTTACTAGATATTTATTGATGTATAACGTTTGCTGTGATAACTGAAGGGCGAATCTTCATTGTTATGAAATTTTGCGAAGGTCTCTTTTTCGAAAACTCTGTTCTTTCAGATGTCGTCAATTCTGTAACTAAGAAAAAGCAATCTCATGTGGTTAGCATCCATCGCATATTAATACCAAAGTGCTTCGAAACAGGCAGCTTTTAACAACAGCCATTTCAATTCAAGGTTAAGTGGGCCAGTCATTATTGGCTTTCTGTGACTCCTTTTAAGGTCGAGGCTAGTCTGACCGGGAGGAAGACCTTGTAATATAACTTTATTTGAACAGCCTAACTCTCGAAGATGCCTCAAAATCGAATCAGTAAAAAGTAAATCATGTCATTTCGGATCGACTCGAGTCTCAGACCAATCCAAGTCATGCTAAGTCGAGATGAGCTGTGTTGAGTTGATCAAAGCTGATTCGATTCCACCAGTCAATTCATATCAGGTCTTTGCAAGTAAAGCCAAGTCAAGTCAAGTTGAGTCAAATTAATTTAAGCTAAGTTAAGTTTAGTCAAGTCAAATCAAGTCAAGTTTAGTCGAGTCGAGTAAAGTCAAATAAATTCAAATCGAGTCAATCAAGTCAAGTCAAGCCAAGACAAGTCAAGTCAAGTCAAGTCAAGTCAAGTCAAGTCAAGTCAAGTCAAGTCAAGTCAAGTCAAGTCAAGTCAAGTCAAGTCAAGTCAGGTCAGGTCAAGTCAAGTCAAGTCAAGTCAAGTCAAGTCAAGTCAAGTCAAGTCAAGTCAAGTCAAGTCAAGACAAGTCAAGTCAAGTCAAATCAAATCAAGCCAAGTCAGCCAAAGGAAAGCCAAACAAAGCCACGTCAAATCAAATCATGCCAGGTCCAGTCGTGTCAGGTCTAGTCATGCCAAATTTAGTCACGTCAAATAAAATCAAGTCACTGAAGTCAAGTCAAGTCTAGTTACATCGAATCATCAGTTGTTGTAAATACGGCTCATGTAGTTATAATCGTCAGTTCACGTATGCAGCAACCAGGGACAGTCGTGTCTTTGGTGTGAACCCCTCTCATCTTGAATTTCAGGCTGTTTCATTGTTTTATTTAGGGTAATAGGGTAAATTTCGGCAGGGGGTATATAGTCCCTGTGTAGTGTAAGTAGCACCATGGAGATGTGATGATGATTCATTAAGACAGGTAACCATTGGCATTGAAGATGGAATCTTTCATGAAAGCAGATATAGAAGTGTCTTGATTGTGTTGCAATAAATGAGCGCGAGGGTTGAAAATGGCTACCAAATAAGAATTGGATACATTTGAATGTATCCAAGGACCATGTCTGTCAGGTAAAAAGTGAAGACAAAGTCAAACTCGATGACGCTTTTTTGAATTTTTGCAAAAGTAGAGATAGAACCCTAACCACTTTTGTATTCCGAAAAATTCAGACTCGTCTCGTTTGACCGAGGCTAGAATTTTCTCGTTTGTACTGAGTCAAATCATATGTACTGCACATAAAATACCAACAAAAACATTCAAACGGAAAAGTCGTGGTAACAGGTGGGTGGGCACGGGTGCCATTATCCATATTTGCATAATATCACGTGATCTACACAATAGCGTGTGGCAACAGGGCGGACCAAAAACAGATTGTGATCATCTAACAATATTCACGAGCAAGAAAAGTCCATTCGCTCTACCATTTCAGTTGAATATATAATCTTATTTGGAAGAGATCAAAGGTAGGATATATATCTAAAGACGTATAATGCTTTCTTATGTAAGTTATTAGGCCAGTTTTTAACCGAGAAAAGTCAGCTAAAAATCAACACACGTCGGGAGAACAAGCCAGCAAGCTAATATTTCTTTTTGCCTTCATACATATTGGAATGACTTAGCTCTCGCCTTTCACAAATAAAACAGATTGTTTTTCGATTTACAGTAGTAGATATACAATAATATACACGCAGCTCGTTCAAACTACAAATGCTTTTGGTCTACTGCTGGTGAAATGAAAGGCACGCTCGACTTGAAATTGAATATTTTTTTTTTAATTCGAGAATTATATAGATCATAGAAGTCATTCCCAGAATTCAGATACTAACACAACAGCATAATGAATACTTGCTTTTCCTCACACACACAAACGTGCCTGTAAATTGATGCAATTTAACTCATTTTTCCTTGTCCTATCTCTGCCTTGAACTTCTGCTACTATAGCGATATGCTATTCAAAAGTTCGCATTTCTTGAAAACTAAGCAACCAGACTACTTATTGCTTGACCACGTTCCTGAAATTTGTTTGAAATTTTTCATTTATTCAAGACATATATTCTGGACAAAAACTTCGAGGAAAATGCGGGGCCGATGCCAAAAATTGAACTGCCATAATTGAGGAGAATCTAAATGACTTAATGGAGCTTTTTATGAATACTTCTCGTTTAATCCCCCCTCGAATTAGCCCCCTTTCAAAAATGCTTATTCGGGGATTGACGGTATTGGCAGAGGCGGACTGCCCTGACCGAATTGCTCGTTGATAACCGCCAGACGAACGCAGGGTGACAATACGAACTTTTTCCGAGAAGAAGCTCAGTTTAGTTTGGATGTAAGCATTCCTGGAATTCCTGGTTGCGCCTTTGGAGAGTGCATTCGCCCTTTCCATTTCCGCAACGCTGGCGTTACGACTACCCCTCATAAAAGGCTCTTCTGCTATTAGGTCCCTATATGGCAAGGACTTTCCGAAAACTTGGCTTGGCTTTATCTCAACGCGCGACCACTTCACAACATATTTTGGACAGTTAGCTTTACATAATCTTTTTGCTAGGTTTGTCCCAAGAAGAAAAGTTCAGGTTGTGTCGACATTGGCTTACTGGTTTTTTCATTCCTGTTAAGACTGAGAGACACGGCAATCTGATCGCGTGAAACTTGCAAGGGTTGTGAGAAAAGGTTGCGACATACTTAGGTAGATTGGTAACACTATCTAAGAATGACTGTAAACGGGGTAAGAATGTCTGAAGAAAAAACTAGCACTGCTTATCTAGATATTCCTCAAGAATACGTGACACAGTTTTTTAATGTGACATTCTTTGTCCCAAATACTGGTGTTTTTGAAAATACTTAAGAGATCTTCGCAAACATTATCATGTTTTATTATTAATGCTCTAAGGATCTCAGAACAAAGATGAAGAAAACCATTTTAACCGTATTTGACCGACTCTTGAACTGTCAAAAAGAACACCTCCAGCTGAGCTGAAGCAGGACTTTCAAAGCGAATCTCATTTCGCAAGGCCTCGCAATGGTGGTGGATATTAGGTCCTTCAAGGCATTCGTTACGTTGTGTAACTCCACTGACTATCATTCGCTTCTTCATCGCGAAATAATAGTTCAAAATCTACTATGAGCCCAGCCAGCGCTCATTACTTCATATAGCCTTCATAGCTTGGTTTCTGAAGTCGTTTCATAAGATCTTTCCATCTCTCGCGTCTATCTCAGAGATCCTTATTGTGCGCAACTAAGTCAGCTTGTATGTATCTGTAGTATCCCAGTGAAGAACAAGACAGATATACTATCAACCAATTGCTCTATGGCACTTGATTCTAAATGAGCAACGAGCAACTCAAAATGACTCTTTTCTAGCATAGTCAATAGAATAAACATGTTTACTCTATTGACTATGTTTCTAGACATGCTAGTGAGATTTTCTGGAAAAAATTCGACGGTGAATACTTTCTCTATGCGTTTTGCCTCATGATAAGTATTGTATTATTCTTGAGTCTTGACAGGTACCTAGCCTGGTTTATCGAGAGCCCGATCAAGAGACTTGATTCAGCCCGGTCCACAGCAGTAAAGCAAGCGGCTCTAATTCTCTGTGACAGCTTTCCCCTTTCATGCCCCTAATCTGTCTTCAGAAATCAGAATCTGCCTTTGTCTAAATAAGGGGCTTAGGAAGAGAAACGACGGGCATTTCACTCTGCGAGAAAGCGTACGAGATTTCTATTAAAACAAAAGAACTTCCAAGGGATTTCCAAGAGAATAATAGGACTTGCAGCAAAGATGTACGAGGCTTCCAAGGAGTGAATCGCCCCTCGGATAGAGTGACTTTGGCTTTTGACGTGTTGTTGTTTTGTTATTTTAGGCCGTAATGTACTTTATTCACTTTCTAAACCTGCTCGAATTGCATTTTCTGTGAGCTCTTTGTAAATGGGCGGCCATGTTGGATCTTGTCTTACAATATTCATTCTTTCCCCGTTTGTTTGCCGTCAGGTTATAAACTTCCTTTTCAAAAATTGTGGCCTAGAAATGCATTGACAGTTGAGAATTTAATGTCGAGAAGTTGAAACAAGTTTAGTGGAGTTGATTTGAAGATAAAATGAAAGCCCTATAGTTGAATAGCATCTAATGATAAAACCTAAATTAAAAGTGGCAATAATTACATGTACTTCTTTATATTTTAATGAGATTTAAGGATGTAATAAAATGACAAAATTCATCACAGGAGCTTTTTTGGGGTGTATGAAGGAGTGTTTGGGGGTCTGGAAACCGTAAAATCGCTCCAAATTTGCTCAAAACCGTAAAACTGTGCGATATTTTGAACAAAACCGTACACTTTTTTATAAGAACACTGAAATTGAAGAAAGCCATGCAAAGTTCTTAATTTTTCCGATTTGAAGGCTCAAAATGTTCTTAACATGTTCTCAATTTTCTTACTTTTAAAAAAGCTGTTGTTTTTCAAATTAGTTATAATTGCTACGAAAAGGGACGCACATGAAAAATGTCACATATAGTCACAACGTTCACCTGTTTTCTAGAGTTGAGAACAGGACCGCGCAACTTAAGAAAGCAAATTTTAATTTGTTTCTAGCTTCACAAAGCCTTGTAATGTTCTTAGCATGTTCTTAACTTTTCAGCCTCTGAAGCCTTATGTTCTTATATACTTTGTTCTTATAAGAAAAAACGTGTATGGCACGAGTCTCCATTTTCACAAAAATTGCACAGAATCTATTAAAACTCTAGTTTTAGTCAACTTTTACTGTTCATTTTACCATTTGGAAAGGTTTTCCTTCCATAACAATGTTTGTTTTCATTGCGGGCTAACCTGTAGCTTGACTGAGTCTGCATTCAGTACCAAAAACGCAAAATCTTAATCACAAACCGGAAAAATTATCCAAAAATGCCGTCGAACCGTTCACCGACGAGATTTTTAAAACCGAAAAACCGCGCAATTCCGGAAAAACCCGAGCCAAAATTGGCATAACGGTCTAACTTGTAACAGTAAAAACCCAAACACCCCCTCTATATATATTTTTGATACTTCAAAAAGATTAACTGTAAGTAATGAATTTCCTTTTTCTCCTCCTTTTATTTTCCCTTACCCTTTAAATACAGAAAAATTGAAACACGCGAAAGTTCGAAATAGAGGACATAAATAGAGAACGAAATGTAGTGTTTCTTTATTTTCCCTTTCTTTTGAAATATGCCTCCGTCTTCCGACCTTCAAACTGAATCAAATTGAATGAACATGAGCTTTCTGGCAGGGTGGTTTTTAATTCGTTATGTCGAGCAATTCTTTTTGCCCTATTGGCGTTTATTGTTGCTTTTATTGTATTTTGTCCGCTATCTCTCGGCAAATCAGGGCAACCCAACGAACATTTCTTTTGGGTCAACTAACATTGCTTTGGTACAGTAGAGGATTTCGAAAGAATCCTGCTCTTGTTTGAGTTTAAACGTATTACCAATCGTCCTAGTTAAAAAATAAAAAAAAATTATAAATCATCTATAAATTTTATAAATTATCCATAATTTTTTTAACGGAGAGGATTCCCTCTAAATTTTTTCTCTCCAAAAAAGAAACAAGAAGGTTCCATTTTGGAAACAGAGACTTTATGGATTCTCGTTAGGTCCCCTATTCTCAAAATCCAACTTTCTCCGCTGTAAATCGTTTGTACTGCTTACAGACTATTTAAGAGATGGCAGTACACACAGCAATTATTTCAGAAGCCTATTCGACGAAGGGAAGAAGGCATCTTTTCTCTGTAGCAAAGAAGAACGAATGCTCCTTTGAGTAACAACCCAAGAGCGGCATCGCCAAGCAAGTGCTATTAGACGCCCTCAGGGGACTGTTGCCATCCCACAGTGCAGTTGTAGTTTCTCTTTTTTAATTTGGTGGTTGGTTCGAGAACCCCATTAGGACCTTTCATTTTGTTCTGGTTGGCTGTGAAAGAGCTTTCTCTCTCGAATCTCGAAAGACCGTCATGTTATTTCTCCCTACAACGGGTAAAAATTTTCGTCGTTTCTCACAGTGCAGTTGTGTTTCTCTGTTCATGTCTGAATGCTGTGATCGCGCACAATTTGGTTGTTGGTTAGAGAACCCCACTAGGAACTTTCATTTTATTCCTGTTGGCTGTGAAAGAGCTTTCTCTCTCGAATCTCGAAAGACCGTCATGTTCTTTCTCCCTGCAACGGATAAAATTTTCGTCGTTTCCCACTGTGCAGTTGTGTTTCTCTGTTCATGTCTGAATGCTGTGATCGCGCACAATTTGGTTGTTGGTTCGAGAACCCCACTAGGAACTTTCATTTTATTCCTGTTGGCTGTGAAAGAGCTTTCTCTCGAATCTCGAAAGACCGTCATGTTCTTTCTCCCTGCAACGGATAAAAATTTTCGTCGTTTCCCACAGTGCAGTTGTAGTTTCTCTGTTCATGTCTGAATGCTGTGATCGCGCACAATTTGGTTGTTGGTTCGAGAACCCCACTAGGACCTTTCATTTTGTTCTGGTTGGCTGTGAAAGAGCTTTCTCTCTCGAATCTCGAAAGACCGTCATGTTATTTCTCCCTACAACGGGTAAAAATTTTCGTCGTTTCTCACAGTGCAGTTGTGTTTCTCTGTTCATGTCTGAATGCTGTGATCGCGCACAATTTGGTTGTTGGTTCGAGAACCCCACTAGGAACTTTCATTTTATTCCTGTTGGCTGTGAAAGAGCTTTCTCTCTCGAATCTCGAAAGACCGTCATGTTCTTTCTCCCTGCAACGGATAAAAATTTTCGTCGTTTCCCACTGTGCAGTTGTGTTTCTCTGTTCATGTCTGAATGCTGTGATCGCGCACAATTTGGTTGTTGGTCATTTCTTGAAAACTAAGCAACCAGACTACTTATTGCTTGACCACGTTCCTGAAATTTGTTTGAAATTTTTCATTTATTCAAGACATATATTCTGGACAAAAACTTCGAGGAAAATGCGGGGCCGATGCCAAAAAATTGAACTGCCATAATTGAGTAGAATCTAAATGATTTAATGGAACTTTTTATGAATACTTCTCGTTTAATCCCCCCTCGAGTTAGCCCCCTTCCAAAAACGCTTATTCGGGGATTGACGGTATTGGCAGAGGCGGACTGCCCTGACCGAATTGCTCGTTGATAACCGCCAGACGAACGCAGGGTGACAATACGAACTTTTTCCGAGAAGAAGCTCAGTTTAGTTTGGATGTAAGCATTCCTGGAATTCCTGGTTGCGCCTTTGGAGAGTGCATTCGCCCTTTCCATTTCCGCAACGCTGGCGTTACGACTACCCCTCATAAAAGGCTCTTCTGCTATTAGGTCCCTATATGGCAAGGACTTTCCGAAAACTTGGCTTGGCTTTATCTCAACGCGCGACCACTTCACAACATATTTTGGACAGTTAGCTTTACATAATCTTTTTGCTAGGTTTGTCCCAAGAAGAAAAGTTCAGGTTGTGTCGACATTGGCTTACTGGTTTTTTCATTCCTGTTAAGACTGAGAGACACGGCAATCTGATCGCGTGAAACTTGCAAGGGTTGTGAGAAAAGGTTGCGACATACTTAGGTAGATTGGTAACACTAGCTATCTAAGAATGACTGTAACCGGGGTAAGAATGTGTGAAGAGAAAACTAGCACTGCTTATCTGGATATTCCTCAAGAATACGTGACACAGTTTTTTAATGTGACATTCTTTGTCCCAAATACTGGTGTTTTTGAAAATACTTAAGAGATCTTCGCAAACATTATCATGTTTTATTATTAATGCTCTAAGGATCTCAGAACAAAGATGAAGAAAACCATTTTAACCGTATTTGACCGACTCTTGAACTGTCAAAAAGAACACCTCCAGCTGAGCTGAAGCAGGACTTTCAAAGCGAATCTCATTTCGCAAGGCCTCGCAATGGTGGTGGATATTAGGTCCTTCAAGGCATTCGTTACGTTGTGTAACTCCACTGACTATCATTCGCTTCTTCATCGCGAAATAATAGTTCAAAATCTACTATGAGCCCAGCCAGCGCTCATTACTTCATATAGCCTTCATAGCTTGGTTTCTGAAGTCGTTTCATAAGATCTTTCCATCTCTCGCGTCTATCTCAGAGATCCTTATTGTGCGCAACTAAGTCAGCTTGTATGTATCTGTAGTATCCCAGTGAAGAACAAGACAGATATACTATCAACCAATTGCTCTATGGCACTTGATTCTAAATGAGCAACGAGCAACTCAAAATGACTCTTTTCTAGCATAGTCAATAGAATAAACATGTTTACTCTATTGACTATGTTTCTAGACATGCTAGTGAGATTTTCTGGAAAAAATTCGACGGTGAATACTTTCTCTATGCGTTTTGCCTCATGATAAGTATTGTATTATTCTTGAGTCTTGACAGGTACCTAGCCTGGTTTATCGAGAGCCCGATCAAGAGACTTGATTCAGCCCGGTCCACAGCAGTAAAGCAAGCGGCTCTAATTCTCTGTGACAGCTTTCCCTTTCATGCCCCTAATAGAAACGACGGGCATTTCACTCTGCAAAAAAGCGTACGAGATTTCTATTAAAACAAAAGGACTTCCAAGGGACTTTCATGAAAACAATAGGACTTGCAGCAAAGATGTACGAGGCTTCCAAGGAGTGAATCGCCCTCTTCCACGTGCACATTTAGGAATTGATTTGTGAATTATGGCAAAATGTGTTCTGGATCTAGAATGACTTAGAAATCGCGTTACCATGTTTCTAGGCAGAATACAGTTTAGCTGGGAACACAAACAAACAGTGCCCCATTATTTTCCTTTCTTTTATTGGCATGTGACAAAATGTAGAATGTAAAATAGCCTGTGGAAACAGTGCGCATGCGATGTGAAGCCTAAACCAGAAGCGTAACTTCCTTGCTATGATTTTGAAAGATTGAGAAATTACCTCTCAGGTAAGTTGATGTATTCATTAAATAAAAGTGGTTTATTATATTGAATATTAGTAATAGAGATGTGTCTCAGTGACTTTGGCTTTTGACGTGTTGTTGTTTTGTTATTTTAGGCCGTAATGTACTTTATTCACTTTCTAAACCTGCTCGAATTGCATTTTCTGTGAGCTCTTTGTAAATGGGCGGCCATGTTGGATCTTGTCTTACAATATTCATTCTTTCCCCGTTTGTTTGCCGTCAGGTTATAAACTTCCTTTTCAAAAATTGTGGCCTAGAAATGCATTGACAGTTGAGAATTTAATGTCGAGAAGTTGAAACAAGTTTAGTGGAGTTGATTTGAAGATAAAAATGAAAGCCCTATAGTTGAATAGCATCTAATGATAAAACCTAAATTAAAAGTGGCAATAATTACATGTACTTCTTTATATTTTTAATGAGATTTAAGGATGTAATAAAATGACAAAATTCATCACAGGAGCTTTTTTTGGGGTGTATGAAGGGAGTGTTTGGGGGGTCTGGAAACCGTAAAATCGCTCCAAATTTGCTCAAAACCGTAAAACTGTGCGATATTTTGAACAAAACCGTACACTTTTTTTTATAAGAACACTGAAATTGAAGAAAGCCATGCAAAGTTCTTAATTTTTCCGATTTGAAGGCTCAAAATGTTCTTAACATGTTCTCAATTTTCTTACTTTTAAAAAAGCTGTTGTTTTTCAAATTAGTTATAATTGCTACGAAAAGGGACGCACATGAAAAATGTCACATATAGTCACAACGTTCACCTGTTTTCTAGAGTTGAGAACAGGACCGCGCAACTTAAGAAAGCAAATTTTAATTTGTTTCTAGCTTCACAAAGCCTTGTAATGTTCTTAGCATGTTCTTAACTTTTCAGCCTCTGAAGCCTTATGTTCTTATATACTTTGTTCTTATAAGAAAAAAACGTGTATGGCACGAGTCTCCATTTTCACAAAATTGCACAGAATCTATTAAAACTCTAGTTTTAGTCAACTTTTACTGTTCATTTTACCATTTGGAAAGGTTTTCCTTCCATAACAATGTTTGTTTTCATTGCGGGCTAACCTGTAGCTTGACTGAGTCTGCATTCAGTACCAAAAACGCAAAATCTTAATCACAAACCGGAAAAATTATCCAAAAATGCCGTCGAACCGTTCACCGACGAGATTTTTAAAACCGAAAAACCGCGCAATTCCGGAAAAACCCGAGCCAAAATTGGCATAACGGTCTAACTTGTAACAGTAAAAACCCAAACACCCCCTCTATATATATTTTTGATACTTCAAAAAGATTAACTGTAAGTAATGAATTTCCTTTTTCTCCTCCTTTTATTTTCCCTTACCCTTTAAATACAGAAAAATTGAAACACGCGAAAGTTCGAAATAGAGGACATAAATAGAGAACGAAATGTAGTGTTTCTTTATTTTCCTTTCTTTTGAAATATGCCTCCGTCTTCCGACCTTCAAACTGAATCAAATTGAATGAACATGAGCTTTCTGGCAGGGTGGTTTTTAATTCGTTATGTCGAGCAATTCTTTTTGCCCTATTGGCGTTTATTGTTGCTTTTATTGTATTTTGTCCGCTATCTCTCGGCAAATCAGGGCAACCCAACGAACATTTCTTTTGGGTCAACTAACATTGCTTTGGTACAGTAGAGGATTTCGAAAGAATCCTGCTCTTGTTTGAGTTTAAACGTATTACCAATCGTCCTAGTTAAAAAATAAAAAAAAATTATAAATCATCTATAAATTTTATAAATTATCCATAATTTTTTTAACGGAGAGGATTCCCTCTAAATTTTTTCTCTCCAAAAAAGAAACAAGAAGGTTCCATTTTGGAAACAGAGACTTTATGGATTCTCGTTAGGTCCCCTATTCTCAAAATCCAACTTTCTCCGCTGTAAATCGTTTGTACTGCTTACAGACTATTTAAGAGATGGCAGTACACACAGCAATTATTTCAGAAGCCTATTCGACGAAGGGAAGAAGGCATCTTTTCTCTGTAGCAAAGAAGAACGAATGCTCCTTTGAGTAACAACCCAAGAGCGGCATCGCCAAGCAAGTGCTATTAGACGCCCTCAGGGGACTGTTGCCATCCCACAGTGCAGTTGTAGTTTCTCTTTTTTAATTTGGTGGTTGGTTCGAGAACCCCATTAGGACCTTTCATTTTGTTCTGGTTGGCTGTGAAAGAGCTTTCTCTCTCGAATCTCGAAAGACCGTCATGTTATTTCTCCCTACAACGGGTAAAAATTTTCGTCGTTTCTCACAGTGCAGTTGTGTTTCTCTGTTCATGTCTGAATGCTGTGATCGCGCACAATTTGGTTGTTGGTTAGAGAACCCCACTAGGAACTTTCATTTTATTCCTGTTGGCTGTGAAAGAGCTTTCTCTCTCGAATCTCGAAAGACCGTCATGTTCTTTCTCCCTGCAACGGATAAAAATTTTCGTCGTTTCCCACTGTGCAGTTGTGTTTCTCTGTTCATGTCTGAATGCTGTGATCGCGCACAATTTGGTTGTTGGTTCGAGAACCCCACTAGGAACTTTCATTTTATTCCTGTTGGCTGTGAAAGAGCTTTCTCTCTCGAATCTCGAAAGACCGTCATGTTCTTTCTCCCTGCAACGGATAAAAATTTTCGTCGTTTCCCACAGTGCAGTTGTAGTTTCTCTGTTCATGTCTGAATGCTGTGATCGCGCACAATTTGGTTGTTGGTTCGAGAACCCCACTAGGACCTTTCATTTTGTTCTGGTTGGCTGTGAAAGAGCTTTCTCTCTCGAATCTCGAAAGACCGTCATGTTATTTCTCCCTACAACGGGTAAAAATTTTCGTCGTTTCTCACAGTGCAGTTGTGTTTCTCTGTTCATGTCTGAATGCTGTGATCGCGCACAATTTGGTTGTTGGTTCGAGAACCCCACTAGGAACTTTCATTTTATTCCTGTTGGCTGTGAAAGAGCTTTCTCTCTCGAATCTCGAAAGACCGTCATGTTCTTTCTCCCTGCAACGGATAAAAATTTTCGTCGTTTCCCACTGTGCAGTTGTGTTTCTCTGTTCATGTCTGAATGCTGTGATCGCGCACAATTTGGTTGTTGGTTCGAGAACCCCACTAGGAACTTTCATTTTATTCCTGTTGGCTGTGAAAGAGCTTTCTCTCGAATCTCGAAAGACCGTCATGTTCTTTCTCCCTGCAACGGATAAAAATTTTCGTCGTTTCCCACAGTGCAGTTGTAGTTTCTCTGTCCCAGGGGGTACTCAGTAACTTTCAATACGGGGGGGTCCATGCCACTATTTCCTTACAGACCCCCAAATATTGAGTTTAATGTTTTGGAGACCCCAAATATTGTTATCTATTTTTGAACCCCTAAAATGTTTTCTCGGATTTAGCCATCAGGTTCATGACAATTTACAATTTATAAGCCCTTGGCAGTTCGATGGGTCATTGTAATGAATTGCACCAAATCGCAAGATTCTTCCGTCAGATTTGTGGACCCCAAATATTGAATTTTTGTCCATGTTATATTCACAGACCCCAAATATTGAATAAGCTTAAGATTTCGGACCCCAAATATTGGCATGGACCCCCCCGTATAGAAAGTTAATGAGTACCCCCTGGGCATTAGGACCTTTCATTTTATTCCTGTTGGCTGTGAAATAGCTTTCTCTCGAATCTCGAAAGACCGTCATGTTCTTTCTCCCTGCAACGGGTAAAATTTTCGTCGTTTCCCACTGTGCAGTTGTGTTTCTCTGTTCATGTCTGAATGCTGTGATCGCGCACAATTTGGTTGTTGGTTCGAGAACCCCACTAGGAACTTTCATTTTATTCCTGTTGGCTGTGAAAGAGCTTTCTCTCTCGAATCTCGAAAGACCGTCATGTTCTTTCTCCCTGCAACGGATAAAAATTTTCGTCGTTTCCCACAGTGCAGTTGTAGTTTCTCTGTTCATGTCTGAATGCTGTGATCGCGCACAATTTGGTTGTTGGTTCGAGAACCCCACTAGGAACTTTCTTTTTATTCCTGTTGGCTGTGAAAGAGCTTTCTCTCCCGAATCTCGAAAGACCGTCATGTTCTTTCTCCCTGCAACGGATAAAAATTTTCGTCGTTTCCCACAGTGCAGTTGTAGTTTCTCTGTTCATGCCTGAATGCTGTGATCGCGCACAATTTGGTTGTTGGTTCGAGAACCCCACTAGGAACTTTCATTTTGTTCCTGTTGGCTGTGAAAGAGCTTTCTCTCTCGAATCTCGAAAGACCGTCATGTTCTTTCTCCCTGCAACGGGTAAAAGTTTTCGTCGTTTCCCACAGTGCAGTTGTAGTTTCTCTGTTCATGTCTGAATGCTGTAATCGCGCACAATTTGGTGGTTGGTTCAAGAACCCCACTAGGAACTTTCATTTTATTCCTGTTGGCTGTGAAAGAGCTTTCTCTCTCGAATCTCGAAAGACCGTCATGTTCTTTCTCCCTGCAACGGATAAAAATTTTCGTCGTTTCCCACAGTGCAGTTGTGTTTCTCTGTTCATGTCTGAATGCTGTGATCGCGCACAATTTGGATGTTGGTTCGAGAACCCCACTAGGAACTTTCATTTTGTTCCTGTTGGCTATGAAAGAACTTTCTCTCTCGAATCTCGAAAGACCGTCATGTTCTTTCTCCCTGCAACGGATAAAAATTTTCGTCGTTTCCCACAGTGCAGTTGTAGTTTCTCTGTTCATGTCTGAATGCTGTAATCGCGCACAATTTGGTGGTTGGTTCGAGAACCCCATTAGGACCTTTCATTTTATTCCTGTTGGCTGTGAAATAGCTTTCTCTCTCGAATCTCGAAAGACCGTCATGTTCTTTCTCCCTGCAACGGGTAAAAGTTTTCGTCGTTTCCCACATTGCAGTTGTAGTTTCTCTGTTCATGTCTGAATGCTGTGATCGCGCACAATTTGGTGGTTGGTTCGAGAACCCCACTAGGAACTTTCATTTTGTTCCTGTTGGCTATGAAAGAACTTTCTCTCTCGAATCTCGAAAGACCGTCATGTTCTTTCTCCCTGCAACGGGTAAAAGTTTTCGTCGTTTCCCACATTGCAGTTGTAGTTTCTCTGTTCATGTCTGAATGCTGTGATCGCGCACAATTTGGTGGTTGGTTCGAGAACCCCACTAGGAACTTTCATTTTGTTCCTGTTGGCTATGAAAGAACTTTCTCTCTCGAATCTCGAAAGACCGTCATGTTCTTTCTCCCTGCAACGGATAAAAATTTTCGTCGTTTCCCACAGTGCAGTTGTAGTTTCTCTGTTCATGTCTGAATGCTGTGATCGCGCACAATTTGGTGGTTGGTTCGAGAACCCCACTAGGAACTTTCATTTTGTTCCTGTTGGCTATGAAAGAACTTTCTCTCTCGAATCTCGAAAGACCGTCATGTTCTTTCTCCCTCCAACGTAAAATATCCCCTTGAACCTTCTTCTATAACTTTCCATTGCAAGGAGTAAGTCTGATGAATTGACATGACAATCAAATTTAATAAAGAGGCCTAAAATTAGATCTGTAACTATTTAAAATATAACGCTTCCCTTTGATATAACGAGAGCAGTTTAGTTAACAAATTCTAGCCTCAGTAATCGCACGAGTTGGAACGAGCTATGTATCAAAATCAAACTCAACTCAGAGTTAGACAATAGGGATGCAAAATGCTTGAATCTTCAACAGTATACCAAGAGTAGAAAGTTCTCCCAAACTTCTACGATTTTAGACAAAACCGAAGGTTTTTTCTAGAATATAAGAATTAGCAAACCTTGTGCTCTTGTGTTTGGAGGCTACTGGTGCTGTATGAAAATTCGTTGTTTAGGCCGAACTGGTACTTCAATGGAGACGGATCGAGTTGGGATGAGGAGGGTCGTCATTTCGTCTTTTGCAATCACTGCCTCGAATCATTGCATCGTAGATGGCCGAACCTAAGTATGTCCTGAAACGTTCCCCCGATAAAAATTTTAGATCCAGATTCCTTTCAGTTTTGCATCGAGGCTTAATTTATATATACAATTTTAAAATAATCGAAAGCAGAAACTTTGCATTTGGAATTTTTCTTTGGCTTCCCGCCCAATTCTATCAGCGACTCAATTCTCTAGCTTACCTGTCTGAGAGCCCTGGGCAGCCATAATTCTCTCATCTTCTCTTTCAATTAGCTACGTTTGGATCCATTTTCCTCACAAAAGCTATATGATAAAACCAGTTCGTATGTATACCAAAGAATTTGCTTTGGTTAGGCCTTGTCAACATAAAATTCAGCAAAACTTTACTCTCATACAACCAAAATTGATCAACAGTAGTAAAAAAGAGTGTGAAGGCTTCAGTACAGTAGAAGGGGCAATTCACTCCTTGGAAATCTCGTATATACATATACAAATCCGTTGGAAACCCTTTGCTTTAATAGAAATCTCGTACACCTCTGAAAAAGAGTGAAATACCCCTCGGTACAGTATTGAGATTCGAGAATTGAGTTTCTTGGTCAAAATTGGCTACGACAGTAGAAGCAACTGACAGAACAAACAGAGACCGTAGTTGATCTTATCTTGAAGTTGAAGACTAGGCTGAACCTTCGTCCTTTCTCTAAACCTCTCTAAATTGGAGTTTAAAAACTTTGCGCTTATTTTTGTGCTGCTAAGATTTGTTTTCGAATAAATATTTGAGAATGTGCTTTGGTGGCTTCGCTTTTCAGGCCGGTTTTTAGGGTGGACTTGTTGAAAGTTGAAAACAAACTACTTATTTCAAAGTGTTGAGGACAACTGCTACGTTTGAATAATATTCGCAGCCCATGTTATAGACTGGAAAGGCGAGAAAGTCGGGGGCTAGAGGTTTCTAGGCAGCGAGACATGGAAACAAATGAACAGAGCAGAGCCCTATTATTCTCCTATGCATAATTAGCATGTGACAAAATAAAATAGCGTGTGGTGGACGCACGGCGCATGCGATCTAGTGTGTAAAGCGTAACTTCCTTGCTTTACCTTTCGTGTTGAACTTCGTTGAGAAATTACTAAGTTTAGGAGGTAAGTATTGCTGAAATGTAGTTTGAATTATACTTGAAATAAGTATATGAAGTATGCTGTTAAATTATGCGTTTATTGTTGCTGTGTGATTGTAGGCCGTATTGTTAAAATCACTATAATTAAACCTGCTTCGAATTGCATTTTTCTGTGGTTTTGTTTCAAAGGCGGCCATGTTGGATCCTGGATTTTATTCTATTCAAAGTTTTTAGTTTGTTGTTCGTTTGTAAACGTGATTTTCAAATACTGCCTGATAACGAAAATGAATATAAGAAATAGAATAATTAGCTATAATAGAAAATATGGATAAGAAAATTTTTATTTTTTTTTACCTTAAAATAAATAACAAGAACTGACACAAGAAAAGTTCTAATAGTTATGAGCCACAACAAGCTTTTTATTTGAACAAACAAGAAGGGTTTAAGCGACTGAACGTACGACACTTAAAAGATCAGAGATCGCTAGAAGCACAATTTTAAAACCATTAATTTCTAACTTTTTTATTTTCCGCCTTTTTTCAAGAAAATCAGCTAAGAAACTCGAGAACGGACTTGAACGAATAAAAAGAAAATTTTCGAAAGAAACCGTTCGAAGAAATTTAGGCAAAAAACGATGTCATTTTTCATCCATTCATCGTTTTCATCCTCTTTTTCGCTTTTTAGAATTTTCACCCGTCACTCCTAAACTAGAGTCACTTGAGCAAGCAATCAGATATTAACAGGGTATTTTCACCGTTCTTCTATCAGTTCGAGTGACGGAGTAATTTCTCTTGTTTTAACTACGTAAAATTCTGTTAGAAGTGTTGTTATCGTTATCCTCGCATAATTTATGCTTCCTAGTTGACCAACGAAAATATTAATGCTGCGATCTTGTGTGGCACAAAATTGACCAACCAAGCCAGGGGCAATTCAGTATACATGGAATCTCGTACACTCTTTGCTGTGATTTCTATTGTTTTCAAAGCACCCCCCCTGGAAATGTTGTTTCAACCTGAATCTCCTACGTCTTTTAGAGGAGTGAAATACCACCCGAACAAAGCAAATCGCATCAATGAGTGTCTACTAATACCGGTTAATATCTCCTCCACCCCCCTCCGTTTGTCTCTTGGGGCAACCTTTCTGTAAGTTTTGGTTGAAATGAGTCAGCTTTTCTGATCTTCGAATGATGAAAGCTATCAGTTTTGTTTGTTATGTTACCTAGTTCTTCACGATTCTTTGTTCGCTTGGTTTTAAAATACGAGCTAATGATCTTACTTTCACATCCAGATGATGTTCTCAGGTTTTGTTCAAAGGCCAGCCTAGTTTTGTTTGTTCTTTGTTTGTTCTTAAAATCTGGGCGAACTCCGGGTTGGTGTTCTTATAAAATTGTTGTTATAAAAAACGAGCGTTATGGAAAAACGACAACGTCATTCTATAGTTTGGTCAACTTTCGTGCTCTTCTTACTGAAGGTATTTCTGTAAACTTCCTGACGAAAGACTAAATGTGAAGCTTTATGTGGATTTTGACTGTCTAACGAAATCTTTCCATTTTCAAGACCAGATTTTCATGGAAATTGTACACTCGAGACATTAGTTTAAGTCAATTATTGCCAAAATCACCCAGTCTTATAAAGTGATCAAAAGAGGTCTTGTGCAATATGCACTCATGTCGAAACGAGCAATTCTTGAAAGTATACATTCTACTTATCTAGACATTCTAAAACACCCTTGTGTGTTGCCCTTTTTTATAGTGGAAAAAAGAACCTTCGCTTGTAGATTAAGGCCTACTACAAACGTAGTGCCAGCGCCGTGCCGTGCTGGCCTTTTCTGGCACGACACCAGCACGGCATTAGCACGTTTGTCAGTGCAGACGTCGTGCCAGTGCTACCTGCTCCGCTTACACCACTTTCTTGAGGCTTATGGTGAAGTAACCTCTTTTCCGTGCACCAATTTGAAGCGGAAAGGAAATGGCGCGATATAGCTCTACACATGCTCTCTTTCTGCAGCACAGCCTCAGCACAGCTTTTGGTTCAACACCGTGCCAAAGCCGTGCTCGCAAACTCTGGGGCGGCAAAGTCGCCATACCAGGATTTAAGCACGGCATAAAATCTATAATCTCTTCAGACGTCGTGCTAGTCCCGTACCAGAGTGAAAAATCCTGGCATGGCACGGCGCTGGCACGACGTTTGTAGCAGGCCTTAAACCCCGTTTAAGCCATAGTGTGAAAAGACCTGAAAGACATAGATCTAGAAGATAAATAGATCTGCAATGCCTGCCAAAAGTCCTTGGAACACTCCCGGAATTTTCTAAAGAATACGACCCCTCTTCCCTTTTTTGCTTGGAAAGACAGAAAATCAACCCCCTCCTCCCAAAACAATGTTGTTCTGCAAATGTACAGTCTGGGTTTTCATAAGAAACATCGCGGGTTCTCGTGGGTTATTCCGAATGGCAATTAACTCCTTGAAAATCTCGTACACCTTTGCTGGAAGTCCTATTGTTATCTCGGAAATCCCTTCAAAGTCCTTTTGTTTTAATGGAAATCTCGTACGCCTTTTTGCAGAGTGAAATGCCCCTCGGGTTATTCTAGACCGTAGAAAATCAACATTGTTTGAGGGGGGTTCTGCTACCATCAGGGTAATTTGGCAGGCATTATAGATATAAGATATACAAGCTATATCTGCTTTGTTGATTCGAAGTTGTTCTCTAGGCCACGGCGATAAATTGTTTAAAAATTGCCATGTGCTAATTTTGTATTGTCGTGCATTCCCAGTCGCAGCGACGATACGCAAGGAAACTGCGCATTAAAAGACTACAGTAGGGAGACAATTCAATGGCGTAGCAGAACTGACGAGAAATATGGAATTTTCGACTAGACTTTTTATCCGAGTCTCAGATATCGCTGCCACCATCTTAAGTTGTTGCTGTTGTATACAGGCAGCTTGCAGCAAATTTCTGTTGCTGTTTTTCGGGATTTTATGAGCGCAAACTGAGACTCATGTAATAAGTCTTGTTTGAAACTTGCAGAAAAGTGGACTAAATTTCGGTAGAAGGTCCGTGAATAAGGCATGAAAAATCTAAGGCCCTAAGATGATTCAACATTGGTTGTGAAACATTTGAAATTTCCTTATCCAACAAAACGTTTTTCCGTTTGGCCACAGCACAAACACTGTTGTCAAACTTTCGTTGTTCGCGACAAGAGCAAAATGGTTTAGAAGCTTTCATTTCTTACGTGGCAAAATGTCAAACATTGCTTGTAAAGCAAATTTCAAATGTTTGGCAAACATTGTTCGATCGTTTGGCGAGGGCTTAAGAAGGAGTAAAAAGTGCAATGTCGCTTATGGTCTCCTTATCTGCGGCATGTATGGTCTCTGTCTTATGGAATCTTTGATATTTGAAGACTTGTTTTTGCCGTATTCTTCAGTGCAACGTTCTTTCATTCTATTTTAGGCCTGCATTGACCGTCAACTAAAATGCAATACGTACGAAATCTCAAAGATCTGAATCCACACCTTGTCTGTTTCCTATGTGGTGGATATCTGGTAGAAGCAACCACGTTGATCGAATGCTCACATTCATGTAAATACTTCTTCACAATCTGTTTACGTATTAAGACTATAGTTATTAAAATACAGAGAATAAATTATTGTAGAGTGCAGCATCCATATGACGGACTGACGGACAACTTTGGAGCTATTGCTACTGTCCGTAGTAGAGAGGTGTCCGTTGTAAGGAGGTTCTTTTCTGCAAAGAAATGACCTTTGGAATGGAAATATTAGAAATATGTCCGTAGTTTGGATGCTTCCGTTGTAAAGTTCGTCCATTAAGAGAGTTTCCACTGTTCAGTAGAACTAGACTTACCTGAGTCAAGTTATCACTATCGTTAATTTTCTGGACGCTCAAACTACATCACGATATATTGCCAGACTGAAGCGAAGAACAACATGATCAATTTTATTCAATTCAATTTAAGCGAACTTTAGGGACTTTGGAAGCATGTCTTAATAACGGTTTAACAGACAATTTAGGGACCAATTGTAGACTAATTAAACTACTTTGTGGTCGTTTGGCAGTTCGTTTCAACAAAGAATTGACCTTTTGCATGAAATATCTTCTTCTGTGCACTCGCGTCTGTGGCTGTGCCCTAAGGTTAGGCCATTAACTCATGCAAGGTTGCACACTTGAAAAGAAAAAATTTTCCATAGGTTTCGATCTAGTGATTTTAAGGTCCTCTATCGTTTTGAATTGTTTGACTGGAAAATGTGGGTTGACAATTGCCGCTTTCTCTATGTCTTCATTTTATGGTTGTGTGTCGTTGTTCTTGGTTTCCCTGAGAATAATTTCGCATTTACTGGTGGTTCCATGTAATGCCTCATAACTTTCTGTGAAGGTGTTTCTTCTAGTAGTCGTTAGTTGTGTTGCGTCCTACGATTCTCCATCTTGCTTCCTTGATGTCTATGCTTAATGGAGGTGTATTGCTAAGTTGATAAACTTGTTGATTCGTTAGTCTATAGTTCTTCCATACCATTCTGAACTGCTGTCTGTGGAAAGCATGTAAAGATTCTCTTACAGCTTTTTTAAGGTCTAATATCCCTGTATTGTACATGAAATATCTGTCTGTCGTCTTTAGGTGTCTGCTTGATATAGAGTTTCTTGGTCAATTCAGGGACCATTGTTGTTCTCCGTTGTAGAGAGGGCAGAGGGTTTCTGTATGGCGGTTCGTTTCTGCAAAGAAATGACCTTTTTGGGGTGTCCGCTGTAATAAGGTGTCCGGTTATGGAAATTCCACTATATTGTAATAAGAGCAATAAAGTCCTTCCTACTTATATTTTGAAGTGGATTATATCCATTTTCCTCTGTCAATGTCTGACTACATTTTAAAGCGCGTTGTGGTACTCTGACTCTAATACCTCTATCTTGCTTGATCTTTCAGTTTGCAAGACATGCATCGTACGTTACTTGGAAAATTCTTTTAATTGCCCAGTCTGCGACACAGAAGTACACAAGACGAAACCATTGGCCAATATCAGGTAAGAGCTGAGACTTTGTTTATAGAGTACGTGCCTCTACGTACGTACATTCAATATTTGTAGGGCGTAAGACTTGATATGTTTTTCGCGCCCTCTGTGGGATTGCACTTGCCTTGAGGTACCATGTTCGTCTAACCTTTCAAAACAATTAACTATTCGAGTTTGAATTATTCGTTTTCTTTAGATCCGATCAAACCCTGCAAGAGATTATCTACAAACTAGTTCCAGAACTATATGAAAGTAAGTTTTAACGTTTGCTGTTCTTATTTCACTTGTCGAATTAATTTTACTTGCTTCACTTGGCTTGGCTTGACTGGGCTTAACGTGATTCGACTCGACTTTAATTTACTTTGCTTTACTTTAATTTTACTTTACCTTACTTCACTTTACTTTACTTAACTATACTTTACTTTGCTTTGCTTTACTTTTCTTTACTTTTCTTTACTTTAGTTTACTTAACTTGATTTATCTTTGCTTTACTCTATTTTTCTTTTCTTTACTATACTTTACTTTACTTAACTTAACTTAACTTAACTTTACTTTACTTTATTTTACTTTACTTGACTTGACTTGACTTGACTTGACTTGACTTGACTTGACTTGACTTGACTTAACTTTACTTTACTTTACTCTTAACTTTACTTTACTTTACTTTGCTTTCTTTACGTTGCTTTGCTTTACTTTTCTTTACTTTACTTTACTTTACTTTACTTTACTTTACTTTACTTTACTTTACTTTTCTTTACGTAGCTTTGCTTTACTTTTCTTTACTTTACTTTACTTTAGTTTACTTAACTTAACTTAACTTAACTTTGCTTTACTTTATTTTTCTTTACTTTAGTTACTTTACGTAACTTAACTTTGCTTTACTTTATGTGAGTTTGCTTTATTTTGCTATTTTCCTGCTCATAGTAAACCCATTATAATTTTCAGAGGAGAAGAAGGCAAGAAATCTTCATGAAATCAATCGGAACCAGCAAGAAAAAATGAGTAAGTTCTTTCTTATTTGATTTATGTGTTCAAAGGAGTCAAACAGCTTTCCTCGGGAAATCCTTTGCGTATCAATGGCATTTTTGGGACTGTTGATTTTTGAAGGACTGAGAATTCTGGCTATGGAATTAAAAATTTATCTACTCCAATGCTTGATCATGGGTAGAGTTAGATTTATTCCCTGAGTCCTAGTTATCCCCCATGAAACCGAGGCTAGCACTAACATGAGATCGCTCAAACTGGTAGTTGTAGTAGGGTGTCGGTGTGGTGGAGGAGCGTAAACTAACGACTCAAGCAATAAGTCTAGGGTAGAGTTACCTTAAAAAACGTAAAGGACTTCATACTTAATGGTCTTCGGTCTTTTGAGTTTAATTTCCAGCTTTGACAAGCACTTTATCCAATCAGCCAGGAATGTCAAAGCCAAGTTCTCCTCAGCTTCAAATATATGTAGGATCTAAGGATCTAGTATCTCGTAAAATTTTTGAGCCGTAGATTTTCGGGGCTCTTTTCATGAGCAGAAATCACGCAAAATTTCAGGACGGGCTTGCCATCTTGCCCCCCTAACTAAACTCTACGCCAAAACCTGTGGCTAAGCTAGGAGACTTATCGCGCGCGACACTGTGTTGGGCGTGTCTCCCAGGGTAGCTTAACATGCGAGTGACATAAAAGCAACAAGCCCCCGAGTCATTCTGTTGTCTCCCAGAAACATTTGCGTGTCTCTTGCTACAAATTTTGTCGCGCGCTCCAAAGTTTCCAAGGTGGCTAAACTGGGAGACACCGAAGGGGCATCAGTGTCGCGCGCTACATGTCTTCTAGTTTAGCCAGGCCTTAAGTACCTTGCAATTGAAACTCTACGCCTATATCTTGCAACTGAACGATTACGACTTTGTCCCTCTACATCGAAAATGTTTAAACACTGTTTCTTTATTTTCAGACACAGGAGGGAAATCATCAGAACCAGATCTTGTTCACGAAGATTATGATAGAATTCTGGTGACGTTGAGATATTTCAGGTAATTGGCAATTTCTTCTATATCTTTTACATAGCGCAGATTACTCAACGAAAATGATGAAAGGTCCTTTTAAAGATGAATTTCTAAGTACATTTTAGAATAATACCCTTGCCAGAGTGGGACAAAGAAGTATCTTCCCTGACATTGTACTTCATTTCAGAGGAAACCCTTACTCTTAGGTAGCTAATTGCTCGGGAAGGTTTGGAATAAGCGATGGAGCTGGAGCTCAAGCAAGATCTTATTAGCGAGCATGGGGTTGGAATTTCAGTCTGAAAAACTCTAGAAAACTCTTCCTTTTCGTTTCGAATTCTAGAAAAGCTGTAGCCATTCGGAATTATTGGTAACAACGTCAATACGAAGCTGTTTTGAGAAAGACGGAATGTAATGGCATTTTACGTTTTTTAACTAAAATTTCTACCATAGCACAGAAAATGGTTACTTGTGGATAATATAATTTGCAGGGGGGTTTAAATAAGAGTTTGAAAATTTAGCAAAAAAATAATACGTGGGAGGATGGCTGTTAGGCACTTAGGAGACTAAGAGAAATTTCTTTCACCCCTAATTGTGTTTCGTAACTGACTTTTATTGTCATAGGCGACTAGATAGTGTTGATAATCATCGTGATTTTGCTTAATTTTTTCAGGGGGCCTAAGGCAAAGAGAATACGAGATGATAAGGTATAAGCCATGCTATGATGAAATATTCTTTTCGAAATCATATAAATATTCCAAAAGAAGAAATACACATATAGTAAACAAACATGATATTGATTATTATGATGATGATGATGTCAATAGCACTAGCTTTTTACCTTGGATAGCCAGTTGTACCAACCAGTTGTACCAGGTTAGCCTTGGAAATGTGAGATTCCACTTGATGAATCTGGTTTCCCATCCAATTCATCAGGATGAGTCTTGTCTTTCCAAAGCGAATCTGGTACAACTGGCTGATACTAGTGGCTGCTTGCGTAGCAGGATAAGAATAACTAATAATAAACATAAACATCTTTTACTTCTTCTTGTGATCGGAAATTTGAATTATAATCCTATTCTCTACAGAAATTGTTTCTGACACAAGGTACAATTTTTCGAAAGATTTCTTCATAAAAGCTTAACGATAGGACGATCGCCCTCTTCCTGCGATGAATGTCAGGCCGTTCTTTGTTGGTCCGTAGGAGCGTATTAGAGGCCTTTATTTACGCAACTGACTGCGTGTATTTCCTTGAAATTTTGACCCAAAAAATCCTAATCTCTCATATATTCCTTTTAGATTTTGAATCTGTTTCCAACTCGTTACCTATGCTGTCCGTTAAATCTACCGGTTCGTGTTATGAAGAAATTTGTTCTACAGAAATTCGATTTACCAACACATTGGGATGTAAGTTATTACACTTTTTGTATAGCTTTGTAAATCCAATAAAATTTTGGTTTTCTCGATTTCTACAGAAACTTCAAGAAGCAAAAAATTCTGCATTCCAACTCCTTGACCACAGTTTCTCTTTTCTTCCATATTTTATCCATTTTCTCAATTATTACCTCTCTTTTCGTCATTTTGTCACTCTCATCATCTCCGAGGGACATATCCAGTCTTCAAAAAGGCGTACGAGGTTCCTAGACTTATTACCTGAGTCCCAGTTATCGCTAATCAAACCGAGACTAGCACCAAACCGAGATCGCTCAAACTGGAAAGTATAAGTAAGTCCTAAAAGATAACCGGTCGATTATTAGTCGTAGTTTTAGCGCCCAGCATTTGAACTCAATAGCGATAACTACGACTCAAGTAATTAGTCTACAAGGTTCCTTTTAAAACAAGGATTTCAAAGGGATTTCCATGAAATCAATAGAATTTACGTCAATGGTGTACGAGATTCCCAAAAATCGATTGCTCTGAAAGGAAGTGGTTTCATCTCTTTAAGGGGCTGATTATATGGTACCTGGGCTGGAATTTCAACCCGGTTAAACGGGCTGCAAACTCAGCCCTCCTCTCCAGTCATCTCTCTGCAAAATTGATTTTGGGATTACATGAGATAATTTCAGCCCGGGCTGGAAACTCTCTTTGCGCAAGCCCAGTTTGACTGTGGCTTTAATCTCGTGCCAAAGCGTTTCAATTTTGGCGCCATTTATCTTACGTATTCCATTTCAGCCCGGCTGGAAAAGTTCTTATTTTTGCATGCCAATTTCTACCCGGCTAACCGAGCTGAAATTCCAGCCCGGGCTGAAAGCTCTCATATAATCAACCCCTAAAAGTCTTTTTCAACGTTTGTTTAACTCCATCATTACAAGAGCATATTCTGACGACCATTCTCACTCGTTTCTCCTAGTTGCTATTCTTTCCATTTGTATTTTAGAGTGTGCATGCAGTTTGGTCGATAGCCTTTGCATGAAAAATCGAGTTTAAACTCTTTTGGTGGTAGTATACCTATCTTATGACATACTTCCTTTTTGTAACAGGTTGAAGTATGGCGTGCTGATGAAACTTTATTGGACCATTTAACGTTAGCAGATGTTGTACGTATATATGGAATATTTAGAGAGGTGAAGCAGTTTCTATTTATTAATTTTAAATAACAGCAGGTTATCAAAGTAACCTCTCAACTTAAAGAAATTAAAGGATTTGTTGCATTTAAAGAGGCTCTTGGATAAAGGAAAATGAATGAAGGGAGTCGTCAGAACAGGAATTTCTATGTAACTTCAGATAATTTCAGGCCCTTTTCATTTGTTCAACATATTAGACATGACACAATTGCCGCTTACAATAGTTTCGGGGAGCTCTTCGCAAGAGTCCGTCTCCCATCATCGGGCAATGAGAAATTTCCTTCTTCCTGCTGGTTTCTTTCAGCAGATTTAGCGCGATTGGGCTAAAAGATGATCATTTTAGCTTCTAAAAGTAGCTTTGGGCTATGTAAAATCTAGTGGGTGGCATTAGTGAAGTATAACACTGGATTCCGTGATGGTGCAATCCCAGATGAAAGTATTTAAGCATGATAGCTAATTTACTTCGCAGTGTATATATTTTATGTGATGAGAACAAGGGTTAATGTCTTTGAGAACTTTAGCTTTCCATTTCTAGGTGGCCCGGGGAAAAGCCTTTCTTGCGTTATGGGCCAGAACAATTGGGCAACCTAATTTGCATACATGAATATTAGTAATAGAGATTTATCTTTAAGCCCGCTACGCAGACGTATTAGTAATAGAGATAACCCGTTTTTTTTATAAAGAACCACTTAATGAGGAATCTACATGTAGAAGGACCGAATATTTAAAAAACTTTTACTACTAAAGAGAACATCGTTAAGGAATTTCTCAATGTCGGGTGCTTTTATCACTGCAAATAACCAAGAATAAGAAAGCCGGTTCCATTCATTTCCAGTCGAAAATCACATAAATTGTACGTTAAGCATGTATCCAATGTTTCCTTGAGTAGTCTCGAGCTTTGCTCGCATGCAAGTGTCTCTCTTTTATTGTTAAGACCACTGTATGTGCAGTTAAAATTAAGGAATTATTAAGGAACTCTTCGAACTACAATTGCCTCAAAAGAGGCCCAAAAATAAGGGACTGAAAGAACTAGGCCTTGAGGTAGGTTCCTTATAAAAATAGTGTGTAGTGCGAGAACGACTATAACCGAATGGAGATAATCGGGTCTTTCAACAGATGTACGAAAGGGTACCGATACAGAAGTACCGATCGCAGTTTGCTGCGTGTGATTTATTGATTAATTTTGTGCTGGTTTTTAAATCAATTTTTTGTCATTTTAGCGAAAACCACTGGAAATATCTTTCAGCGTTTTTCCAAAAGAAGAAGAAAAAAACGTAACCCCGGATACAGACACTAAGCAATCCAATTCAATAAAAACTGATTTTCACGAAAAGGAAGAAAACACTGCAAGTACTATAGCTGCTCGAAATATCCTCACTACAACACCGGATCCATCGGATGAAGAAGATAATAAGCAAAACTCTGATCAAAATAAACAATTATCACAAACAGGTGAAATGCTCATGGACGTCGATCAAGATTGTGCAAATTTTACAAATGTAAGCAATGCATTGGGATCGCCAAATATACCTGCTGTGTCAGTAAATAGCTAAAATGAAGAAGACTGGGCCTAATTATTGCCGTGCAACGGGTCTGGGGTCCGATTTTGTTTTCATCATTACTGTTGGTAATGAATTGTAGAACGAAAACGAACTCTGAAAGGAAGGACCGGGGTTTTGGGAAGTAAGATCCGTGTTTGATTTAAAGGTACTTGGTCGTATTATTGCCGAGACATTCCAGATCGCATCTGAACGAAATGATGGAACGATGCTTGGGCGCTAACGCTGGTTTTGTCTGATTCTGATTGAAGAGACTGGGTCTAATCATTTTCGAGAAAAGGAGCATGGGCCTGATTTTGCTTTCATTGTTTTTGTTATTATTTCATTTGAGTTTCATGTGATGTGATAATGGAGATGATACACGAAAGAGGGAGCGCGTTCTAGTAATGTGTGATTAAAGGGAGTGGGTTTAACTGTTATCTAGCAAAGGAGACTGTGCTAACGTCTAACGAATAGCAAAGAAGGAACTTGATCTATTTCATGCACGATCTTTATAATTTCTTTGTTATTTCACTATTTTGAGGTCTTAAAATCCTGGGTTCAAGACATCCGTTAAAGAACGATTTGGAAGAAACAAGAATTTATATAAGTGTAGCTATTGAATATTATAGTTTGGAAAGTTGTGTTACGATCTATATGCCTAGCTTTAGTTCCTGTTTAATATATGGTTCATTTGTATACATTAGATTAGTATGGAATCGGTGTTGGAGTCTTAATGGAAAATTTGTGGCGTAAAAATGTATGTGTGAATGTAGTCAATGGAAGGGACAATGCTTGTCTATTTAGGTTAGGTCCCCTCGTTAGGTTAGGTTAGGTTAGGGTAGATATATTTTGATCGCTAGCTATAAAGGTAAAAGCTACTATGATCAAATTTGAATGATTAACTATCTATATGATGAGTCTATAGTCTCTATAAAGATAGGCTTCCTCCAAGTCTATTTTTGATTTGATCAGTGTTGTTGGAAAAAAGCACATTCGGTAACCCCGAGGGCGTAAATATGAGACAAGAGAGAAGAATATATTTTCCCAGATGTTTTCCTACCCAACTAGAGAGTTACTCCTTCGCAGAAGTGGCAACCATCACGTGCTGTCCACCGCAACGAATGAATATACAGAAAACAGACTTAGAGCAAGTCTACTGTAAAGACAGTTCTAATATTCTTCGGCAAGATAGATCTTCAGAACTGTTCCTGTTAGGTAAGGCTCTCGATATTTATGCTTCATGGGTTGTTTCTCCCAGAACTTATCTAGTCTGTTCTTAAATGTTCTGCTTGGGGTGCTGATGACATCCCCTGACAAGCTATTCCACATACGGGCACAACTCTGTTTTTGAAGAAGTTATTCTGATGTTATTTGTTGATCTTCTACAAAGCAGCTTCTTGCAATGACCTCTAGTGAGAGAATCTTTCTTAAATGGTAGTTCAGGTGTTACACCCTGGTCATAGTGAGGCCATCTTATACAACTCTAACATATCTCCCCTTAACCAACGTAATCTTCTATATGTAAGAGAAGGAAGGTCCATTGTTTTCAGCCTTTCATCATAAGATTTTTCTGCTATTCCGGGTAACATTTTGTTGCTCTCCGTTGTACCTTTTCAATGTTGTCTATATAGTGGGGGGGGGGGTGACAGGACAGCTATGATCAATGTACCGCTGCACCGGCTGTTTTGTAAGTGTACCGTAACAATGTACCGGTTTACCAGTTTTCCCGCATGCGCCTGTTATGGCATTGATTTTTCAAGTGTACCATGTACCAGGTTGCGTTTGTACCGCGTACCGGGTTGATTTTTGGCATGCCGTACCGTGTGCCTTGCTCTGTACCGGCGTACCGGGAAGCAGTCACCCCCACTATATATTTCTTTTTACGGGGGCACCAAACTGATGACTGTGACTCTAAATGCACTCCTATTAAAGCCTTGTATAACCGAGGGAGTGTTTCCTTATCCAGGAATCGGAAAGTTCTCCGTAGCAGAGCAGACTATAGACCATGGTATGAATTGCTTGCAGAGGTATTAAGAAAGAGATTGTAGTTTAACTTTTCTTGAGAATAATCAGAAATCATGAGTATGATTTTTTTCTTCCAAGCTCTTTCATGCTGCATTTTTTGCCATGATTTTGTATTTACTATCCCAGCGATTTGCGCTATACAGTAATACACCATTTCACCTTCACCTAAGCGATGTCTGTCAGCTGCACGTTGATTGCACCTCGACTCAATGATGAAGTCATAAAGTGAAATTTAGGTTGGATGAAGGTTGAAATCGATAACGATCGAGAACACTTTTACACGAAGGGGGCTTGAGAAACAGACCCAGGAAGAATAATGTTTATATTCATGAAGTACAGTAAAGTGACAGTACCAGCAATCACATTGTGACGAGAGGCTTTCGGCGCTCCCTGATTTTAACCATAGTAGAGCAACTAAGACCTCATTTCAGGTTGAATTGTTCACTTTGTGAACAAAGTCTGAAACTTTGCACAGAGTAGCTTTGGGGTGAGTAGAGCAAAATTAGAAGTGGTGCCCAAACATTCCACCCCTTTTTGACGTCATAATGACGTAATAAAGGTGCCAAATTACCATAAATTTTATGTCTTCAAAATATGCCAAACATTATATATTTGGAAAGAGAATTAAATTTTAACAAGATTTGCAAAAACACCATGGCCCAAAATTGTACCGTTTTCGAGATATTAGCCTTCAAAGCTTTCCTTATCCAGGGGGTAACACCAAAAACAACTATATCAATTTTTTTAAGATGGGGATTGAAATACCACGAAAAAGTGATTCAAAGTGCTCACTGAAGATGTTTCTTGTCTTTACATGGAAGAATTTATGGTTAGAAGCAATCAAATTTTCTAGAAGAGGGTATTATTTGATTCTTGAAAATACAGCGAGCCCCCGGAAAATTTTTGATTTGTTTTTTCTCAGTGTTAAGAGCTATTATTGGAGAAAACGCATTATTTAGAGCAGCTCTTAGGAGGTTTTTGTTAGATTTGGTTTCTATTTTAGTACGTAATATCTTTTTTCCTATATAGGTACTTAATGTATGACGTCAACGTCATTATGATGTTATCAGTTATGACGTCATCATGACGTCATGAATACCTAACGTCATGTAGTTGAAAGTGACAACAAATTTTTGAAACATTAAACAAAAATCAAGAGAATTAGCGTACTGGAACCCTCCAGTTCATGACGAATTATTTGTACATTATGCAGAACACTTGCACAACTCTGTGCACTTAAGACCTGATCTGAAACAGTTACATCTCCCCATGCATGACTTTTTGCAGCCACATCTGATCAGTTCACAACAAAAACTAGACGAATCGGGTAGCTCTGTCCAACAAGGTACTGTTTTTCCATCAGTAATTTGCCATCCCCAAAGGCATGGGTCACAATAAACATACTGCTTGTTCAAGGACTGGGTCCATTTCGATGCCTGCAGAATACATCGTTTGATGTATTGCTTTAACGCTGTCTTTGTCGGAGGAATATGCTCTACGGATCGTTTGTCCCTTGCGAAAAGAATTCTGTTGGCTTCGTTGACTTCTGCTGTGTTGCATGTTTTAGAATACAAAAGAACAACAAATTTTTCAAGTAAGGGCCTGTTTACATGGAGGCGGGCCAGCCGAGCTAGCTCAGTTAGGCGAGATCCTTTTTCAGAGCGTTTACATGGATAAATTTTCCAGCCCGGTTAGCCGAGCTAGACTTGCTTATTAACACTCTTCCATTCTTTTCTGCAAGAATTTCACCTCGCCTGACCGGGCTGGCCCGCTCTCCATATAAACACAAAGTGAACAAACAAAAGATTCTGTTGCTCCCGCAGATCTCGGGCAGGTGAGGTCCACGTCCTTTCATCACGGAGCTCGCCTCACCGGCCTGATTGTTCATGTAAACGCAAGATTCACAAACAAAAGAATTTATTGTTCTGTCAGATCTCACGTAACCGAGCCAGCCCGCCTCCATGTAAACATCCCCTAACTGAAAGTCACTCTCTGTTATGTCATCAGGTGACGATGCGAAAGGTAACTTCTGGAATGTCGATGTAATTTCATCTATGCCCATCTAAATAACAAAAAATGCTTTCTTTCCGTTGCCTGACAGTGCTGATGTTGTGTCGCAACCACTAAATGCATGAAAGAGTGGTTGCGACGCCAGCGATTTTTCTGGACCAAGTCTTCGCGCATTCTGATGAATAGAAAGGACTCTTAACGATTTTCTTGCTCCAAACTCCACCCATAATTCCTGGAGTGAGCTCAATCGATGAAAATTATATATCACAATAACGACAACATCACCGTCAACAGTTTTGATCAAAATACGCGAATTAATTTGCTGAAGCGTTGAATACATGAACGAAGATTCTTTCATGTATCTGTTTGGAACAACGGTTTCATTGTTGGTTGCAACCACAAGCTTGTGCTGAACTTCATGTACAAGGACATGCGATAAATACGGAAATAATTCAGCTTTATTTTCGTTAAATAGCAAAAACGTTGCCCAGTTGCCAGGCAAGATGGTGTTTTTCGTAACTTTACGTCTAACTCCAGCTCCGCGTTTCTCCCTTGTACTATTTTTAGGCTCTCGCCAATTCCAATATTAAATTCCAATATTTGAACATTGGACGGTCTTCGCTCTCGTCAATCCATTCAGGTTCTGGAAGTAGCTGTTCATCTTCACACGCTTTATAATACTCATAGCCTTCTTTTCGCAGAAGATACAAGGCATATGTGGTCAGTTGATGAAGGTAGCAAGGGACAAACGATCCGTAGAGCATATTCCTCCGACAAAGTCAACGTTAAAGCAATACATCAAACGATGTATTCTGCAGGCATCGAAATGGACCCAGTCCTTGAACAAGCAGTATGTTTATTGTGACCCATGCCTTTGGGGATGGCAAATTACTGATGGAAAAACAGTACCGTGTTGGACAGAGCTACCCGATTCGTCTAGTGTTTGTCGTGAACTGATCAGATGTGGCTGCAAAAAGTCATGCATGGGGAGATGTAACTGTTTCAGATCTTAAGTGCACAGAGTTGTGCAAGTGTTCTGCATAATGTACAAATAATTCGTCATGAACTGGAGGGTTCCAGTACGCTAATCCTCTTGATTTTTGTTTAATGTTTTCAAAAATTTGTTGTCACTTTCAACTACATGACGTTAAGTATTCATGATGTCATGATGACGTCATAAACTGATAACATCTTAATGACGTCGACGTCATGCATTAAGTACCTATATAGGAAAAAATATATTACGTACTAAAATAGAAACCAAATCTAACAAAAACCTCCTAAGAGCTGCTCTAAATAATGCGTTTTCTCCAATAATAGCTCTTAACACTGAGAAAAAAATAAATTAAAAATTTTCCGGGGGCTCGCTGTATTTTCAAGAATCAAAAAATACCCTCTTCTAGAAAATTTGATTGCTTTTAACCATAAATTCTTCCATGTAAAGACAAGAAACATCTTAAGTGAGCACTTTGAATCACCTTTTCATGGTATTTCAATCCCCATCTTAAAAAAATTGATATGGTTGTTTTTTTGTGTTACCCCCTGGATAAGTAAAGCTTTGGTGGCTAATATCTCGAAATCGGTACAATTTTGGTCCATGGTGTTTATCCAAATCTTGTTAAGAATTTAATTCTCTTTCCAAATATATAATAGTTGGCATATTTTGAAGACATAAAATTTATGGTAATTTGGCACCTTAATTACGTCATTATGACGTCAAAAAGGGGTGGAATGTTTGGGCACCACTTCTAATTTTGCTCTACTCACCCCAAAGCTACTCTGTGCAAAGTTTCAGACTTTGTTCACAAAGTGAACAATTCAACCTCTTAGCTGCTCTACTACCATACAAAAGCCCCACGTTAACCCTAGCGACACTTGTCAAACAACGCTGAAATACGCAGATAATCAATACTTTACGTATGTAACATTTCTACCAAAATCTTGCAAATGGATTTCTTCTGGAAGGCAACCCCCCAAAGAGGACCTTACGAAATAAACAGTGTCCACAGCCTTGGTCAAAATTCTCGAAAAAATGCTGTTGTCACCGCGCCATGAAAATCCCTGCAAGCAAAAGCAAATGCGAAGCGCCTGTCTCGTTAGTACCCAGTAGCTCTCAAGCGCGCGCCCCAGCCCCAGCGCTCTTTCCTGGGGTAGGATTGGTCTGGATGCCATCATCATTATCATACCGTAGAGGTTCAAGACCTTTTGTCGAGAAAAAAGATTTTGCTGAAGGAAGGACGACCGCGTGTCGGAAATACCAAAGTTTTGAAGTGAGCCGGGCCCCGGTAGAAGCGCTGGGCGGGCGTCGATTATTGAATTCCAGGTACCTTACCCCCGTCTGTTTTTGACAGGGAGAATTCGGACGAGTATTCAATCAAAAAGTGATTGTGTTGTTGCTTGGGTCACTTCAGTTCTTTGATTTTGTTGTCGAAAGCGAAGTGTGTTTAATCTTTCATCGTCTAGCACCTATCACGTCAAGAAAAGAAAGCACAAAAACTGAAATCAAAAAGAAGAACCGCAGATCATTATTTTGTTATTGGCCTTGCTGGTAAGTCATCAAAAATTAATTTCTTTTTGCAGTGTCTTGGCAGACTCAGACCTTCCTGCTTTGTTGATAGCTTATGGCCTAATGAATCATAAATGATAATCTCGATCGAATTTGAATGTCGCTGCGAGAAACTGAGGTTTTTCTTTGTTTTCTACCGTGGAATTATTATTTAGAAGTCTGGAATAAACTGGTTAAAAGGAAAGGCTTGTGTTGGATTGAAAAAGAGTGTCCGTTTTCTTTTGAGCCTTTATTTTTGGTTTCATACAATGCAGCCTGGCGGAAAATCATAGAGTTAGTTGTTTTCGTGTGATAGAAGGACTGGATGTACGAAAGAGTGGAGCCGTTTTCCATTTCCATGTTTCATAAAGTTTGACAGACCATATTTTAAAACATTGTCAACTAAACAACAAGGTAGTTTAACCTAACACAATACATAAACATAACTATGACTATGATATATGAACCTATTTCTTTAGAAACTATACCTATGTTATTTGAGGCCTTTTGTGGGGGCCATGGTCAGCTTTTAAGAACGGACGCTCTGATTGGCTAGTTTGAAAATTTGCTCATTTGCATACAATGGGCTTCACAAATTCAACCAAAACACCCCGTGACCCTTTGAAGCAGATTCAATTCATCAAGTTGTTCTGCTACTGCAGATTGCAACAGCGACTAGTTTAGGGGGTCCGCACACATACATACACACACACACACAATGGGAGACCCAAAGTCCCCGTATTAGGGGTAACACTAACAAGAGCGTACACGCATCCACATACACATATGGTCAGACACCCACCCCTGAGAAGACAAGTAACAAGGGTAACAGCGGTAACAAGCCCTTAGTAGTACACATACGTGTCCAGAGTGCCAAGGTATCGGGAGTAACAAGAGCGTACACGCATCCACATACACATTTGGTCAGACACCCACCCCTGAGAATACAAGTAACAAGGGTAACAGCGGTAACAAGCCCTTAGTAGTACACATACGTGTCCAGAGTGCCAAGGTATCAGGGGTAACTAGAGCGTACACGCATCCACACACACACATGGTCAGACACCCACCCCTGAGAATACAAGTAACAAGGGTAACAGTGGTAACAAGCCCTTAGTAGTACACATACGTGTCCAGAGTGCTAAGGTATCAGGGGTAACAAGAGCGTACACTCATCCACACACACATGGTCAGACACCCACCACTGAGAATACAAGTAACAAGGGTAACAGCGGTAACAAGCCCTTAGTAGTACACATACGTGTCCAGAGTGCTAAGGTATCAGGGGTAACAAGAGCGTACAAGCACATACACACACACATAGTCACGCACCCACACCCAAACTCGTACTCCTAAGTAGAGTACGAGTAGTCAGGGGTAACAGAGATTTACACTAACAAAACTCTCAAATTATTTGTCCAATAACTGTTCATTGATCTTTTATATTCTAGCATACTCGTAGAAGAGAGAACGTCGGGAACATTAGTAGTGCCTGTAGAAAGGCATGTAAATAGTTTAATACACTTTTTTTCAGTAAGCAACCCTAAAATCTCCTTTTTTGGCTTCTCAGTGTAAATTTGAGAATTGTTTAAAAATAGAAAACAAACAAAACTAAAATGATGTAAGGAATAGAAAACACAAAAATACTTTACTTTTAGCTTAGTTTTGTTTGTTTTCTATTTTTAAACAATTCTCAAATTTGACCGCCAAATTTGAGAATTGTTTAAAAATAGAAAACAACAAAACTAAAATTATGTAAGGAATAGAAAACACAGAAATACTTTACTTTTAGCTTAGTTTTGTTTGTTTTCTATTTTTAAACAATTCTCAAATTAACCATAATTTGAGAATTGTTTAAAATAGAAAACAAACAAAACTAAAATTATGTAAGGAAAAGAAAACACAAAATACTTTACTTTTAGCTTAGTTTTGTTTGTTTTCTATTTTTAAACAATTCTCAAATTTAACCAAAATTTGAGAATTGTTTAAAATAGAAAACAAACAAAACTAAAATTATGTAAGGAATAGAAAACACAAAATACTTTACTTTTAGCTTAGTTTTGTTTGTTTTCTATTTTAAACAATTCTCAAATTTGGCATAAATTTGAGAATTGTTTAAAAATAGAAAACAAACAAAACTAAAATTATGTAAGGAATAGAAAACACAAAATACTTTACTTTTAGCTTAGTTTTGTTTGTTTTCTATTTTAAACAATTCTCAAATTTGGCCAAATTTGAGAATTGTTTAAAATAGAAAACAAACGAAACTAAAATTATGTAAGGAATAGAAAACACAAAATACTTTACTTTTAGCTTAGTTTTGTTTGTTTTCTATTTTTAAACAATTCTCAAATTTGGCCGCCAAATTTGAGAATTGTTTAAAAATAGAAAACAAACAAAACTAAAATTATGTAAGGAATAGAAAACACAAAAATACTTTACTTTTAGCTTAGTTTTGTTTGTTTCTATTTTTAAACAATTCTCAAATTTGGCATAAATTTGAGAATTGTTTAAAATAGAAAACAAACGAAACTAAAATTATGTAAGGAATAGAAAACACAAAAATACTTTACTTTTAGCTTAGTTTTGTTTGTTTTCTATTTTAAACAATTCTCAAATTTGGCCAAATTTGAGAATTGTTTAAAATAGAAAACAAACAAAACTAAAATTATGTAAGGAATAGAAAACACAAAAATACTTTACTTTTAGCTTAGTTTTGTTTGTTTTCTATTTTAAACAATTCTCAAATTTGGCCGCCAAATTTGAGAATTGTTTAAAAATAGAAAACAAACGAAACTAAAATTATGTAAGGAATAGAAAACACAAAAATACTTTACTTTTAGCTTAGTTTTGTTTGTTTTCTATTTTTAAACAATTCTCAAATTTGGCCAAATTTGAGAATTGTTTAAAAATAGAAAACAAACAAAACTAAAATTATGTAAGGAATAGAAAACACAAAATACTTTACTTTTAGCTTAGTTTTGTTTGTTTTCTATTTTAAACAATTCTCAAATTTGGCCGCCAAATTTGAGAATTGTTTAAAAATAGAAAACAAACAAAACTAAAATTATGTAAGGAATAGAAAACACAAAAATACTTTACTTTTAGCTTAGTTTTGTTTGTTTTCTATTTTTAAACAATTCTCAAATTTGGCCGCCAAATTTGAGAATTGTTTAAAAATAGAAAACAAACGAAACTAAAATTATGTAAGGAAAAGAAAACACAAAAATACTTTACTTTTAGCTTAGTTTTGTTTGTTTTTTATTTTGATAAACTGCAAAAATAGCAAGTGGATAGTAAAGTAGTCCCAGGCTAGGCATAGTTTTTGTTTGTTCTCTATTGCTTTGGCGTTGAGTGACAGAGGTATGTAACAAGCACAACAGTTCTGGAAAGAAGAGCAAGAAACCACGATTTGGATGACTGCTCCATGGACCTAAGCAACAGATAAGGAAATTTCAATTCAGTTCAGCAGCTGACACCTGTAATCATATCATTTTTGGGCTTCCGAATCCTGGCTAGGCCATCTCACCTCACTGCAACGTTTATTTCATTCAAAAAGAGGTGCTAATTTTGTTCTTTCAAAACACCATGCAGAATTCATTTGTTTTATGAACAATGACACAGATTTTCACTAAAATTACTCCAACAGTCGTTCGGTTTATTCTGTTTCAAGGTTTCAACGTATTACTGTCCTGTCTAGGCCATCTTCCATTACCCTTCGGTTTGTGTTGCTTGGGAGCTTTTGTTTGCTTTCGATATTGATAAGGGGAATCTTTATATAACCGTCAACGGAACAAAGTCATTCGGCGTCAACTTCAGTTTCAGGACTTAGGCCTCCTACTCTACTAGGCCTTCTTTCGCCTGAAGCCATGTATATCTAATTCGCATTCAGCACAATTCTAGCTTAATTACAATTTGTTTCCTTGATTTGTTTGGGCCTTACTGCCGCCATGATAACATTTCAGAGATAGATAATCTCAGTTCCATTTCCTCCTTGCAAATAAACTTCAATTCTGTTAGCTCGTTTATCATGAACATCTACCATATTGGAAACTGAGAGAAAAACCGTTGCCCGTTTTCACGCACGACGCATCAGCCCTGTAAACCAATCACAGAGTAGAATTAGGGGGTATCGCCAACCAACTACCCAATCAGCGCTCTTGATACCTTTGTTACTGCAGGCATCCCCTGCCCTCTCAGCTAGCCAATCACAGGAGGCGTTCTTAAAACTTGACCACTACCCTTTTGTGGTGCTGGTGGGAACATTAAATCTCCAGCTAGCAGGCTTGCTTCCTTGTTGTAGCCAAACTATTTAATTGGGCAAGGCTTGCTTGCTACCTACTTTATTCCTAAGTATTCTCTAAATATCCCTGTGCCATAACCAGGATGATTTAAAACAATTCTCATGTCAATTTTTGAAGAAATTTGTTTGGAGTTTTACCCAATTTGCATTTAATTATGTTATTTCAACAACTGTGGTCTGGAATATAAATTTTGCTTTCTTGCCACCCAGGTGTTTTGATTAGAAGGAAAGGCCAATTTTATTGAATTAATTTCTTGGTTTTGAGAAATAGAATGATTTATGATTTTGCAAATTGAATCTTCAGAGATTTAGAGCTTTTAAATCTGTTTTGTAATAGTTTGGTGACCAGGCAAAATCGTGATGCTTTAAAATGTAAGCTTGAAAGATGAATGTAAATTTGTATGCCACACTTGACAAATGGGTTTGTTTTAAAGCTCGGGTAGCACTTCCCTACTTCCCTAACCAAAATCCAGTCAAGTCCCCCTCTTGAGTTGGGGATTGAAGCCCATTGTTCATTCCATGCAGCCTATGGAATATCTTGCATGGATCTTTAGAAAGACAATAGCCAGGGGGACTATTACTTTTATAGGAAACAAAAGCTCTATTGAATATTAGGTGTTAAGTCAGTTTCCATGGTTTTCCTTGGCAATGGCATCTCAAAGTGCTGAGGGTACTCAATGGCGTCTTGAAGGTGCTGTGGCATCATGGCCCAATCCAGCTGGCTTGTGGTGTCAGAAGGGAAGTGAGATTGCGGTTGGAGCCCCAGCTATGGTAGCATCACAGCCAGGGCCAAGGTCTTGATAAGTTACCCTGCTACTGAGATCCTAGAAACTGGTTCTAAATACACCATTTCATGTTAACCTACACGTAATGTGGATTAACATTAGAATGCACCAAACATGAAAACTTAACTGGATTGCAATTTATCAGGTTTCACACTTTCAGTTTCAGATAATTTTTAAGAAAAGCATGTCAAAAATGTCAAAAATTTCTGCTGATTTTGAAATTCTTTACTACTTAAAGACTATATGAGAAGGTTGCTTGAAAATAAAGGCTTCTGATTGGTCAATGTGAGAAATGTAGGAAAACTGATTAGTCCTTACAAAACCTCCCCCTTTTTTCGTAGCAGTAGGTACAATAACACTGTAAGAAACTTTAAGAATTAGATTTTAAGAACACACGCAGTTTTTTTTAAAAGCAACCGCTTATAAGCAACCAAGATGTAGAAGGACTAAAATTTTAAGCAACGTATAGTACAACAGGAAAAGAACCTAAGCAACTTTTTAAGTTTTTGATGATTTATATCACTGCCAGTAATCGAGGATTGATCAACATAGAAGCTATTTTCATTCATTTGTCGTCAAAAATCGCTTATCAATGGAGTGTTTCTCGTTAAGTGAGGGATTTCATTAAGAGATTTCCCTTTCACTTTCAATACAAAGTCCCTATATGGTAACAATACCAGCAGGGCGAAATCATTCCAGTCATTTTATATGCAATGTTAGAATTTGCTGTTTTTCTAGCCTCTATACTATTCTTAGGGCAAAAAGATACAGTTAAAATTAAACAACTACTAAGCAACTTTTGCTACTAAAAGGTGGCCATGAAAGGTCCACCTAGGACCGAGGACCGAGTGAAGTTGCTTATAAAAAAACTGTGTGTATGTCACTTTACCGAAATATATGAAAGATAGCAAGACTTTTTCAGTTTTCATTTAGTCAGGCATGATATCCAGGAAGGGTTTAGGATGAATCGAGTTTCAATAGAAAATGACAAATTTCCCCAGTCATCCTTCTTAAACCTTGCTTTTAATCTTCTTTTGGCTCTGTATCCTGTAGAAGTTACAATAACAAGCTGGCTAGGGGGTCAGCAATCACACTTTGAAAGATTCTATATTGTTAAGAGATCAGGGGGTCACAAATGTTTCTTTATTTTTCTAATTTTTTAAGGTCTTAGTTCAGGAAACATTTCTTATCCAAAAGATTTGCACTTTGGATTTAATATGACAAATTTCCTTAACTATCTTTATTTTTATTTGAATATTTTCTTGATCCATTGCTCTGCCATTATTAACTGGAAGTTTTTATGGCTATGTATTACTTTGATTGACAGGTTCTTCTCCTCTTATTGTTTAATGTTTGATCACACCCTTCCAGTTATGAATAAGTTGTTAATCTTTTTTACGTCAGGAATTGGGTTTTTATTTGATTTTTAATCTTATTTTATTGTTATATTATTATTGTTTGATTCAGCACGTTTACTTAGCTGGTTTTTGGATGGCCTAGATCTACGATTTATACCAAAGTAAGCTTTTCTGTCAAATTTCATGTGTTAATTTTCAAATTTAATTTTTTTCCTTTGCCTTTATTTTTGTTTCGGGTGTTCGTTACGTTTAGTTTTCAAAAGTCAGCGTAGCTCGTTTTTCTAGAAGATTACGAATTAGTTTTTTAGAGAAATGCAAACGACATGTGTATACAACATATACACAAATAAATACAACATATAAATACGAGACGACTTCTTTTTCGCTATTACAGTATTTCGCCCTACTTTACAAGGCTTCTTCAAGTCGGTTCTCTAAGGAAATCTTTCTCAATTTGAGTTTTGTGATATAGCTATGTATAGACTTCAAGAATTTATTAAAGCCTATTTATTTATTATAAGAAGGTCGAAATTGAAAGTTTATTTGTTGACTTTTACTGCAGTTATCGCTACTGAGTTGCATAGGAGTACGCTCAAACTAATTGCACTTATTAACGTTCTATTGACAAAATAAAAATCCGAGAGAAATTTGTATTCTGTTCGCTCGATGCTGTTGTTCTTGATTTTTACAATCGCTCACACAGTGGAGTGTCTACGTAGGGGAATGGGAGCGTACTGTAAACTCGTGTAGTGAGTCTATCCTGTCTGCGAACACCGCAACGACACGCCGTATTACGAACATTCTTGACTCTCCCGTTCTCTTGCTAGCGAATCTATACGCAATCTGCTGTGATGTAGATCCGCACTGGTAGTATTTTTTGCGTACTGTGTGGATACGCACGATACGCACTACTTTGGTGGGTTTTTTGCCTGATGTGTTGGGTTGTAATGCCTAATTAAATGGATTAGACTTGCTTTCCAAGTCCCTAACTTTCGCTCACATTGAATTGAATTGATGTTGTTGTTGTTCGCTACAGTCAGTTTGAGCGTCCAGCAATTCAATTCAATAGCAATAACTACGACTCCTGTAGTACGTCTAATGCTTGATGTGGTTGATGCTAGTTTTCCTTTGTGTGTTGGTCGTTTAAATCATCCGATTTTAAACGTTTTCTCCATCTCTGAGATACTAGTTTATTTCAGTAATCCAATTAAAATGCAGCAAAGAGAGATCGAGGAATCTTTTAGTATGTGCTGTGGTTGCTGTACTGATGGGATGGGGAATAAAATGTAACAGTTATATTTTTGTCCGATCTAAAACGAGGTCGTCTTGAAAATGGGGCAAGCTAATTCTTTGAGAGGTTAGAAATTATAAAGTCAAGACCGCTACAGATGCAAAATTAATTACCTCGAAAAGCTTCTTTAAAGTAGACGATTTTGTTTAAGAAGATTAACGTACACAGCAGATGGCTGCTAGAAAACGGTGAAAAAGAATTTAAAAGATTTCATTGTTTTTGTAGTTTCATTATTAATATTTCTTCACCACAGTTCATTAATCTGGTTTTTCATTAATAAAACACAGTGTCCATTGGCAGTGTTGAACGCAGTGCCCGCCTTGGCCAAACGACTCGATTTTTCATTCTATTTTTTTCTCGACATTTGATTTCAAAATCGAGCGAAAATCGAGCCTAGATGGCAAAACGATCACCAATCGAAAAGATTCACTCGATCTTTTCACTCCATGTTGGCTTTTCCTCTCTGCAACTTCCCACGGAATAACCCACGGAAAAACTTTCGACTCACTCGACAAGGTGGCCAAACGATTCGATTTTCAATCGATAACACCTTTCTCGTTCGAGATCAAACTTCACTCGATATCACTTGATGCCATTCAAGTCCCTCGACAAGGTGGCCAAACGAGTCGATTTTTCTCTCGATTTCTTGTCGAGTGAAAATCGAGTGAAAGATCAAGTCGTTTGGCTGGTGAGGTTGAAATTATGGGGTGGGTGGGTTTGTGGCGCCCACCACATCACCTCTTCCAATTTTGTCGGAAATTCTGCGATTTTCTTTCAAAATGGCACACAATAGAACATTTTTTAGTTTGTGGGTTATGGTTTTAGGAGTGTATGGAGAATAAATCTAGGGGGACTGTCCGGTTCTTAATTCATTGTACATTAAAATTTTACGCGGTTTTAGCATAGCAGCAAGCCAGTAGTACCAGCCTGTAGTACCAGATGTACCAGATTAGCCTTTGCAAGACAAGATTCTTCCTTCCAGATAAGCCTTGGAAAGAAAAGACTCCACCCAGTGGGTTTGGCTTTCCCTTCAATGTCACTACGTTTCCAACCGTCAGCAAAGTATCTTCCAGAAGCTCAGAACATTGGCGGAGATTCAAAATTCCTGCTGGTGGGGCCAAGAGGCCTAAATTTCCGACAGTCACTAAAAAATGTTCTATTTTGTGCCATTTTTTTTTAAAGAAAATCGCTGAATTTCTGACAAAATTGGAAGACGTGGAGGGGGGCTCCCCAAGCCCCTCGGCCCTCCATAATGAAAACAGAATTTCAAACCGAAGATGAAAAGTAAAATAGGTAGCTATGTTGCTAATCTTCCTTTGTTTCTGTTAAAGTCTTATTTTTTTGTATCTACTAGTTTCTTTTTTTTAACAGTAATTTAGACTATCTATTTCTTTTTCCTAGTTAAGATTGATTTTTTATCTAACGTTCTTGCATACTGTTAATGTTATATTTGCTGTTATGTATGCTGTTATGTATTGTTATGTTAGGTTAAAGGCCATCTTGGCCCAGACACCTAAAAAGATAATAATAATAATTTCCACCTCTCGCTCAGACAAAATAAGGGAATGTACTAGAATTCTACAAAGCCCCGATTTTAGTAGCTACGGACGGTTGAGCTGTGTCCTTGACGGCTGTACCGCTGCGATTGTTTCTAAAGAATGGGTTTCCTAGGGGTTTTTCACTTTCTCATGGAGGACCGGATTGCTTCTTTCAGGGGGAATTCATATTCATGGCTCTGTAAAATCAGTTTTGCATGTGCAAAATCAAAGCGGCTCACGGCTTCCATCTAACCACAATGGCCGATTAATGAGATCAATGAGATCTTTTAAAATCAAGCAGCACGAAATAAAACAATACTGTCTTATCATCTGTGTGTTTGATCTCAATTTTCAATAAACTAAATGCTTGCGATTTCAGTCTGCTTGTCGCTTTCTCCGTAGTGCTCTCTTCTGACTCCAACGTACGTTATGTGTTGTAGGGGTTTTACTGTGATTTCTGAAATTTGGATAAGATAGTTTGGAAATAGCCCAGCTTAATAGATGGATTGTTGATGGATGAAAATACTAACGAGGATCTCTGATTTTCTTTACAGTACATTATTCATTTAGTGAATCGATGAGCTAACGAGCGCATTCTCTTCTCTGGTTCCATTAATTTAAAGCTCAAGATTTGGATACTTGTAAGTATACAACTACTTATCTCTTACTTCTTAATCCTTAAACGTAAAATTGAAATCGAGGTTGTAGTCTGTTACTAGCCCAAGTCTACCCAATCGTCGTTTGAAGGTGCTGTAGCTTCTTGGCCTTATCCAGCTGGGTCATTGTGTAAAAGCTCAGCAAGGACGGGTCGGGGCTCGAGCGTCAAAGCCAGGATGGGGGTCTCGATTAGTAAACCTATTACCGAGATCCAAGCGATTGGCGCTAAATATACCGTTTTACCATCGCCTTTCCGCGTTATCCTTGATCTTGACGCATCAGTGACATGCAGCAGGCAGCAGCCACACACGGCACTCATAACTGCCGACAAGGTATACCTTACCTTTGACACCGAGAGGGGGGTGGCCAGGACCCCCCAGACCCGGCCTATTTGAGAGCCCGCAGTTACGATGGTCATTTCACTTTAAAAATGCGTACGAGAGCATCTGCTAAATTAAAAAGTTTTACAAATGGCAATCCAATAAGCATTTTCGGACCTCCGTGCTGTTAGCCAGGGAATGGGGGTAACTCCAAAGCACTCTTGTTTTTCATCAAGGTATTTATGGTGCCAGGCAAGATCTATTGACAGGAGCATTTCGTGTACTTACAAAGACATAACTTTTTCAAACAGTGGTTGATTGTGCAGTTGTCGCCAAAGCCAATTTGTTGCTCGCATTGTCCGTAACTATTGATTAAAAGGTATCATTTCAAACACACTAGTCTCATTAGAGTCATACATGTAAGCCCTTAATTTTGTTATTTAATTTATTGCTTGATTTACCTTATTAAAGAATACCTCCAGTCTTAGCAGAATAAGTCGCTCTTTAATTAAATAGGATTGCAATCGCAGTGGATCTCGAAGTTTGCTTTTCTAAATTTGTTTGCCCCTTTTCAAGGTCAAATTTTGTTTGTGAGAGTTTCTTCTATTGAAAATTGTGTTTTTCCGATCCAGGATTTACCCCGGGGGTACTTCCATCCTTCAAAATACTAGACGTGCCGCCCAGTTGGTTTTCTTTTTTCTCGTACAATTTCCCTACATATGGGTCTGTTTTTCGTGAAGAATCTCTACACATAGGTAGTATAATCTAAGAATACTTTTAGACCTAGGTTGTTTTTAAGAGGTAAGCTAAATGTGCTTTCGCAATTAAAGCAAAGCATTGGTCGCCTCAGATGTTAAGCGGCGCTTAAATTGGGTCTGCGAAATTTAGATATTGCGGTAAATGGGTAGAAAATTTCATTGATGTCCCCTCGGTGTCTCCCAGTTAAACCACCTCAGAAACTTTGTAGCGCACGACAAAATTTATAGCAAGAGAGACACGCAAATGTTTCTGGGAGACAACGGAAACATTTCTTGTCTCCGCGACATGCCAATGACTCAGGGGACATGTTGCTCGCTTGTCACTCGCATGTTTAGCCACCCTGGGAGACACGCCGAATACAGTATCGCGCGCGACAAGTCTGCTAGTTTAGCCATAGCTTTATATTTTTCTTTGTCGTGAGATATACAGGATATAAACATGAACCATAACAAAACATTCACATAAACTTGCTTCATTTTCTAAACTTAGATATAAATGTAGTCTTTGGGGGGAAGAGCGATGGGAAATATATTGTTATTCTGTTATTTATTTGTACAAACCGTCTTGCTCTTGAAAGTGATTCTTTGTTTTTTCATCCGAGCCTCGACAGTCTTAATTTTTTGGGAATTTTCAGTCTCGTATCTTGTTCCTTATAAAGGTGTTCCTTATAAAAATATGTAATACACGCTTTTTTTATAAAGAGCCACTTTATAAGGATCCTACATGTAGAAGGCCCGAAAATTTAAAGAACTTATACTACTAAAGAGAAAATCATTAAGGAACTTTTGAATGTTGAATACTTTTGTCATTGCAAATAATCAAGAATCAGAAAGCCGGTTCCATTTATTTGCACTCGAAAATCACATAAATTGAACGTTAAGCATGTATCCAATGTTTCTTTGAGTAGTCTCGAGCTTTGCTCACATGCAAATGTCTCTCTTTTATTGTTAAGACCACTGTTTGTGCAGTTAAAATTAAGGAACTATTAAGGAACTTTTGGAACTACAATTGCCTCAAAAGAGGCCCAAAAATAAGGAACTTTAAGAACTAGGCCTTGAGGTAGGTTCCTTATGAAAAAAAGCGTGTATGTAAAAAGAGGAAAGAGTAAATTTTCTGTTTTGAAAAGTTCCGTCTGAAGAATTTTGTCTAAGATTGTAGCTAGGGCTAGTACTTACACATATGAATAATGAATATATGCTTCCCCTATCTGAATAAGAATCAATATCATAGTTTCAACAGTTGGTGAATTGTGGTACACTTTATCTCATTTGAAATAGAATGAAGTCTAACCAACATTGCTCACATGTCATCCTCATATGTTAAGCATGAAATTAAAATCGTTTTCGTTTGAAGAAATTAAATGGTGAGTATGTGGAAAATAAACTTCAATTTAAAAAGCACTCTCACATTTCTCTTATTTAAAATATCTTTTTATTCATTTGCATTATTTTAATAGTTTATTAAACTTTTAGTGTTGCTTGGGTTAAAGGTAACACTTTTTGAGTGTTTATTGCAGCGAATTCAATCGTACCTTCTTTTAAAAATAGGCCTATAAAAACTTTTATAGGCACTGTGAATTTTAAAGGTTGGCTGTTCTTAAATAATCACCCCCTTTGTAACTCTGAAATGTCCTTCACTTCCTTCGTCTGTTCTCTGAGAGAACTTCTCTCAGTTCTTCAGTTTTTTTGAGGATGCACTTTTTCACTCAGTGTACCATATTTGCTTGGAAGCGCAACATTCTTGCTTCTTCATTCGGTTGGATGGTTCGGTTGGATGGTTTCGTACATCTTTATTTTCACTAAGCAAGTGGACGTTTGTCCAGCCTTCAAAGTGACTTAAATGTTGGACATTCCAGCTTGTTTCAGTTCAGTTTTCAAAGCTGCCTAAAAGTTGCTTAACACATTTTGTACCTAACAACAACTGCTCACTTCACGGGTCAAAATCATCAACAGTTAGGCCTACAATGCAAGACTTTGGGCGAGAGTAAAAGCCTGGCTAAACTAGGAGACATGTCGCGCGCGACATTTCCACGGGTGACGTTTAGCCACCTCGGAAACTTTGTAGCGCGCGACAAAATTTTTGCGAGAGACACGCAAATGTTTCTGGTAGACAATATAAAAATTTCTTGTCTCCGTGACTCGGGGGACATGTTGCTCGCTTGTCACTCGCATGTTTAACCACCCTTGGAGAGACGCTCAATACAATGTCGTGCGGGACATGTCTCCTAGTTTAGTTAGCCACAGCTTAAATGGAAACACGTTAAACGTTTAGGCTGTTATATTTTTCACATCAATATATATACCGTATTTAAATGCTACAGCTCATGTTCAGACCAGTCCAGCCCTAGTTGCTTATTAAGTTAGTGTATTCAGCCCGATTTTCATAAGGATTACAATTAGGCCTTAAGGCCTTCAGTTTGTTCTTAGAAATTTGACGAAAACTTTCCTTCGGTTTTCTTCAGAAAATTGCGTTCGGCGCATTTTTTATCACTAAAACCTGTTAGTTAAATCGTTAAATTAATAAACGTCTTGCCTTGTTTTGGTCCCGTGTTTTGCATCCTGAAAAAAACTGCGTATATCTTTGCATTAATATGATTGTCTGAACTGTCATTTAATTAATAATTTAATGCTAACTTAAAATTGAATCCATATTTTATAAGGTAGAATTCATATACAGTGCTATTATTCCTAATACACTACTTCTCTTGCAGACTGGCAGCTAGAAGTTGGCGAGGCGAGGTAAGAGGCCTCAATTCTATAATAAAATACACTCTTTTTTCTCTAAGAACAATTTTATAAGACTACGAGCCTGGATTTTGCCCCGATTTCAAGAACAAAATAAAAACAAGCTGAGGCTGGCCTTGTTATATGCCCTATCAGCTAAACGTGAAAGTTTAAGACAGACAGACTGAGTGTAAAAAATCAGCCGCAAAAAGGCAAAAACTTAAGAACAGCCAGCCTCAATCGAAATTTCCTGGTTCTTATAAAAAAAGAGTACAGGCTAAGCCTACTGCCTGTTATGCTTAAGCCTATACACGCGAGGCCGTTCTGGCCGTTCCGGTTAGCTTGACAGTCTTCGTAAAGTGGGCCAGCTTGCATGCTGTTCTGAGCCCGGACGAAGGCTAATCAAACTGCATTCCTGTTTTGATATGGAAATTTTTCTTGAATGCGTCGAAACGACATCAAGATTAAGAATCGTAATATTCAGGTAGGATCAAAAGGCAGAGCCTAGGTTTTCACTGAAGGTCTTTCACAAATGTTAAAACTGGTTCCACGAATGCAAAACGACTTTTTATATGTTATATAAGAGATTCTAGGCCGAAATTTTGTGGTTTTTGTCATTATCGTTTCTGTAATAGTTTCTGGTTTTCCACCTGCATATTTTCCATGTTAGAATTTTAGAAACTTGTATAACCTAATTTAATTTGAGGTTGAGTTTATTACATTAATTATTTTATAAATTCATGCTTATTATGTTAAGTCCAGCCCTTTCCTGTGAAACTGGGCCAGGCTTAGATAGGCTCTAGTTTGTCCACACTTCGTTCTTATATCATTTCGAGAATGATCTGAATTTTAGCTTTCCGTACAACTCTGTGTCTTGTCAGGTGATTGGTATTCAAACCAAATTCAGCTTCACATTTCTGATTTGCGCATTCACATCGGCATCTATATATTCTACCGTAGTCGTTTGTTTCGGTCTATTTCTTTAACGTTTCTCAATTTGAACCTTTAGGCCCTGTTTTTCAAGCCCCTATGTTACAAGCTTTACAAACTTTACAATGCTTTTCTTAAATCGGTGGAGATGGAGAATTACCAGTACACCAGTACACCAATGCGAAAACACGTTGTTTCTCAATTAACGTTTTCTGCCGCACCCATCTTTTCCCTCCCCTGGGTGACGGCCCTGCATAATTCGTCAAAAGCGCTCTAGATCTAAAGTTTGTTGGTTATTTAGAAATTGATTACGAGAAACCTGTGACTCGCATTTAAAGCTTTCTTATTTTTATTATCTTCCGCATTGAGTTATCAAATGGAAAGTGATTACACAAGTTAAATCTACAAATCCAGCTTACGTACGGACTTCTCCACAAGTGGCATACCACAATAGATGGGATTCGAACCTGGACTGCATGACCAGAGAGCCAACGACGTTTCCACACTGAGCTATAGAGCTCAATGAAATCGTCGAGTAATTCTCAATCATAAAGCCCAAGGCTCTTCTCCCGGTTGACTTTTTGTGTTTCGGCAATGTCGAGCCTTTCAGCTTTAGTACAATTTTACACTCAGTTTGAGATTCAGATTAGCCGGGTTGAGTACCTTTAAAATACGCGCCAGTATTTCACCAGTGAAAGTCTCTTCAATACCTTTATTGTTTGCTGTATTTTTGGCCTAATTTGTCTAAAATTTTAGCTTATTCCTATGAAATGAATATTTTATAGCCAACAAAAAACAGCTGCCGTGTCTTGTGAAATATCAACTTTCCCAGTAGACATTTTGGAGCTACCATTAGCTGTCATGTGTCTGTACAGGGTTTGACATTGAATATCAATTTCAGATGAAACTTCGCTCTAAAGCGTTCAAAACTGAATCTCAGCTCAGAAGTGACATTCTCCCGATATCTGTCTTCCGGTATACGTTGTTTAGACTTATTACCTAAGTCGTAGTTATCGCTATGTAATAGGTCTACACGTTCTATAAAAACGAGTTTGTAAGTAGAGCTTTTTCCTCAGCATTTCAAAGTCTGTTTTTAAACTTGGGGTTAAATCGGAAAGGGCTAAAAATTAAGAAACTTATACTACACACTTTTTTATAAGAACCCTTCCCTTCGATTTTAGCCTGCCTTTTTTTTATTTTTGAAGCGATTTTTCACCAGCTTGTCACCCCTAACCCTTCTAAAAACCATGTTTAAAATGCGTTTCCGCGCTAGGGCTTCATGCTGGTGAACTTAAAACGAAAAGCATTTATGCACTAAGCAAGGTTTCTTGTTATAAGAAACGAGTAAATCATTTAGCTATTTTATTACAATCTAAATTTTCGCATATTCTATAACCAAACAGTAAAACATCTGCATGTTTTGTCATTCCACATCGGCTTAACTGCCCAAACAATGGATTAGGATCTTTCATCTATGTAGCCTTTAATTTAAACAAGCTTGGTTTCAGATTCGCTCGTGGATTCCATTCGATGTTCTCGCTCAGAATTCCATCTCATTTTAGCGTTAGTATACTGTATTGAAGATCTTGACTGGACAAAAAATTGATTCGTCTTTCTAATTATTTCAGGCTGCTTTCAAGGAATGATAATCGTCTGGTATCTTGGGAAGTAAACAGAGTTATTGGTTAAACCGTTCGACAGAAAGAAGGTTAGATTATTTCAATTTTTACTGCTTTTTCCTTGAACATACACGCTTACATAAGAACAATTTTATAAGAACAAGACCAGGGAGCTTATAGAACGGGAGGCGCAACATCCGTATGATTACCATATCCATCTGATATGCAGCCTCGCTTTCAAACCCCCGCCTTTTTTCAAAACCCGGCATTTTTTGAAAAAATTTTTTTCATGTAAACAAATATGGCGTCGGGAAAAACCTTACAAGATTTTTTTGAAGAAGGTGAAAATTATTGGGAAAATGGTGCAACTCTGAAGAAATAGGCAAGTACGATGAAGAAGACGAAGAGAGACAAGAAGACTATGATATAAATGTTGAAACTGTTGTTCAATTGCTTGACATGGACTTGAGCTTCACAACATCATCCTGCGTAGGCCGCCACAGTATCGATGCTGCAGAAGTAAAAGTCGAGATACGAGATATTATTACAAAATTTGCTAATTCTAAACAAAATTTTGGGCCGTTAACAACAACAGCAAGGCTTTTGCAGGAAAATATATTTGGTGAAATCTCGGAGCCTCAGTTTATGCTATCTGAACAGGTTGTTAGTTTTTTCAATTGTTGCTACGAGGCATTGTTAAAAAAAGAAATTCTTGGAAAAAAGGTGAAAGAAAGTGATGTCCTGGATGTTGAAAAGAAATTTCATCTTGAGAGACATCGAAAAAGTCACGCTGTATTTTATGTTTGGAGCACATTTCTCGACTACAGCAAAGTTGAAGCCGTTGAAGACAGAAATGCAGCAAACCATCTCTTTCAACATGTCTTGCAACACCTATGGTCAACTTTGAAAATAAAAAAAATTCCAATTGAAGGAGCAGCTACTCTCTCAGAAGAAAACTCGCCCAGCTCTACTGAAACAAAACAGCCAGATACCCTTGAAGAAAACAGTATGTTGAGAATGGCTGGTTGGTGCATCAAAAGATCAAGAGATATCATCAAGTCAGGCCCAAATACACAATTTTAAGAGAGAAACCCTCATCCCCAAATGTTCTGAAGTCTTCCAAAGAAGAACTCTTGTCAGTTATATCACACCTGGGAGATGATGTCAAACTTAGTGAGAATTGCCATGAATTTCAATTGCATCAGATATGGGCTGAGTTCTTTAGATACCTTCATCGTGAATCGAAGGAAAAATTGGAGAAAAACATAACTGCTGGAGCATCAAATGCTGTCATTCTTTGTTTGCAGGATCTTTCTGTAGATGCTAAGTGTCGCGAGCTATGGACCAAAACCATGAAGAGTGAGGTACCTTTTGAGGTCAGTCTTTCAACATCTGTTTTACTACTAAGGAATGTTGTCACAATGTTTGTCAAAGCAAAGCAGAGCCGCATACGGGAACAAATGAATGTCAAGCCTAATAAAAAGAGTAAAAGTCTGAAGAACACACTTTCAACTGGGCAACAAAAAAACAAAAAAATCTCATCTATCACAGTGAGCAAAGATGCTGAGCAATCAAAGGCAGATGAGGTGAGGCAAAAGTTCAAAAATCCTCCTGAACTTCTTCTTCTTTTAAAAGAGATTGATGAAAATTCGAATTCACATGAAGTTTTCAGAGAGCTTACAAGCAAGGAATTGGAAAAACTGCTGAAAGCACTTGGTAGACCTGCATATACCAAGAAGGGTAAAAATAAGCAAATTGACTCGTTAAAAGTAGCACTGTTTCTAAATCCATCTGTTTTTCTAAAACCTGATGAACTGTTGTAACTAAATTATCACGCAATAATAGTTCAACACAATATTTTAAAGTTTAACTGAATTTACTCTGTCAATGTAAAAATAAACAATATTCCAACATTCTTATTTGGTTAGCGCAGTATTACAGAATATATTTCTCACAGTTTCCACAATATAATATAAAACTTTTCAGAGAAGGTATAACTTGACATTTTATGTGTCGCAAATTTATTTGTGGGATAAGCTAACTAACAACAAAGTTATGCCTTACATACCTAAGGAAAATCACTGCCTTTTAACTAGAAATTACTGTTCATCAAATCCATACAAATGCAATTCAACAACTGAGGCAACAAATGTCCAATAAATAGAAACCAGTTAATAGCGCTTAAATTTTGTCATGTTAACAGTAGCATGTGGACACTGATTGATGATTTTAACAAAGATGTTTTCTTCATTAGCATGGTGTTGTTGGTTTATGAAATGTAATATATTTCAGTTTTAAACTGATTGTTTATTTCATGCAGTTTATAAAAGTTCCTTAAACAGAATAGCTGTAGAACATCCGTTTTTTTTGAAGGTTGAAAATTTCAATTAAACTGTTTTTTAAACCAAAATTGTTTCATACTTATTGTTTGCTGACCCATAGATCTCCAGGTCATCATAACTTCTAAACATGATAATTTCTAAGTATGAAAATATGTACATGCTTTATTAAATAGTAAATTATGATCATATATGTACCTTTTCTGTAGATTATTCATAAATTACAAACATGCAAACCATTCAACAGTTTCAAAGATGGAGTCTGTTTTGGCTCTTTTTGGAAGTGTGACTGATGCAATACCATCTAAACTATTACAAACATCCTTGCTGATGGCCACATTTGTTTGCTTCCGAGAAACCAGGTCACTTGTTCTATAAGACAATACACCAGCAGCATTGTAACCATAACAGAATGCAGTCATGTTTCTATTTCCACCTCCCATTTGCCTCTGAACTGAAAAGTATGACTCTACAATGTCTTGACTCAATCGCTTTGGGATGACATAAGCTTCTCCAAACTCTTCTTTAAACGTCTTGGTGGAAATATACAAAACAAGCCATTGCAAGCAAGAAGAAGCAACCTGTCAAGAAGATAAAATTGCTTAAATGAAAAAAATGGGACAAGCAAGGCTTATTGGAAAATTTGCAAAAAAAAAACACCAATATATGCAAAATGAATAATAATCTAGATAAAAGGAGCAGTTGTCTTTGAAAATGTTTTGCTCAAATGTACTCTCTCATAAATTCAAAAAAATTCCACAGTTTTATGAGTTTCTGTAAAGTTGAAAGGTCTAGGAAATTCATTAATACAAAAGCTGGAAATTGATTGACTTGGTGAGAAAATTTAAATTGACAGAAATGTGTTTGCAGTTTTTTCAATCAACAACTCACTTTTAGGTCAAACATTGTTTGCCATGTTATAAATCGTTTGCTTTGTTCTTTCTTAGTGTCATATTTTTCTTTTGTTTCTGAATTCCAATTGTTGAAATAGTCTAAACCTTCTTCTAATAATTTTAAGCGATCGTCTTTGCAATTTGACAAAGGTTGACAAGAATTAAAAACAGACCAGATCTTTGCACACTGACTTATATATTGTTGTGTCTCTATAGTTCTTTCATTGTCACTCTCTTTCATCTCTAGACTCACATTTTCTGAAAGAACTTCAACAGCAAGTTTTACACGCATTTTACTGAGACAATCTAGATCAATGTTTGATCTCTTCAGCTTCGTTACATAACAATCTCTTTTCTGATCTCTCTTCCATACATCAACAACATGATCCCAAACGATCTCATTTCCATTTTTTGTAAGCAGCCGTGTAAACCTTTTACTATTAGAGCTACTTCCACTATTAAACAAGTTATTTCTTAATTTTTTGATCAAATGGGGTGGGTCTGGTAGCAAGAAAAGAGGCCTTTTTGAAAAAGTGTTGAATGCAATGCAGTCTTTCCCATGGAAGCCACCAATGATGTTGAAAAATTTACGGTTTTCAGGAGCTCCATCACAAATACATACCAAAATGTCAAAGCCAAACATATTAAGCACTGAAACTCCTTGCCAAAAAATTCTACTTAACTTGATAGCAGATACACCTCTGGTTAGAAAGTAAGCACACGGATAACTAAAATCAGCAAATAAACTCTTAAAATAGAACTGTAGCACATGAGTGGCAACAAAGTTATCAGAAATGTCATTGCATTCTCTTGAATTTTCTTTTGAATCAAAAAAATTTTCATCACCAGTGTCAACAAATCCGATTAGTTCAAATGTTGATGGGTCAAAGACTAAGCCCTCTTTTATCTTAACTTCGTCAAATATCATTGCTCCCAATTTCCCTTTTTCTTGAATTTTCTTTTGTTGAAACAATGATTTCATGTTTCCTAAATTATTAGTGTCCCAGCCTGATTGTGGACGATTAAAGTTTCTGTAATCATTAAGCGTTCTGCCACTGGGAAGTCGAAGGACACCAGAGTTTCGCAGATCATTATAAGAAGAATGAGATTTATTATATAATCTCAAACACCATTTAATGACTAATGGATGCCAACGCATTTGGTATTTACTAGAAGAAAGTGCCTTGGCTTGGTCCTTTAACAATATCTCAAAAAATTCGTCTTTGAAGGAACCAGTGTGGCTGATCAAATGTTGCTCTATGTTTTTCATTTTACTGAAGGTTGCTGTACAACCTTCCCATTTGCATACATACTCTCGCAGAGTAGGAACAACACCATTTTGAGCAGGGATGTGAGTTTTTTGCAGTGATCTAAAAGTAACTCACAGTCATCAAATCTTTCAGCTGTACATTCTGCCCATTTGCAAACTGGGTTATCTAGCCTTGCTCTTTTACTTAGAATGCTTTCATTTAAACTTTTAAACATATGTTTCAAATCTCCGTCTGTGTTATTTCCAACTTTTGACATTTCTTCTTTATGTTTTTTTAGCAATAAAATTTTCTTGTTAAGATATTTGAGTTGGTGAGACTGTTTTCTTGCCTTTTCTAGTATCATATCATGACTTAGATAGTCTAGCCTCGTAAACTTACTTTCTGACTTAACATTGTGAAATTCTCTAGACTTCTTAGACTTAAGAGTTCGCAAATAGTGCTCAGAGTTTTTACACAAATCACAGGTCTCACTCTTAGAGATTTGCTCATCTTTTGGGATAAACAAAGAACATTTTGATGACCGAATTATTTTGTTATAGAAGTTTGAAGGTTGGATTTCTATAAATGCCGCAGCATTACCATTTCGTGTTTTGTATGCAACATCATTGGATGGATGGATGATGTCAGAAAAATTATCATAGGTAACACCTTTGCAAATTGCCCAGTTGTTCAGACGCAACGATGCAAGGCCCGGCGCTCTTATAGCCATCTGGTTTAGTGTAAACGGGGCCTAAGAACTAACTGAGGCTGGTCTAAGTGTACAAGTCTTAAATATGGTCTTGCCAGTGACATAAAAGCAACGTAGTAAGACGACCATTGGATCTTGCTGATTTCGGTGGCTTTTGTACCTGAAATTCACCCGCTTTTTCAATGCAGAAATGACCATAGGCCTACTCTTTTTGCTAACGGGGTTGAATTTTTACACATAATCCGCAACTCCTGTAAGTTTTTATTAATTCGAAAACCTTTCTTTCTAAACAATTAAAACGCTAGTCGTTCTAACTGGCCATACGCCCTTCTTGTGGGCGAAGAAGATCTCTCTTGTAATGGTCTTCTTGTTATCTTACTTACAATTATTCCTTATTCCAATCTTCTAATCTATATGATCATTTCATTGCCTTTCATTATGGTAACCCGGTGAGATCTTCTCATGTATTATTCAGTTTTCTTTTATGTTGGCTTGTTGGTGGCTAATCCTTTATTTGTTTTGCTCCTTTATATTATCAAGCGCACTGCTTTCTTCAGCAATCTCTTCTCTTATGAAATAATTGCATTTACACTATATTAATAATACATATCTTATTGTTTATCACTGTCATGTGAAATAGGACAGTCTGTCCACAAGTAAGTCCCTGCTTGATGGCTTTCTTCTGTGTACATTTCTATTTTCAACCGGCATTAAAGGATCTTATCTTGTCTGTTGCCTTGCAAATAGAAGAACAGAAGCCGTATTAACCAAACACGCAAATGCTGGCAAAATTTATGTTATGTGCTATAAAGTATAAGTGGAGAATCACTAGCGCTGTTGCTCACGCGTTCTGTCTACGAGCTGCGGTTTAAATTGAATTTTCACCCGGTTGTAACCTGGTCTGCTGTCACTGAAACGTGGTTTGTTTTTGATTAACCAAGAAGACTGAGGAAAATAATCTGTCAGCATTTATAGGTATTCGATATCCGTCTTCTCTTATTTAACCACACTGTGGTGGCACACTTCGTTAAAACAACTTATTTTTATTGCTGGAGCGAAGGATTTCTGCATTTCAAACTTAGTGAGTTTTTAAGGTTCGCAAAGAAGTCGCCGAAGGAAGGAATATTTAAACTTCTATTTTGGTATTCGATTTCTGTGTGTATGTACACTTTTTTTAATAAGCAACCGCTCAATAAGCAACTAGGGCTGAACTGACCTTTACATTAAGCAACTTGAGGGCTCAATTGAATTACTGTAAGCAACTAAAAAGTCAAACAACCAAGCTTATTCTCTTTCTTGTGTTAGGAAATTATTCTTCGTTCTTATGTTTTGCATGTTGAAGTTCGTAAGCTAACGTTTTTCCACTTACTGCCTCCAAAATGTCGTTGTAGGCCTAACAGTTGACGATTTTGACCCGCGAAGTCAGGGGCGGTTATTAGGTATAAAAAATGTTAAGCAGCTTTTAAGCAACTTTGAGGGCTGAAATGTCTAAAATTTTAAGCAACTTTGAGGGCTGGACAAAAGTTAAGGTGCTTATTAAAAAAAAGTGCACTTGATGTATACCATTACTTTTTATAAAACGACCTGTTCCCCCTAAAACTCTTATATTGGCTCTTTTCTTGCTTTTCGATGTAATTGACAAGCTTGTCATGATGTACTGTATTAAGAAAGCTATCTCAACCAAATAGTTTAACAAAATCACAGCCCTAGTTGCTTATTGACCAATTGTTTATTAAGAAAATTGTATTTTGGTTTATTTTTGTCTTCGTTTGTTGTCGACGTTATTTTCCCTCTATCATTAGAAACTCCATTCTTTTTCCTGACAATTTTTTTTTACTTGCATAAAGACTCTTGTATTTTTTGTTTTACATTCTTTAAACCCTGGCCAGACGACTAAACATTGTCAAACGTCTGAAATTGCTTGTCAAACAAAATGTTCCAACGTTTGACCCATCACAAAGCGTTGCTTGCTAAAAAATTTTTTGCTTGTGGAAAGCAGAAAATGTTTCTGAAGTTTGTCTTAAACATTGCCAAGCTAAGCAACAATGTCGAACAATGTTTGTCGAACAATGTTTTATGACGTGGCCAAAAGATCAAACATTATTGGTCCACCATTTCAAATTTGCTTTACAACAAATGTTTGACCGTTTTGCCAGGTCCAACAACAATGTTATTACTAATGCACAAGCACGAATACCTTGTTGCTAAGAAATGTTGCTAGGTGGTGAAATATTGCACGTTGTTGCAGTTTGTCAAAAGCAAAAGAAATGTTTGACAAGCAATGTTTTTGGACGTGGCCAAACGGTCAAACATTTTGCTTGACTAGCAAATTTCAAGTGTTGATTCGACAATGTTTGATCGTTTAGCCAGGGCCTAAAGCTTATTACAAATATTTCGACAGTACACGCAGTTTTTTTATAAGCAACCTTGCCCGGCCCTAGTTCAAAAAGTTGCTTATTTTTGGACCTTTATGGCCTCCTTTTAGTAGCAAAAGTTGCTTAGTAGTTGCTTGATTTTAGGTGTATCTTTTTGCCCTAAGAATAGTAAAGAGGCTAGAGAACAGCAAAATCTAACATTGCACATAAAATTACTGGAATCATTTCTCCATGCTGATATTGTTACCATTAGAGACTTTGTATTGAAAGTTAAACGGAAACCCCTATATGTAATGCCCCACTAAACGAGAGACACTCCGTGGATATGCGAGTTTTGACAACAAATGAATGGAAATAGCTTCTATGTTGATGAATCTTCGATTTTTTGCAGTGATGTAAATCATCAAAAATTAAAAAGCTGCTTAGGTTTTTTTCCTGTGGTACTATACGTTGCTTCAAATTTTAGGCCTTCTACATCTTGGTTGCTTACAAGCGGTTGCTTATAAAAAACTGCGTGTAGTGTTTGATCATTTTGCCAGCAACTGAAAATTCTGTTAAATGTTATTCATTTTCAGGTTCGGATTCGTGAAGACATTCTTCGATGCCAGTCAAAATGAATGCAAGCATACAAAACAGCACTGGGCTACCCTCGATTACGAACATGACGTCATCAGTTATATATTCAACGCTTTCAACATTAAACAGTTCTAATGCAAGCAGCCAGCTATGGAATTCTACGATTTCACCGACTTCATATTCTAATCCTGTGAATGATTATGATTGCAAGTCGTTCCAGTACGAGTTTCATAAGAACATTCCTGTTTCGGTCATCTGTGGACTATGTTTTGTTATCGGCACAGTCATGGTCTTTGTAGGTAAGTTTTGGTCAATTTTTCAAAACAATGTTCATCCACCTCTACGAATTTTAGTGAATAGGATGCTTGAATTGAGACGTTTAATATTTGTTTTTTAATCAAAATTCTATCACTTTTGTGAAATTCTGCTTCACATGGGCTTATATTTCGTTTTTTGGCTATGGAAATTTTCTGGCCATTGTAGTGAAATTGGTCTAGTTGAGATAGGCCTTAAGTCTTTGCGATTAGGTGTCGGTTTAAGCTTTTGGCCAGGTACAGTTTACGCAGTTTACGTTACCTTAGTTTAAGAACGAAGTGCCCCCACGATGAGGATCCCCAAAAAACTTCTCTTATTGTGTGCTCTTTGGCCATACAACAGAAATGCATGACACTCTTAACGGCTCTTTTGGGGGTTTTTTTGACATAGTTATAGCACTTTGAAACCCAATTATATAAATGCGCTAAATTCACAATTGGTTTTTGCCTATGTAAAAACTGTTTTCCCATATAACGTGCATTTTTTGAAGGTTTTTTTAAAATTTCCACCACTCCGAATCTTTTTTCCTCTTAGAGTTTACTTCGATTTTGGGTCCCAACATAGGGACTCTAACTTGCTAAATTCCCAAGGGCAGCGAGTGTCTCCGTTATGCCACTGTCCAGGCAGTTATTACAACACCATTGTCCGATCCTGCTTGGTAAAAAAGAAAAAAAGAAAAAAGAAAAAACAAACAAAAAAAAAATTTTTATATGAAATTTACAATTGAGCTGATTTGTCTAAATTTGTAACTCTTATGTGTTTTCCTTAATTGCTTTGTGACTGATTTGTATGAAAGTTGTAATTGATTATTGTAGCTTATATAAATTGATGCTGATGTTACTTTTCAACTTTAATTTAGCGGCCCAAGCTTAGATAAGCTCTGCTTCTCTTGGGTCGCGTAGAATACAAGTATTTTTATACTTAAATTTTCTTTTGTAAACTTGTATTTTACAAATAAATTTGAATTGAATTGAATTGAATATTAGGTAGTCCTTTGGTGAATAGCAAAATAAGGCCGCACGTGGGGACCTTCCCTGATCGTATCTGTCAGATTTTCTCCAATATTCACTTCTGTTATTCTTAAACCTGCCATATTCTAAGTGCTATTTTTTTATCATAGCAAATGGAGTGTACGCCACACTGATGATCTCTATTATTGTTTCTATAGGTTACCGTGCATTTAGAGCATCGATGTTCATAATGGGATTATCACTTGCAAGTCTTCTTACATACCTGATATTATCAGATCAAACGCAACTGGCATTAAAATGGAATGCATCAATTGCTGCCGGTGCCGGTTTATTCTGTGGCATCCTTGCTGCTGCACTTCCTATCATCGGCCTAGTCATTGCAAGCATCATTCAGGCGTTCTTCTTCATGGTTGTAGTTATATTCATTGTGTATATATTCACAACTGCGTATACATTCTGGATCTGTATTGGCACAGTGATAGGACTGACTATCATGTTCACTGGAATAATGATCGCTAAACAACGCAATGCAGCTATTGTCTATATTACAAGCTTTGGATCGATAATGATCATGCTTGCCCTTGATTATTATTTGGACTTATTCATGATTGCTAGATACGCATATCATTTAATATTCCAAATTAAAGCAAGAAAACCTTGTTGGTTCTCATGGACTGTCTTTGCGATTTGGCCATGCCTCGTTGTACTTGGCTGCTGCGTGCAATTCCTCAAAACAGCAAAAGGATTCAATCACCGGCAAGGTACGTTGTATCACACACATAGTTAATTTTTTGTTTGATTTATCATTCTTTGTTTGAAATACCCAGTTATCAGGCTGGTCGCCAAAACCATTCTATATCTGCCCTTTCTTGAATATTGAAGCAGCTACCCTGGCTCTGGTAGCCTCTTTCGGACTAAACTTCTTAATTATATAAGCATATTTTCCAAGACAGTTGGTGGTCCTACTTAGCCTTTCAAGGTATAATTTCGATGAAGCTTTTGATGAATTGCAACAACAAATCAATTCAATTAATATAGCAAATTAAGATATTAAGTTCAGAATGAGTTTATGAAGAAAAAAACTAATTTCCAACAAAAATAAAAGCCAAGATTTTGGCAATAGAAAGAACAACCTGCAACAAAAATTGAAGTCCTATCTATTATTTCCATTAAAAAGCTAGTGTCATATGTTCCTACGACAACGCCAAATGCAGAAATCACAAATATTTTTTGAAAGAAGGGTAGACATCTGAAATAGAGAGTAGGTCTTTTACTGCATTTTGTCAAGTACAAAATTCAAAGAATACTGTAGTTTAACATAAAGAAGAGGCACTTTTCAGCTATAAAAGGGGCGGGCATAAGATTTGGCATAAAAAGTGTGGGAGGGGGCACGTGCCCCCCCTGGCCCCCTGGCTCTCTTTCAAGTCATGCATAAGTATCCTTCTGTGCCATTGTGCATTCTGACAACTTTCTTTGTGCATTTAATGTGCAAAAATTTTATATAAATAACTAGCTAACAATTTTTTGAATAATGGTTGTCTAATTTGTCTTTCTGGTTGATAAAGATTTCACTGATGCAGAATTACATTTTTAAGTACTTAGTCGAACTCAAAACACTCCTGCTTGGGTGATCAATCTTGGGTCCACTGGACACCCTTCTCCCAATAGATATCTCTCACAAGGATTGCAAAGGCTGAAGCAGTAACTCTGATTCCTTACTTAAGGTGTGGTTGTATTAGCTCCGGTCCATTTTGAGTGGGACTGCAACAATTAGCTATCTTCGTGGTTAGTGGCATGCATGCCAGCCATTACACTAAAAAACTAACCTACTTTCGATTAAAATAACGGCATTTTGATTTTCATGAAACTCGGTCAAAAGTATAATCCCATTCCTTGGGAAAACGACATGCGTATGTGTGCCTAACGTTATGCGAACACGAATTCATACCAGATATGTGATAGCGCTGCGGAGGAGACAATGAGAAAAGTTGATTTAGGCCCTGGCCAAATGATCAAACATTGTTGGTGAAAAGTTTGGATTTGCTTGTCAAACAAAATGTTCGACAGTTTGGCCACGTCCAAAAACATTGCTCGTCCAACGTTTTTTGTATGCGTCAAGCAAATAACGTTTTTGAACTTGTTCAAAATATCACGCAACAAATTTTGCTTATTTTTGCTTGTCAAACAAATGTTTGATCGTTTGGCCGCCTTTCCAACATTGCTTGTCAAACATTCCTTTTGTTTTTGACAAACTGCAACAACTTGAACCATTTCACCACCTAGCATCATTTCTCAGCAACAAGGCGTTAATGCTTGCACATTAGCAATAACTTTGTTGTTCCAAACGGTCAAACATTTGTTGTAAAGCAAATCTGAATGTTGGGCCAACAATGTTTGATCGTTTGGTCAGGGCCTTAGGGTAAGCCTAACCAGCAATCTAATTTACTACCTACCTACCCATACCTAACAAATCAACTACACTCTTTTTTTTTACAAGAAACTAAGATTTTTTCAGTACTAAAGGTTTCTTAGTTTTTGGACAATTTTGGTACTGAAAGTTTCTTAGCAGTTTCTTAGGGATCAAATTTTTTTAGTGCCAAAACAGGTAGTTGACACTTTAATTTGACAAATAGAAGAAACAATTCAATTCACGTTTACATGAGCTGTTCTTTTTGTAAAATAGACACTTGTGGATATTCAACTCTAAAGACTATTGAGACCGGCGAGTTTCTTATCATTATGGGTCGAGTACTGAAAGTTTCTTAACCAATATTGATCTCAGTACTGAGTTTCTTATAAACGGGTTTCTTATAAAAAAAGAGTGTAGCAATCTAACTTGTTACAAATATTTTCGTAGTTCCACACAACATAGGATTAAAAAGGTTGGTTTTATCTCTAGTTTATGCCTCTACCAAGCCCAATGTCTTGCTCCTAGATGCATTACAAACTTTTGGCGATTCTTTTAACTGATAAGTATAGCTCGAGAATTAAGACTGAATTCTACAATGTTAGTTTAGTTTGAGTCTTCAGCTACTGTAACTAATCTTGTCTAAGCCAATACTAAGCTTGTTAAGATAATGCTAAAAGATATTATACGCATTGTTTTGCAGCAAAAGCGAAATCAAAGGAACATAAATACAAAACAGACAGCACGGGAAGATCAAGAAGATTATATGATAATGGAGACGTGATAGCACAGGTACATGATATAGTCATGTTTAATTATATGGTTACTTTGGTATGTTACTTTTAGTACTTTAATAAAAGCGAAATAGTTAATGAAATAGTCTGGGCGGTCAAATTCTTTTTAAGTTTTATGCGAGTATAAAAAACTGCGCGGGTTTTGCAAGTCTTAATATAATTGTCTCGCCTGGTCACGTTAAATTGCGTTGTAGCACTGGTCTTTGACCCATCTAAAAGCGGATTTTTAAGTCGACCCTCTTTTCCTGCCTCTAAGGCCATGGCCAATTAATGGCTTGTCAAACAAAATGCTTGACCATTGTTTACTTGCAAAAATCAGAAAATGCTTTTGAAGTTTCTTAGATATTTCCAATCAAATTCTGCTTGTGGAGTACACGTATTTTGTTTTATAAGAAACTATGTACTGAAAGTTTCTTAAATTTTTCAGATTTTGAGTGCTAAAAGTTTCTTATGAGTTGCTTAAATATCTATATTGGAGATGTAGTAATTTTATCTGAATGATGTTTTAAGCCCATTTGTCTATCGTATTTGAATGCTTGCGGCTCTCCAATTCGTCTGCGTGTCACAAGAGTACTGTATTGCACACGAAACACAGGGAATGAAAGAAAATATTTCGCAGATTGAGGTGAAAGTTTCTTTGGTACACATTTCCAGTACTGGAGTTTTCCAATACTTTTGGCCATTCATGAGTCTGGGTTTCTTATAAAACAAAATACGTGTATAAATGTTTTTTGATGGGCAAACCGGAAAAGTGGGACCCGGGACCATCAGGTGGGACCATGGGACCCGAGACCCGGGACCATTAAAGGTGGGACCATTAGGGTGGGACCATTGAGGTGGGACCATGGGACCCGGGACCCGGGACCATTAAAGGTGGGACCATAAGGGTGGGACCATTAAGGTGGGACCATGGGACCCGGGACCCGGGACCATTAAAGGTGGGACCATTAGGGTGGGACCATGAAGGTGGGACCACGGGACCCGGGACCCGGGACCATTAAAAGTGGGACCATTAGGGTGGGACCATGAAGGTGGGACCATGGGACCCGGGACCCGGGACCATTAAAAGTGGGACCATTAGGGTGGGACCATGAAGGTGGGACCATGGGACCCGGGACCTGGGACCATTAAGGTGGGACCATCAAGGTAAGACCATTAATGTTTTATTTGCTATAGTCATGATTTGGTAGTCTTACTATTTGAAATAAGGACATCTAACAGGGGCGTCGTTGCTCTAAGAATAGAGCAATACTATTTACGATACTACATTATTGCCGTAGCCGATCGTTATCATAAAATGCTCCTCCATCAGGATGTAGACCCTCATACTAGGCGGCTTCTTGACCCCGATGAAAATTCAATAAAATTTGTAGTTTATTGACATTTTATGGGCTTCTGAATGTCACTCTGGAAGGGCCCCAGAAGCACCTGGCGAAAAAGCCTCTGATATCTGATTACATAAATGATTTCTACAAAAATTCCAAAGTGTATTGGAGACATCTCACGCCCATACAGTATAATAAGGCAACTTTGCCTAAGTAAAGGTTAAGAATTTTATGGGATGGTTTTGAATATTCCAAATTACATTTTAGCTTCTTACCCATTGATTCCCTTTGTTTGTCTTAATTTTCTACAATTATAGTTGCTGTGATCATGCGTACGCTACAAAGGTCACATTCTTAGGATTGGTTTCAGTTTTGTGGTTTCGTTACTTTCATGGCATAGGTTGTTCTGTTGATTTGGGTACTACTCAATCAAGATGTTCCTGCCACCAACCTTGCCAAAAAGAACTAAGCAAAGGGAAGACGTTTTTGCACAAGCACTTCCGAAGTTTAAACTCAGCGATGTAACTGATTTAAAGATAATTGGGGAGTACAAATTGCTATGATTTTAAGCTCCGCAATTTTTTTGCTAAGAAACAAGATTTGACTCGACATTGAGACAGCCGTTGGTTGCGCTGCGCAAAGAAATGTCTGTACTTCTTATTAAATCTCTTACTAGAAGGGTAAAACGAAGTAGGGGTGCATGTATCCGTTACTCAAATACAAGAAGTGCCTTATCATTCTCCATTATCGTGCTCAAAATTATGAAACCCTTCCACATGTTTAAGAGCAAAATTGATCCTAGTAGACAGGGAAATTACTGTTACCAACTAGCAAACTGGGCAACCGAAAATTTTATTGTTGCCATTACTTAAATATACTATTGCGGATATTTTGGCACTTGGGACATTTTTTGGTAAATTTCAGTATACCAAATGAAAGACCATCGAAAATGGAGCAAAATATTGTAAGGCATTTCTTGTATTTGAGTAACGGATACATGCACCCCTACTTCGTTTTACCCTTCTAGTAAGAGATTTAATAAGAAGTACAGACATTTCTTTGCGCAGCGCAACCAACTGCTGTCTCAATGTCGAGTCAAATCTTGTTTCTTAGCAAAAAAATTGCGGAGCTTAAAATCATAGCAATTTGTACTCACCAATTATCTTCAAATCAGTTACATCGCTGAGTTTAAACTTCGGAAGTGCTTGTGCAAAAACGTCTTCCCTTTGCTTAGTTCTTTTTGGCAAGGTTGGTGGCAGGAACATCTTGATTGAGTTGTACCCAAATCAACAGAACAACCTATGCCATGAAAGTAACGAAACCACAAAACTGAAACCAATCCTAAGAATGTGACCTTTGTAGCGTACGCATGATCACAGCAACTATAATTGTAGAAAATTAAGACAAACAAAGGGAATCAATGGGTAAGAAGCTAAAATGTAATTTGGAATATTCAAAACAATCCCCATAAAAGTCTTAACATTTACTTAGGCAAATTTGCATTATTATACTGTATGGGGGTGAGATGTCTCCAATTCACTTTGGAATTTTTGTAGAAATCATTTAATCAGATATCAGAGGCTTTTTCGCCAGGTCTTTCCGGGGGCCCCTTCCAGAGTGACATTCGTAAAGCCCATAAAAATATCAATAAACTACAAGTTTTGTTGAATTTTTCATCGGGGTCAAGAAGCCGCCTAGTATGAGGGTCTACATCCTGATGGAGGAGCATTTTGCGATAACGATCGGCTACGGCGCAATAATGTAGTATTGTAAATAGTATTGCTCTATTCTTAGAGCAACGACGCCCCTGTTAGATGTCCTTATTTCAAATAGTAAGACTACCAAATCATGACTATAGCAAATAAAATATTAATGGTCTTACCTTGATGGTCCCACCTTAATGGTCCCGGGTCCCGGGTCCCATGGTCCCACCTTAATGGTCCCACCCTAATGGTCCCACTTTTAATGGTCCCGCGTCCCGGGTCCCATGGTCCCACCTTAATGGTCCCACCCTTATGGTCCCACCTTTAATGGTCCCGGGTCCCATGGTCCCACCTTAATGGTCCCACCCTAATGGTCCCACCTTTAATGGTCCCGGGTCCCGGGTCCCATGGTCCCACCTGATGGTCCCGGGTCCCACTTTTCCGGTTTGCCTTTTTGATGAGGTAAAACAGCCAAATGTTTGACAAACATTGTTTGATCTTTTGGCCAGGACCTTAGTTAACGATCTTGACTTTGGTAGACCAGTAGCACGGAAAAAATGCTGGTCCCAAAAGACAGACAAACAAGCTTGGTCAGTCCTTTTAGAAGAAGACATGCCGGATTCTCTATACTTGCTGCAACTCGTCGAATCGAATCGTGTCTTCAGAATAGACCTTTTCACAGAGGCCTGTGTCGGGCGCAACATTTTTCTGGAAAATGGTAGACTTTTCAGTAAGGGAATCCTCTCCGCGTGCAACAACTGGCATTACGGTCATTTCAGGAGATGTTTTGCATCAAATTGTACTTCAAATTCACGTTTAATTCGAATAGAAATGAAAGAAAGGCTTCAGATCTCATCATATCTGCTCAAAGAGGCATTTAATGAAGTATCTATCTGTTTGCGAGTTGCTTGTATCTTGTTCCTGAATTTCTGCACATATTTTCAGCATTTATTGTTACAGATTCCTTAACTTTCTTTTTCTTCCATTATTCGTGAATTTGCTGAGCTACCTCTCCTAAAAGGACCGTAATTCCAGTCGTTGCACACAGGGAGGATTTCCTTACTGGAAAGGTCTACCAATTTCCAGAAAAATGTCGCGCTCCACCCAGGCCTCTTTAAAAAGGTCTATTGCGAAAAATAGCGGAAAATTTTCAGGCATACTTAAAAGCATTTTTTCGTCTTACACTCCTCAGGGTATGAACGTCAGAAAAAGACCGGAAAAATAAACTAAGGCGGAATTTATACCCAGATGGAGCTCGAAATGCAACAATCAGAAAGAAAAGCTGAATTCGCATTTGTGTTTTAAGCTGCCACATTAGATAAGCTCCCCCGTCCTTAGGTGTCAATCTAATTTTTGAAAATCTTTTATATTTGTAATTTGCCCTGAGGTTTTTAGTAGATAGTGTCCAAAGCTTGCTTCTGCAAGATGACAACGCTATAAGTATCTTAAAATTTTGGTTTTTTTCTTTAGGCCTGGATTCAAACAAGCGAAGACACTTTGGAAAAACGAAGAAGCTTTACCCCCGTCTATGATTATGAGTCCCCGGATGATAAAGAGAGTACAACATTGGTTTGAGTTATTGGAAATTTTTCATATTTTAAATGGACTCTCACGTTGCAGAGTTGAGAAATCATATTTTAAGCAGATGAAGTATGTATAGAAATAAAAATTCATGGTACCCTAACAAGGTATTGATAGTTCGGTATCTGGTTCATTATTTTGTGCCCTGATATTACACGACTCGAAACGAAATGGATTTGATAACTTAGGCCCCGTTTACACTATACTCTTACAAAAAATAAAACTTTATGAAACTACACGCTTTTTTTATAAAGAACCTAGCTCAAAGCCTAGTTCTTAAAGTTCCTTATTTTTTTACCTCAGATTGTAGTTCCAAAAGTTCCTTAATAGTTCCTAATTTAAACTGCACATACTGTTTAATGACTACTGTACAGAGACATTTGCATTTAAGCAAAGCTCGAAACTACTCAAGGAAACATTTGATACATACGCGAAGCACAATTTATGTGATTTTCGACTGCAATTGAATGGAACGGGCTTTCTAATTCTTGATTGTTCGCAGTGAAATATTCAACAATGAAAAGTTCCTTAGTGATTTTTTCTTTAGTAGTATAAGTTTTTTAAATTTTCGGGCCTTCTACATGTAGGTTCCTTATAAAAAAAAGAAGCGTGTATACCGTTTCGCCTTTTCTTTCACCTTGTAACGTTTTCGTTAATGAGATAAAGTGCAAACTATTCTGAAAATAATACAATTTGAAAGGGTACGAAAAGTTACTATGTAAACGCCTGCAAAAGGATATATCCTACCAAATGGATTACCAGTTTATTATGTTATGCTTTTTATTAATCAGGAGCAAGTTTTATCAAATGTAATATTTAAGGACGTTGTGTCATAGTTACTTTACATTAAGGTCGATCAACAGTCCAGTGCAACAGTTTTTGTTTGGCTGGCGACCTAAGCGCTTGGCAATTGCGCATGCTTAGTTTGCAGGGAATACACCTTTTCAAAGGGGTCTAGGTCGAACGCGACATTTTTCTGGATAACTGTAGATATGTAGATATATTGAGTAAGGGGATCCTCTCCACGTGCAAAGACCAGAATTGCAATCGTTTTAGGAGAAAATTGAAGCAAATTTTCGTTCAAATTTACGTTTAATGGGAGTTAAAGTGAAAGAAAAGATTCCCAGTTGATCTGCTCTAGAAGGCATCTAATAAAGTATTTTCCCTTTTGTGAGTTACTTGCATTTTGTTTCCTGAGTTTCTACAGATATTTTTTATAACTGTCACAGATTCCTTTTCTGTCTTATTCTTCCATTATTCACGAATTATAAGTAAAAGCTGCTGCATTACCTCTCCCAAAGCGACTGCAATCAAGGCCGTTGCACGCGGAGAGGATTCCCTTACACAAGATATCTACCATCTGCCAGAAAAATGTCGCGTCCGACCCAGACCTCTTTGAAAAGGTCTATTTTTCTTCAAATTCACAAATAATGGAAGACAAAGAGATAAGATCAATTTGCATCAATAAATTTTGAAAATATCTGCAGAAATAAGATGCAAGCAACTCAGGAAAAGGAAAATATTTTATAAAATGCCACATTGAGCATAAAAACTGAGACTTTGATCCTTTCTTCCACTTTATCTTCAACGTGAATTTGAAGCAAAATTTGCTAGGCCACCTCCCTGAAGCGACCGCAATCTAGGTCATTGCACATGTCCGCCATCTTCCACAAAAATACGGCGTCGACCCAGACCTCTTTGAAACGTTCTATAAGACATAGAACGATTGCAGTTCTCGGAAGTAAAGTCACATCAACTTTTTCTGCGACTGAAATGGTTTTGCATACTACAGCCAATTAGAATTGAGTCTTTTAAACCTGGAATAGATGGCTTGTTAGTCTTATATTTCTCAGATCAAGAGTCATGTGCGTCCATTTAGGTGTATTTCCTTTTCTTAAAACTCAAATTAATCTAGTCGTTCCTGGTCAGAAATAGAATACTGAAGATTGCCTTTTGCTGTTGTGTACAAGCTCTTGAGGTCCGGCTGCGGCAGTCGCCGACCACATCTACAGAAGTGTGGATCGGCCTTTAAAAAGATAGAATATAAAAAGTAGAATAGAATATAAAAGGTAAATTTTTGGGAACAAAAGTCTGTATTTTAGCTACTTTCTTTCTAAATGTTCAAAACCTTTATTTTTATTAGTTGTATTTAATGTGCTTTGGCTGTTGTTTATTTTGTAAGTTTGTTGTTGAACTGTTGTTAGTTAAATAGATACAGATGTTTGTAAAATATTTCTTCAGAACTAATTCTAATAATCATACCAATAACATTTCAGTAGTTGAAAGTTGATTTAATGAGATTCAATTTAATACAAATATACCTATGCTAAATGAACCGATGTGTCTATTTCGACTTTTGTTCATTTATTATTTTTTTGTTGTTGGAATACACGCAGTTTTTTTTATGAGCAACTTCGCTCGGCTCTAGTTCAAACAGTTGCTTTTTTTTGGTCCTTTTATGGCCACCTCTTAGTAGCAATATTTACTTAGTAGTTGCTTAATTTTAACTGTATCTTTTCTCCCTAAGAATAGTATAGAGGCTAGAAAAACAGCAAAATTTAACATTGCACATAAAACGACTGGAAACATTTCTCCCTGCTGATATTGTTACCATTAAAGACTTTGTATTGAAAGTTAAACGAAATGCCTCACTTAATGAGAAGCACTCTGTTGATATGCGAGTTTTGACGACAAATTAATGGAAATAGCTTCTATGTTAATCAATCCTCGATTGCTTGCATAGTGATATAAATTATCAAAAATTTAAAAAGTTGCTTAGGTTTTTTTCCTGTGGTACTATACGTTGCTTAAGTTTTTAGGCCTTCTACATCTTGATTGCTTATAAAAAAACTGCGTGTAAGCGATGAAGCGGTGAAGGTGAAGGTGAAATGGTGTTTTAGCGCCAGTCGCTAGGATCTCATCAGTAGTAAATTAACTAACAGATACCTCGACCCTGGCTGTGACGCAACCGTGGCTGGGCTGGAAACCTGACCACACAGCTCCAGACACCACGAGTCAGCTCGATTACACCACGACGCCACAGCACGTTCAAGCGAGGGGAAGGGGCACGGGGGCGGAATTTCACTCCAAAGAAACTCCTGAAATGCGCTTATTTTAGTTCTTGAATATACTTAAGAACAAACTCACAGTAACCGCTTTTGTCCATTGTTATGGTTACTACGTGCAAAACATTGAATGTAACGAAACATGACCAAAAAGAAAGTGGCTTAAATCATAGCTTGGGAGGAAGAACTTATAGATTGAGTATTATCAATGCAACATGCATGGCACAATGGGAATGAAGCCTGTACACCTTACTCCGTTGCCCAAAGCCCGTGTAACGTGTTGGTTCTTTGGATAGCGCGAAGGGAAGCACAGAACACGCTTAGGCCCTTAGGCCTAAGCTAAGAAAGACTCAAACTTTGTAAAACTCTAAGATGTTATTCGATTCCAATCAAGACGAAAAACTAACTGAATAATAATAACACACAAATATATAGCACTCACTAATTAGACAACACTACGATACATAACATAACACGTTGACAACAAATACAAAGAAACACACATTTCCCGGAAAGGGAGTTACTTACACTAACACGAGAACTGCACGCACACAACTAGACATCACGACAATTTACAGATACGAAAGTAAAAACGAAATAAATGAATGAACTAAAATAAGAAAATAATTAATAACACAGATACATTACACCCGATTAAACTTCGCTGCTAAATATATTTGCGCTGCTTCTTTGTTGCAGGTTGGGTTTATCCAGCTGGCTAATGGTTTCAGAAGCTCAGCGAGGTCGGGGTTCGTGCCCCAGCTACGATACGGTGGTGTCACAGCAAGGGCCGAAGTCTCAGTTAGTTAAACTATTACTGACATTATATGGACTGGTGTTAAATGCACCTTTTTACCTTCACCAACCACCCTCCACCATCGAGAACCAGGATGACATACGGGTTTTAAAGTCAGCCACTGTCAGTCTTGAACGGGCTGCCGTAGAAACGGCCGCAGACGTTTTTCACACTAATTTTATGCAAATCTGTATGAAGTGCTAGTATTACTATCACACCCAGAAGACACATGACTCTCTCCCACCTCTTTCAAAACCGGATTATTGCACTTTCCTTTTCTTTTTTTTTTTTTTTTTTTTTTAAACAAAGGTATTAGGCCAAGAGGGCCTCTAACCTATTAACAGAACAAGTTAAAGTTAATTAGAAAATGCAAAAAATATTAATCTACTACAAGGAACTACTGATAATAACTAGTAAAGAAGAAAGAAAGAAGCTACTGTACGTATGTCCAACACAGTTCGCAATTTAAAAGAAAGTGATCGATAAGAGTAATACATTAATAGATGATAGGATAGTGGATAAAACTATTTAAAATTTAAATCCCGATTTCTTTTTTAGACTTTTCGTAACAAAAGATGAAACCAAAAGAAGACACTTAGTATCTTCTTGGTTAAGCAGCCATATAAATTTATTTCGAGTGCTTAAATGACCTACGGATGGGTATGAGCGTTCAATTTTGATCACAAGATTCTTTCATTCTCAAAAAGTGGGCATAACATAAGAAAATGAATTTCGTCACCCAGAATTTTATTTCCCATAGTGGTGCAGTATTTACAGTATCTTTCTGATCTTAGAATTTTGTTTTTACCAAATCTGCCAGCCTCAATTTCTAAGTTATGTGCACTTAGTCTTAGTTTTGACAAACATTGCCTTTTATTAAAGTCAGAAATTGCATCTAGATATCTTTCAAATTTGAAAACAGTTTTTAACCTCAGCATATGTACACAGTTTTCTATTTTGTACCCGATGTTCGTGAAGATTGGACATGATTTGACTCCCAAAGTAATTGTAGACTTTTGATTTGATAATACAAGGAACATCAGAGGAAAGAATACCATATTTATCCCTTAAACTATTAGCTTTGGAGAGCCAATTTACTTTACCAGAAGCAGCGTCATTTAAATGAAATCGAAAGCACTTTAAAACATACCTATTTGACTCTACATTACTTAGTAATTCAAGGCGACGAAGAAATTTGAGAATGTTAACATGTCTATGCAACTGAAGCTTAATTCTTCCAAGTTCAGCATAAATTGCATCGGAATTAGTCGTCGATTTGACACCTAGTATATATTTGCAAGCAGATAAGTGAAGACGCTGTAAGGTTATGTAGTCATCGAATCCCCAAATTTCGGATGCATAATTGAGAATGGGTACAATTGTTTGATCAAAAAGGTACAGGAACAAGCTTGGTTGTAATCCGTCAAATTCCTTACATTTATTAATTAATGCAAAATATGCTTTGCTAGCTTTCTCTTTAATAAGATCAACTTTTCAAGACAAGAGTGATGGTGCCTAGCATTTCATCCCACAGTGGTTTACTCCGACCAAAATTGGAATTACGTGGTACCAATAACTGCGATTTGGTTGGAACCTGGTGCCAAACTTTGTGGTACCACTACCAAAGATCCACCAGTCACTCCGCTCTTTAAACGGAACCAGACAACCGATAACAGGTGAAACGGTCTGAAGTAAGAACGCCCAGATGGGTTAGAATGGTCAAGCGGTAAGCAATTTGTGATTATTGGTTCGATTCCCACCAGTCAACACTTGCCTTCTGTAATTTCAGCCAAACATAATCATGATTTATTTGGGTATTGACAATGATTCGGGTCACATTTAAAGCAAGGAATGGGGTCTTGCTGCTTTGATTTTGATTTAAATTATCCCTGGGCTTTTCAGTTGTCCCCCGTTGTTAAGCAAAAAACCCATACTTGTGAAGTCAGCAAGCGCCTGTGCCTATCAACCGAGCTTTCAACGCTGTGTTATTGCCCCTTAAGTTAACCTTCTCAAGAGCTATGCAGCACCTGAACATGTGTCTCATAATTTGCTTTTGACAAATTAAAAATGAATTTGTGAAAAAAGCAATAAAATAAGACAAATAATGTGTTTTATATGTAGGAAGTTCTAAATATTGCAATTGCGATTTCTCTTTGAAAATTTGCAAACGAATTTATGTTTTTTGTTCGTCAGAAACATCTGCTACCGAAGGAAGAAAAATATTCGCTTCGCACCTGCCTCACTGGTCTCCAATCTGACGGCTCCTGGGCAAACAGCCGCAGCCTTGGACTTTCCTGTTTCGAGGATTGTTTACTTCACGATGGGACGCATCACTCTCTGAAAAGATCCCAAATTTTTATGACAATAAGAGTTTCGAGATGGAAATCCATTGATTAAATATTATGTTTTAATGCAGCATGCAAAATCTGTGGGCAATGCAAAAAATGATTTAAAACAAGTGCAGAAGCTTGTAGATGACAAATCAACTTGTTGGGCCTCTTCAAATTACTTATGGGTGTAACCCGGTAGCATTTGGTGCTTTTCCCATATACTTTCCTATATACTTTGAAACCTTGAAATGGCACAAATTTAAAATCGCTGCATGCAAAATCGAATACAACAGTCAGAAAGTGCTTGCAGAGTTCTTTCAGAACATATTTTGTTTTTGAAATTCGGTCACTCTCCTCCCGAGATATTGATTGGTAAAACTTGAGTGCCCCCCTGGAAACACGATTAATTTCTCGCTCGTGCAACATTGCAGGGGGGCACTCAAAGTTCACTGCTCGATTACTCTGGGTAGGTGGGCTCAAATTTAACAAACAAGGTCTCTTTCGAATGCACTCAATAAGCCTTTTTTCGTAGTAGTTTTAAATTTTTCATGCAATGATTTTGGATTTCAGGCATTTTCAAGATTTTGAAGTAAATCAAAAACTGTATGGGGAAACCATAAAATGCTGCTGGGTTATCCTCACAAGTAATTTGCCGATGTCCAACAAGTTGCTTTGTCATCTACAAGCTCTTGCACTCGTTTTAGACCATTTTTTACATTGCCCGCCGATTTTGCAGTCTGACCCCTTGTTTTTGTCCCGTAGCGACCTGACTATAAGGACTATCGGTGCTTGTGAAAGGCTGAGTAGTGCCTGTTTATTTGTTGTTTGTGATAGTTGAGCCGAGTTAAGTCACCTCACCGAACCACATGTACTATATCGATATGTACATAAATGTATTCGAGTTGTCATCTTTGTCTGGTGATCATCTCTCTGTGCTCGGGACATACATGAATTGGACAGAACGCTCGGCGCCCAAATAAAAATCGTTTTACAGTTTCCCCCTTTTCTTTCGATCGTATAGGGGTGGGTACACCTCGGATACATTGGAAAAAATTTTTGACAAGTTAGTATGCCCCTAAAATTTGACAAATCGGAACTCCTATAGAGTTTGCATTGCTAAATTCAAAATTTTTTCGTTGTGTATAAAGAACAAAGTATATATGATTCTTTGAAAAAAATTCCATAAGATCAAGAAGAATTTCAAAGGATTTTCGCAGCGGCCTGTGGCTTGCGGCCCTTGGGATTAGGAGCATAATGCCGTTCTCACTCGGCCTCTTGATCATTTGGAAGTCTCATTTGCATATTCAATGAAATCAAAGAAACCGATCAGTGGAGTGGCCTACGAGGAGGAAGAAGTCGACTTGTCCTTCTCTCCAACTTTGTAGGCAAAATACTTCAAGAAAATAAATCAAATTTGGAGTCTAAGTTGTTAAAGACTTGAAGAAATATGCGCTGGTCTATATTCAGTATTCTTTGTGACATAACATGATGTTGGAGCCATGGAAATGGAGAATATTTCTGCTCTGCTGTGTGTTGATCAGTTGTTGTTGGGTCAAGCAAGGATTGAGTTTAGATGCGGATGGTATGCGTCTTTTATTTCGTAAAATAAACATTTTGCCTGCTTTAATATATGTACCTGATCTTGATATATATATTTATATATAAGCTATCTATTGATCTTTCCATCCTTTGAATTTTGATCGCGCGAGAGTTGAATGAATTAAAAATCTGTGTAGCCGGTGTATCGAACCGACCTGTTGTTTTTGAGGGATGAGATAAATACGACTTATACTCATACTATTAACGCAGAGTCCTTATGTGTCGTGTGTATGTGTTTGGAGTGATTTAAAAGCCATATATATATAAGTGTTGTTGCTAAAATCTGTTAATTTTCCATTCTTTAGGTTGTCGACTCCTTGAAAATTTATGTATCCAGTCAAAAGATTGCGATCGTGAAGGTTAGATGTTTTTGTATGTATAATTTGGACATTACTGTATAGAGAGGGTGGTAAAGGGTATTTCAGGAAAACGTGATTGACCATATTTTTTCATCGGGAAACATGAAACGCCGTTTATCTCTTGAAACGTGAATGGCAAACATTTTTGTCCCCGCGATTCTTGATCCTGACCCCCCCTTTATCACCCTCTGTATAGATCGTTTTGGTAAACGGCCGACAGCATTGAAATCACAAGGTATCAAGTTTTGGATGGGAAAATGTAATTAGGCACCCAAAATTTATACTAGGTGAAAAATTTTACTATCTCAGCCCTTGTATTATAGATTTGAGGGCCATAGGAACGGAAAAAAATTTTTTTGGGGGCACCATTGTTCTTCAAACAATAGGAACAATATTTATCCATACAGCTGATACATCAAAACAATAGATTTTGTAAATATTCAGGGGGGGGCATCAGCCCATATGGCCCCCACTACCCCTCTCAGTGCCCACGGACCTTATTAATTTTACCAGTGTTCAAAATCAAAGTTCAAAAAAGTTTCACCAACTTCATTTTTTTTGTCATCACAGCCTTTATGGAATTGGAACTTCCAATGCTTATTATACTATTAAGAAAACAAGCACTAGGAGAGTGAAACTTAGTACCTAAACTAAGTTTTGGCTGCTTTATACAATTTTGCATGGAAAGCCTGAGATCTTGTGATTTCAACAAATTAGTAATGACTCAAAGAAAATAAAATCCGTTGTCATGAAATTTCAAACTGAACAGTTGCATAGGCTGTCAGCTGCAGATGTTTCCTTGTTGTTAAGTAGAAAGAAATGCCTGATGTACAGTTTCTGACCATAAAAACAAGGCAACGCAAGCTTTTTAAATAAGCAACTGCTGAATAAGGAACTTAGGGCTGAACTGAACTAACATTAAGCAACTAGCTGGGTCAACTGAATTACTGTAAGCACCTAAGAACTCAAACAACCAAGCTTATAAGCTTTGTTGATGTTGGGAAATTGTTTGTTCTTATGTTTTGCATGTTTAAGTTCTTTAGCTAACATTTTTTCCACTTACTGAGGGCAGGATAAAAGTGTATAAATTGACAACATTTTTTATTTTTTTGGAATGCTGGGGGAATTCATTAAACCTTTAGGCTGGTTAGGAGGCATGCATTCAAAGAAGTGTTAAGAAGAGGCAGGCATTTATTTTCAAATCAAAGAGGATCATGTAAAACTGTCTTTTGGCATATTTTGCTCTTTAACTGGCATAACAATGCATATTTTTAGAGAATGATTCACCAATGCTTGTGTAAGGCAGGAACAGTTTCAGAGAAATTACAAATTTTGGTTTGTGGTAGATAGTGGCATAGGTGAAAGTCAGAAGGGGGTGCTTTGGGCTTGAATCCAAAAAATAATTCACACATTTTTTATATGTAAGGAACACCTTTATAAGGAATTGGAGACTGAAAATTCCCAAAAAATTAAGGAACTGTCGAGGCTCAGATGAAAATCTAAGAATCAGTTTTTTGAAGAACATGACTGTTTGTACAAATAAATAACAGAATAACAATATATTTCCCATTGTCCCACCCCCCCCCAAAAATTCAAGATAACTAAATTTGCTATTTTAACTCCCGATCGTCAGAGGTTAAATCCATGCCCCCTCGAAGAAACAGTGTGTCATTAGCAGCAAATTTTTATTGGGGGGCAAGACTAACATGTGAAGTTTTTAATTATTTCCTCTGCTCATTAAATGATGTAATTTTTCCCACAGTTTTCATTGAAAAATGTGGAAAGTACTTGAAAAGACACAAAACCAAGGACAGAGGTATTCAAAATTATTTTTGTAAAATATATAGAGTTTATAGAGACTAGAATGTATAAATGAACAGTCAAATGGTTTTAGGAATCTAAGAATAGAGTTGTTTTATAAACAATTATTCAAAAGTATGTTTAGTTTGGCAACAAAACATTTAAGTACCCATCTTAAGAAGAACAGAATAATCTAGTGGTAACAAAGAACCATTCCACCTGCACTGACAGTTGATACTAAAGCCATATTATAAACCCAGAAACATTGGTGTGTAGAAGTATGAGTTCAAAGAGTCAATGTTAATATTTCAAACCCCACCCTATTTTATGAATAGGATCAAAGAAATACTTTGCATGACTGTGCAAGAGTGTCATGGGCTAGCAGATATAATTTCATTTCATGCTATGGTGAACAACTTTTGTGACTCTTTCCTTCATAACCATTCATGCAGACATTTGAACATTACTTCAGTGTGATCGGTGATTTGATAAAGATAATCAAAAACCACAACTGCAAAGACATTTGCATTTTTTGTTCTAAGAATATTATTCAGCTTCACGTACATGAGCTTGCTACAATCACTAATTGGGGACTAATATTGCCTGCTATTGTTTATAAAACAGTTAGTACCATAAAACCTCCAATTTGTCCCCTTCATGTAAGTCACCCTCAAATTAAAGCCCCCAGGCAAGGACTAAAGTTTGTTGCTAATGCCCCACCCTCAAAAGAGCCCCTACCCCACATACCACTTGCTCATTCTCTTGACTTTCAACCATTGCAACATTTCTGTTGGACAATTTTCACTTTTCACTGGGAAAATAAAAACCTTTGATTCAACTTTATAAGCCTTACCCTCAATCTGAAAGTCAATTTTCAGGCCGGGCTAGAAACTTTCTTTTAATAGCACGCCAATTTCACCCGGCTGAAATTTTAGTCCGATCTGAAAACTCAGTTTAATCAGCCCCTTAATTCGTAGTTTGTAAGACTTTAACTTTGTGCAAGTAGATGGTTTGAATTTAGCGCGGGAAACGGGATCTACACATGACGGTTTAGTCGAGATTGAGTTCAGCTGATTCACTTGCCATGGGGTCGCTGCATGCGTTAGAGAACATTAGGCGAGAAAAAATATGAGAGGTGTAAAAAACAAGATGATTCAAGAAGCCCACGAATCCGAGAATAACGCTGAAATGCGCATTTCGGCAATTAAGCCACCCCACTGCACTGCATGTTATCTGGCCTTATCGTCATATTTTAACACGTGTAGCCCACGTATGCTTCTGCATGATGTGTTGTACTAACATAAAGAATCGTCTGTTTAACATGGATAAATATATGTACAAAGGCTGATTGAGCATTTCATTAGGAGGATTTCTTCTTCGCAATGAATTATTTAGCATTTTCGCAACGTGCTTCACAGGAAAACTAAAAAAGTACGGACATGATTATTGCTCAAGTATAAATAAGTAATGAGCTGGGAACTGATCAGCAATATTGCAGCTGGCTTCCTTGAGTGCTAGATACAAATTACGCAAGATTTGGTTGGAACGCCCTAATCTAGAAACTTAAACACATTAGAGTGAGGCTGGTTATGCTTAGCATCCATGAGCAAATACTCTTAGGTGCCTAAGGGCTGTTTCATAGGTCGTACCGTGCCGCACCGTACCGGCGCAACCTGCATGAAGCCAATTTCACACTTGGTTTGACTGTGTTGTACCATACGGCAAAAGAATCTTGCCCAAGTCGACCCAGAGCGACGTATGAAACCAAAAGCGGTCACGTCGCGCCGTGCCGCTCTTCCCAACGCGTACATAGTTGTGAAATTCACCGGTTCAGCGGAAAAACGCTTGGTTTGACTGTGTCGTACCATGCGGCAAAGGAATCTTGTCCAAGTCGACCCAGAACGACGTATGAAAATGAAACCAAAAGCAGTCACGTCTCGCCGTGCCGCTCTTCCCAACGTGTACATAGTTGTGAAATTCACCGGTTCAGCGGAAAAACGCTTTGTTTGACTGTGTTGTACCATACGGCAAAGGAATCTTGTCCAAGTCGACCCAGAGTGATGTATGAAACCAAAAGCGGTCACGTCGCGCCGTGCCGCTCTTCCCAACGTGTACATAGTTGTGAAATTCACCGGTTCAGCGGAAAAACGCTTGGTTTGACTGTGTCGTACCATGCGGCAAGTAATCTTGTCCAAGTTGACCCAGAGCGACGTATGAAACCAAAAGCAGTAACGCCGCGCCCTGCCGCTCTTCCCAACGTGTACATAGTTGTGAAATTCAGCGGTTCAGCGGAAAAACGCTTGGTTTGACTGTGTTGTACCATACGGCAAAGGAATCTTGTCCAAGTCGACCCAGAGCAACGTATGAAACCAAAAGCAGTCACGCCGCGCCGTGCAGCTCTTCCCAACGTGTACATAGTTGTGAAATTCAGCGGTTCAGCGGAAAACGCTTGGTTTGACTGTGTTGTACCATACGGCAAAGGAATCTTGTCCAAGTCGACCCAGAGCAACGTATGAAACCAAAAGCAGTCACGCCGCGCCGTGCAGCTCTTCCCAACGTGTACATAGTTGTGAAATTCAGCGGTTCAGCGGAAAAACGCTTGGTTTGACTGTGTTGTACCATACGGCAAAGGAATCTTGTCCAAGTCGACCCAGAGCAACGTATGAAACCAAAAGCAGTCACGCCGCGCCGTGCAGCTCTTCCCAACGTGTACATAGTTGTGAAATTCAGCGGTTCAGCGGAAAAACGCTTGGTTTGACTGTGTTGTACCATACGGCAAAGGAATCTTGTCCAAGTCGACCCAGAGCAACGTATGAAACCAAAAGCAGTCACGCCGCGCCGTGCAGCTCTTCCCAACGTGTACATAGTTGTGAAATTCAGCGGTTCAGCGGAAAAACGCTTGGTTTGACTGTGTTGTACCATACGGCAAAGGAATCTTGTCCAAGTCGACCCAGAGCGACGTATGAAACCAAAAGCAGTCACGCCGCGCCGTGCCGCTCTTCCCAATGTGTACATAATTGTGAAATTCGGCGGTTTTTCTTTCGAAATCTAGTCCAGCGAAAGCCCTGGTTGGGTGAAAAGGTGTTAGTTAAAAATATTCACAAGAGCTAATGTTTTTTGTGTTCTACGAGGGTGGTACGGCGCGACTAAAAAATGCCTTATGAAGCAGAAGCGTACTGAGTCAAACCACAGTCGAACTAAATTTCTGTTGGTGCGGCACGGCACGGCTCGACCCGACGTATGTAACAGGCCTAATTTCAGCCACCGTTATCTAGATCGGGTTTAGATCGGGGCAGTCTATAAATATTTTGGTTTTGGTATGGAAAGATTTTTTAAAAACCTGTGTATTCTATTAACTTCAAAGATTGATTCTGACTGTGTAAATAGCTTACTGAGTTCATCAAGTCACATAACCTCCTCAGTATCTTCCAGTTCATGAAGCTTGCCTTGGGCAAAATGTCCCGTCCAGGGGATCAATTCTTTGATTTATCTACTCTGTTTTATTTACAGACGATCCTGTAGCTATACCCCCGGAATCGATGATAGACACTTGGTTGTTTCTTCGCCAAGCGTATGGTCCTAAAGAGAATCGCAAACATCACGAATCAATACGTCGAGTGAGCAGCAACCCCCGTGCTGAGCATCAAAGCAGATATGTTGATTATGAAGATATCCCGCGCTACAGATCACCACAAGAATTGCAATCAGAAGTAAATGAAAACGAGGCTTTTTATGATAACGAGGCTTTACCTGCAAACGAGGCTAGAGCTGAGAATGAGGTGAATGCTGATTCTCAGCGATATTCTGATGTCGGCTATGATGATCGGCAAGCCCATCACAAAGATTTCAAAACGAGATCTGCTGAACAAGATGCCCTGACCAGCAACAAGCGTAATGGTTACTATGCAGGTCAAGTTCACCATGACGACGCATCGAGCAAAATTTTATCACGTCTGACGCGTTTAGCTGAATTGAAAGAGCAGCTAGATTTGGTCGAGGAGCGTTTGAATGATAAGAGGCACTCAGATCGTAAGTATCTGTCAAGAATAAGAAAAGAGGATTTCGCTTCATTTTATGATCTCTCTAAATCGAATCAAGCTGACCATCCAGAGAAAAAGGAAATCGGTACAGCAGCAGTAACTAAGGGTGAAAATGTCGAAAAGAGAGACAGTTTATATATAGAAGAAAAGAAATCTTTCAAGAAGAGCGGTTCAGAGTCTAAACTAGAAGATTCAGATTCTCCAAACGAAAGTCAAATTAGGTCAGAAGTTACGAAACAAAATAAAGATTCCAGTGCTGATGCAAAATCTACCGAGGAAGAACAACGAGCATTGAATGTTGCAGAAGATACAAAATCAGCTGATTCACAACCATCTCAGGATAACGACAACGACGTTGCTTCAAAGGATCAAAAAGCAGGTACTACATTGATTTTATGGCAGTATAATTGTGCTATCAAACACTTACTTGTTGATCTTTGTGTTAAGATGAAGCTTATTGAGATTTCTTTGTGATTTGTCTTATAAGATCTTTCACTGTGAAATACATATAAACATGTGTGTGGTACTCAACAAGGCTCAACATAAAGATTTTTCAGCTTCACGTACATTTATATATGAACTTGCTTCCATCACTAATTAGGGACTGATATTGCCTGATATTGTTTATAAAGCAGCTAGTACCATAAAGAAGAGTGCTCAACATAACCGAATCAGAAACAAATAGCAAAAGTATACAAAGCGTATCTTATGCTTTTGCGATAATGATCATGATGATGGTATTTAAAATGCCCGTTTTCTTTCAGAGCCTGTTAAAGATACTGGGGTCCTGATTCTTCGAACATCTAAAAGGTAAAATGAGTTTTGCTCTTGCTCAATAATATACGGATACCTAAAGGCATTTGATAAATACACAAGTGGCTCATGACACTGAAGCTTGATCGCTGTCAGGTTTTAATCAATCAATTCAAAATTTGCAGCAAAGTTTGATAGATTGCAATGCCAAACGATCAAACGCTGTTTGTCAAAATTTGAAATTTTCTTATCAAGCAAAATTTTTCACCATTTCATCACGTCACAAACATTAGTCGTCTAGCATTTTTCGTCGACCTTCTCTAAATACTGCGAAACAAATTTGCTTATTTCACTTGTCAATCAATGATTTTCACCTCGCCAAACGTTCAAACATTGCTTAATAAGCAAATTTTAAATGTTTGACAAACAATGTTTGATCGTTTTGCTAGGGCCTTACTTTAACGTCAGGCTGCAACGCCTGCAAGTCTAGAAGCAATTCATTTACACCTGTTACCCATGGATTAAACAAACAAAAGGATGCAATCTTTAAAATAAAAATCTGATTGTGCAAACTGTTTTCTATTGCTTAATACACAGTTGTGGTCCAAAGAGACTTAGGCCCTCCTGGTCAACCTTTGTTGCAGAAATTAAAATGTTTTGAAATTTCGTTTAATAATTTACAAACGAATCTAAAGCTGAATTGATTATGATAAGCGATTGGCCGAAGGTGCTTCAAATTGCGTTGTTGTTTGTGATAATTTTGTAGATCATTGACAACCATGGGTTTCAGGGCCGTCGAAAGCGGGGGACTGGGGGAGCCCCCCAGTAATTTTGAAAACAATAGTATGGTGTCATAAAATCATTACGTCATCAAATACTTATCTGTTGTTCAGCTCCCCCCCCCCCCCAATCTGAAATTCCTTCTGACGATCTTGCGTTTACGATTGTTAGGCCTTAGCCAAGCGATCCAACATTATTTGGACGAAAATTTGAAACTTTCTTCTCACACAAAATGCTTAATTGTTTTGCACGTCAACAATTTTGTGAAATTTGCTTTTGCTCGTCAAGCAGTATAAGTTTCGCTTTTTCTCCAAACATCATGCGACATATTTTGCTTATTTTTGCTTTTCAAGCAATGATTTGTAGCGTGGCTAATCGTTCAAACATTTCTCGATAAGCAAAAGTGAAATTTTTGACCTAAATTTTTGGGTGAAAGGATCTGTTTTGGCGAAAGTTGCTAATTGTTTTGGCGAAAAATTAAAAGAAGAGAAGAACAGTAGCCAAACGACCATCAATTGCTTATCGAGCAATTTTTTAACGTTTGTCGACGTCACAAACATTGCTTGTGTTGCTGAGAATTGATTTTGAAGATTTTTTGACGAATGTTTGATCATTTGGCCAGGGTGTAAGAACCGGCCACGAAGAAACCCACATACCAAAATCCATATAATGATAATAATAATAATAATAATAATAATAATAATAATAATTTATTTATTTAAAGTTGGCTACTATAATCAATAGCTAGAAGCTAATTAAAGCCAACTAAGTCACAAAAATACTAAAAATATACTGTAAAACGCTAATTACATCGTTGTTATTCAATTAATATACCCTACATTTTGTATATAAACCCGACTTAATCTGCAGGTGCAATTTTCGACATTCCATTTTTTGATGTTTTGTTTGAATTGGCGAAGGGACTGGCAATTTTTTAGTTCATTAGATAGGAATGACCATAGAATTCAACCCGTGTATTTGATATCTTCTGTTCCATACGCTAATGTGCGAACTCGTGGCAGTTTCAGATGATTTGTATTTCTCAACGAGTAGTGTGCTGATTTTTCTTCAAATATATCTTTCATAAATGAAGGGCTAATATTGTATTTTGTTCTAAAAACTTCAATCATAACTCCATGTATTGCGTCTCAAGCAGTTTGGAGATTTCGTAATCAGCGGGGAGACCAATAGAAATACTTGTAGAGTCCAAGTGGTAAACGAACTCTTTCTGTGTTAGACATGATACAGACAATCACTTATCATGACTAGCCTCTGATATTCAGTAAGGCAATGTTTCGGGAGAGATCCGTCTCCCATAATCGGGCAATGAAAAATGTGGTTTCTTTCCTATTTATTGCAAAGGTTGGATCGAAAGGTGTGAAACTAACCGGACCTGCAAGAAACTTTGGTATCTTTCTGTCTACACAAAACAGAGTTTTATTAATATTTTGACTATTGAATATAAAATAGAATTGCCAGACTGTTTCTATATGCTATAAAGAAATGATTTAGGCTTTTTAAAAATTTTAAAGGGAGTTTCTTATTGGTTGGCTCTTACTTATGCTCAAGATGTGTATTTATTTTATACTTCAATTTTCGCCGCAGTGTTGATCCAAATTCGCTGAAAACTGTGGGTGCTAAGCTTCAGAAAGTTCTATGGGGTATTGATGCATCGAAGCAGAAAATCTTCTCAAAAGTGAGGTATGTAGTCTTCAGTTTATCGTCTTTAGATCTTTCGTGTTTATAAAGATGCTTAGTAATATGTATTTTCGCAAAAAACGTTGATGGTAAGTCTGTGTCCATACCTCAGGCCTGATTACGGTGAAACCTCCTTTTTGCCCCCTCCCCCAGGGAGAGACTTATTAATTTGGGGCTTGTAAGAGATGAAAGCTCATTTGAAAACCCAGCATAAAAATGCTTTCATCTTCGTTATATTGCTATTCATTCAGGCCTCTGGGCCTTTTGCATGCAATAGAATAAATCGATTTGCATAGCCTTAGTCTTTGATATTAGACGTGCCGGTTGTTCCAGGGATATACACAGCATTTTTAATCCAAAGGGCTGCTACTCGGGCTGCTAAAGCCCCTTATAAGACGGAACTAAAGAGGAAAGTAATAATACTTCAGTACATAAGTTAGTAATTGGGAACACTGTGCTGAAAAGCGTTCATTTTCGAGATTGTTGGCTAAATAGAAAAGAGCTTATTACAAAATTAACTTTTAAAGTAAGGTTTTTGAGAGGGGAGCTAAGAAGATAAGGGGGCTTAATAAAGCTTTTATGGCAAACGTTTTAAAGTTCTAAAAATGTTGCAGACTTACTGGTCATGGCTTTTATATAGCGCATAACTATAACTGGACATATTCAACCCCGCTTTACAACTATTTACCCCCTTAGCTCAGGCCATTTTTTCTCTTTCCAATTTTTTTGCTGTGCCCCCTGGGGAGTATATATCGACTCGCGTGCAGCCATACAGTCAGCGCTACGAGGGATTTTTAGGCCTTCGTCGCTAAGGTAATAATTTTACACCTTTGTGCAGTGTAGTCGTAGTAATCGCTAGGTTATGGCAAAGTTAAATGATTGTATTCATTGTTATCTCAAAACTTTTTTTTCATTTACAGTGTTGATCCTGCCAACAATAAAGATATAAGCTTACGTACGCAGGTTCCATCGGCCACTTATTCAAATGATTTCAACCCAAGTGTGATTTCACATAGAATCAACTCAGGTAGAGTTTTTCGCGATAAGTATAATTTTTATGCATGTAACATATGGTCTGCGAGTTTTATGCTAATTCAATCTTGTTAACAAAGACGTAGCTAATTTAAAATTCCAAACTAGCCTTAAATTTTAATTTTCATAGTTCCTAAGTTGTTATTTTTACAGACATTTATTGTTTGTTCCAGATGAATCTTTGAGGAAAAACATATCCACTGCGATTGGGTTTACAATATTGGGTGCACATAGTAGAAAACCTGTAAGTCGTCTACATTGTATATAATACAGTTTCATACTCTCCTTGTATAATTCAGCACTTGTATATTGCGCTTAGGTTTTTTTATTTCTTTCTTGACGCCGCTTTGTTCTATCACATTTTAGGCCTAATTCATAACAACTGTCATCGCCAGCCTTCAAAGTATTTAGGTTTTGGCTTTCAAGTCAAACTACAAGACTTGTAGCTCCGTTTAGGCAATTCAAAACTTGCGATATTAATGATCTCAATCAAGACTAACTATTTGGACTGGTCTTTCTGTGAATTTTGCAAACGCATTACATCTATACACGTTTTTGTATAAGGAACCTACCTCAAGGCCTAGTTCTTAAAGTTCCTAATTTTTTTGGGCCCCTTTTGAGGCAATGGTAGTTCCAAAAGTTCCTTAATAGTTCCTTAATTTTAACTACACATACAGTGGTCTTAACAATGGAATAGAGACATTATTGCATGTGAGCAAAGCTCGAGACAACTCAAAGAAACATTGGATACATGCTTAACGTACAATTTATGTGATTTTCGACTGCAAATGAATGGAACCGGCTTTCTAATTCTTGATTATTTGCAGTGATAAAAGTATTCAACATTCAAAAGTTCCTTAATGATTTTCTCTTTAGTGGTATAAGTTCTTTAAATTTTTGGGCCTTCTACATGTAGGTTCCTTATAAAGTTGTTCTTTATAAAAAAAAAAGCGTGTTAACTAATACTCTTGCCAAATAATCAAACATTGTCGGTCCAACATTTGAAAACATTGATATTCAAACATTGTTTGTTTGAGACAAGCACGAAGTGTTTTTGCGATTTTTCAGAAACATTACTGAGCAAACTTTGCTTGTCGAGCAACGGTTTTGCCGCAAAAGTCAAACATTGATAGTAAAGCAAATCTCAAGTGTTTGACCAACGATGTTTGATTATTAGATCAAAAACAAGCTAGGTATCCCAGTTTTGTATACACGCAGTTTTTTTAATAAGCAACTTCGCTTGGCCCTAGTTCCAAAAGTTGCTTATTTTTGGACCGTTTATGGCCACCTTTTAGTAGCAAAAGTTGCTTAAAAGTTGCTTAATTTTAACTGTATCTTTTTGCCCTGAGAAGAGTATAGAGGCTAGAAGAACGGCAAAATCTAACATTGCACATAAAATGACTGGAATCATTTTTTCATGTTGATATTGTTACCATTTGAGATTTGGTATTGAAAGTTAAACGGAAACCCCTCAATGAAATGCCTCACTTTACGAGAAACACTCCGTTGATATGCGAGTTTTGACGGCAAATGAATGGAAATAGCTTCTATTTTGATCAATCCTTGATTGCTTGCAGTGATATAAATAATAAAAAATTGAAAAAGTTGCTTAGGTTTTTTTCCTGTGGTACTATACGTTGCTTAAACTTTTAGGCCTTCTACATCTTGGTTTTTTATAAGCGGTTGCTTATAAAAAAAACTGAGTGCAGTAAGAAAATTTGGTAATATAGTAAGGCCTTGAGCCTGAGATTATTCTTAAGATTATTCTTAAATTTCAGCGATTTTGAGCCAAAATATTTTTATGGATGTATTCTTATAAAAAAGTATGCTTATAGCTCACATGTCTTTGAGAAAGGTGGTTATGGAAAACCTTGAGTAAATTTTTTGCTTGATTATGTCTTTTAAATAGTTGTAATATTTTATTGATTTGATTTTTCAGAGAAATATACATGGTCCTCCATATACTTTGCCAAAAGATAAAAATTGGGATGAGTTTGCGATTATAATTGCAATCGTCGGTGGTTGTACGCTTGGATTGATTGTTGCTTCCGTTATTATATGCTCTCTTAAAAGGTATGTAGCTACTTGCAGAATTAACCAAATTTTAAGTCTTTAATACTGCTTTCACACTGGCACTTTAAAACCAGCGTTATCACTGGATTAAATCTCCACCAATCAGATCGATTCTTTCTTTTGAATTTACCAATCAGAGCGTAACATTTCTTAACTGGCTTTATTTAAACCGGTTTAGCTTGCAATGTGAAAGCAGTATAAGTCGTAAAAAATATCTAAATTGCCGGCAAAGTCTTTTTATCTTGTGTCACCATCGGTGATCATGGCCTTATTGTGCTTCCGGTTTATGAGAACGTGAATTTTCCATGCTTGGCAAAGATCGCCGACCATCGCAGATGAACCAAAAACAGCAACGCTATCGCTATGTCCGGAGGACTATAATCATCATCATAACGGTTATCGTTGTCACCATTGTCATCATCATCATCATCATCATCATCATCATCATCATCATCATCATCATCATCATCATCATCATCAAAGCATCATCATTACCATCATCATCATCATTATCATCATTGTCATCACCATCATCACTATCATCATCATCTTTGATCAAAGAATCATCATCATCCTCATCATCATCATCATCATCATCATCATCATCATCATCATCATCATCTTCACCATCATCATTTTACAAAATTTCATCACTAAGTTACTCTGATTTTCCCTCAGGATTCTCTCACTGAAATACCTAATTATGCAATAGGAAGTTAGAGAATCGAGAATCTTCTGGACAACAACTGAGTCATGTCTTGCCGATGAACCAAAAAACTTGCTTCTTGCAGAAAAATCAATATAAGAACTTCATCGGCGATCATTTCTGGGTTATTTCTTTGTTTTCTGGGTCAGACACGACAGCACAAGGGACGGATGATCATCGATCATCGCGGACAAGCAGCGAATGTTTAGAATTCGTAGGCGATGATCCCAGACGGTTCCGACTGTCTGCGATCAGACTACGACATATGAGAACCAAGCTTAACTGACAGGAAAACGTCTTGTAAAGAGTAGATGTTTCCACAAGTGGCATACCACAACAAGTGGGACTCCACTGAGCTATAGAGCTAAATGAAATCGCAGAGTAACTCTCCAAGTCATACAGTCCGACGCTCTCCTCCCGTTTGACGTTTTCGTGTTTTGGCTATGTCGAGCCTTCTTCAGCGCCATACATATGTATTCATATTTGTCGCCTCTTGTAAAGAGTTATACAAGTTGTCAACCTACTGCAAAACTACCACATATGAGCCAGAAGAAGACAAAAATGTCTTGTTACAATACAATTTCTTTGTTTTATTATTTATTAAATTCATTTATTCTGAAATTCGGTTATCCTTTTGTTAGGAAAAATCATCAAAAGAGCCCTATTGAACTAAAAAACAAAGAGGCTATAACTGATTACGAGGTTTGAAAAATTCTATTTTTTTTGTTTTTAAGCCTAAATTCAAATAGATGTCCGTGTATGCAGAATAATGCTAATATATCTGTGTACTATCGTTTCTTGCGTGTCCCCGAAAAGTCTTCGTCGGTCCAGACGCTTTGTGCATGTCAGGCGCATGCCATTTTGCCTTGCGCGCTTCCTTGCCATACCTTTATACGTGTCTGTATGTCTTTTTCTCACAACCTTCTTGCTTAGGTGGGCATTGAAAATGTATACTTTGTGAACAAAAAAACTTGAAATTAAGAGCTCCGAAAGTACAATAAGGACCCAAAGTACTTTTTCTTCACACTTTGCCTATTACAAAACTATATTTGAGGTTGACTCCTCCCATGCCCCTTTGCTACGCTACTATGGGCAAGCTTCAAGCATGCTCAACACTATATAGTGAGTGGTCCTGAAACCATTTAAGTTGGTTTCACTATAAAACGGACAATGTTTAAACTAGCCGTTAGAGAGTGCTGCTCCGAGGTAGAATTCAAATATTGCAGGAAATGAAAAGTAGGCCCAGGCCTAAAGCAGAAACATAGGCCTTTTGTAGTTTGTGTATTCGAAAAAAAGCTTCCGTAGATCGCCGAAGCAACGAGTACATGTAGGATTCTCATAAATGAAATAAATAATGTTTGAACGTTTGAATTTGAATGTCTATCTTCATTTTCCTTGCTGCTTGATGTTAAATATCCTCTCACTTTTACCTTGCTTCGAACTCGCAGCTTTGCTTCGACTTTCACGCCATATTGTTTCACCACAAATATTACACAAGTTACCATTGTGTGGCAAGTCTAGGCTACAAACACACGTACGAAAATCCAATTTGTGGCAGAATATAATGCTGCTATGCAGGCGCTTTGCACTGCTCCGCAGTAATGATTTTCTATGGTAGCATTGACATTTCAGCTTTGGTGTGGCAGTGATGTCTTATCGCTATTATTTTATTCTATTGTTAATAAATATTTTACCTGCTTTCTCATAGGAGCTTTGTAGAACAAAAATGGCAGTCAACACAACGTCCCCAAGAACAATGAAAGCTATACAAGCTGACAGACAAAGACATGGTCTGGTTGATGGTCAAGGAAAAATAACTAAAAAATCATGGTTAGTTTCTTAGTTTCAGTTGTTTGTTGGTTTCGGATTTCAAGTATACAGTTTCTTTGCTTTGTTACTTTAAAAGCTCTTGACATTCATGTAAAGATTGGTGCAGTAGGATCGCTTCAGATGCTACCAGAAAGCGGAGCCGACAGACGATTTCCCCAGTCTATCTGATAAAATTTTTTATAATAACAACCTTTATAAGAGACACCATCGGGCCAGAATTTTGGTCAATTTGTTTGTTTCCTCGGAGACTATACTTTAGGTAAGTCAAGCAAAGTTCAGAAGTTTAAAGACTTTGTTCCCTTTAAGATGAAGGATAAAGGGTGATAAGAAGGAGAGAAATCCCTCTAAAAATAAGAAACAGGCAGGCCGACAACGGTGTAAAATGTTCTTATAAAAACAACGTGTATATTGTTTTAAGAATGCTTTTTTATTTTATCAGGAGGGAAGAACCTTTGGCTTATAATATGGATATTACAACTGGCCATGTTATTCTTGTAAGCTGATTTTTATTAACGTTTACAATGTAATTGTGACTCTAGTTGAGTAATTTTCAGATTAAAGTCTTTGGGCTCTAGCCCAACCAAACGATCAAACATTGTTGTTAAACAATTGAAATTTGCTTACTAAGTACAATATTTTCAATGCCTTGCCTCGTCGCAAACAAACTACTGTTGGCTCGCGTCAAACGAAAAAACTTCACGCAACAAATCATGCTTATTTTTGATTGTCAAGAACTATTTTGCGACGTGGCCAAACGTTCAAACATTGTCTAGTAAGCAATTTTCAAATTTTTGTTACATTCATCGACAAACCAAGTTATATAACCCTTAATCTGTACTTTTTGCTGTTGTATATTCACTCTTTTGTAACGGGCACCTGTGGGACCCATGTTGCTGTCTATTATAGAGAGGTGTGCGCTTTATGGAGGTTTGTTTTTACAAAGAAATGACGTTTGGACTAAAATTTGTGTCAGTTTTTTGGAGGTGTCCGTTGTGTAGCGCTGCCCGTTAAAGGCGTTTCAGTTGTATTCCACTTTGATTTTATCTTTTAGTCCTACATGGAGGAGCATCTGAAAAATGAAAACAAACTTAGCACGGAATGGGAGGTGAGAAAATTTTTCTACGTCTTGAATTAATACAACATCTAAATCAAGTTTCTCTTCCTAAACCCAGCACTCCGTTACTGTTTCTTGTAGTTGCTTTGTAAGTCTAGTAAACACTGGCAACATTTGTGTTTCAGACACAAAGATGTTTGTAAATAATTATACCAGCCGTCCCATTCCCAAACGACAGACCCGTTTCGCTCTGTATTAGAGCTGATAAGCGACATGTGTGAGTATCGAACTGGGTCTTTTGCGTAAGTAGCAAAAGTGCTTAACACACGACCAACAATAAGAAACGCTTCTGACATTCGAGAATGGGGAAGCTGGTGAAATTATTCATATGAGACCGGATACGAATTTGTGTTCATATGATATGAGCCTAACTTCATGCGTTTTGGTACCTTAGGCCAGATACCAACCTTGCAAATATTTTTGAATTGAAAGAGGTTGCTCTTGTCAAGTTTTTGTTTTAAAAACAAACCTCTCTTCTGCGCGTATTTCAAGCATAAATGGATTTGGTTTTGAAACGCAAAAAAATTTTTTTGTGACACGAATGTTGCCCGCATTCGCAGGACTTCAGCAGGGGTGAAGAATGGTAGATAAATAGATAAATTAAGAGGCTTTAAAATAGTTTCAATGCATTCACATGAACTTTTGATTATCATCATTAAGCTCTATAGCTCAGTGGAAACGTTGTGTGCTCTCTGGTCATGCAGTCCATAGTTTCTTCATTTTCTGAAAAAATTTATCCTAGTGTTCGCCATTCATGGCAAATATATATGAATGGTGCTAAAGAAGGCTCAGCATAACCGAAACACAAAACAAATCAAACGGAAGAAGAGCCTTGGGCTGTATGACTCAGAGAGTTACTCGGCGATTTCATTGAGTTCTATAGCTCAGTGAAAACGTCCTTCACTCTCTGCTCATGCAGTCCAGGTTCGAATCCCATCTATTGTGATATGCCACTTGTGAAAAACCCTTGATCATCATTAAGTTTTATTGTACCGCATTTTTTTTATGAATGCTTTCTCTGCGTCTCTTGGCTATTTTTTGCTATATATTTACGTCCATCTCATGTTTTAGGCTTTGTGCAACTATAAAGCTGACCAAGATGAAACGACTGTCGGTGAAGATAGCAAAAATACAAGTAAAAATCGATACAGCAATGTTTTACCGTGTAAGTATATAAAGAAAGTATACAAATCTCTCTATTCATAAGCTAGTGAACTTATACTCTTCTTATAACTGGTCTGTGGGAGATTTTTTCAAGCTGGTTTTTGCCAAAAAGAAACACACTCAGAGAAGAGACTGCTGAACAATAATAGGGTGCGTTTTTTGGGAACTTTTTCTGCGTCTTCCTTTTTCTGGGGACTTTCGAGAGATCGAAAGCCGGTTCTTTTCGACAAATCTCGGGAAAATCGGAGACTTCTAAGGTTCCAAACTCTCCTTTCTCCAGAGCTGGAAGATTCGCAAGGGGACACGCGAAGAACGATGGAACGTAGGCACATTACCACTTTTCGTCCATACACGTAAATCTATTGATACTTGGGCCTGAGAATAGAAAACATGATTTTCAAACGCTTAGCGCTGCTCCTCAGCAATTAGCAGGTTTCAGCACCCCTTTAGTACTGGTTCTAGCTTTTTGTTCTTTGATATTCCTGAACACTTATGTTTTTTGTAATCAAACATGGTTCAAAATTATTAAATTCTTAACTTGTTGAAATTTGTAGATGATCACACAAGAGTCAAGTTAAGGGAGACTGCAAATGTTTTGCATTCTGACTACATCAATGCCAGCTACATTGTGAGTTTTTAAGATGCATTTAATTATGACCGTCACGTTCCTATCATAACGGATAATATTTTCTACATTTAGCCAGGAACAAGTCCAGCTATCTTTAACCCTTGCCCTATTTATGATTGAGCAAGTTCGGTCTTGGAGGCGTTGCAGAGCAGCTAATTTTGTTTGCTTTTAATTATGACCGTGCTTCCAGACCCCCCAGATGGGCACAGCTCCGGCGCATTGTGCACTTTTGGGGCATATTGATGTTAATCTGTTGCAGCATTTTTTCATTTCATTTCAATATATTTCAAGCAGACTTAAACAATTACATCATACAATTTAATGACCAAATACAATACTAAATATAAAGAGAAGGACGTTTAAAGTTTGATTAATTGTAAAAATGAAGTATCGCTATAGTTGGGACACTCGAAAAGAACTCAAAGTAGAGCTTTCGAGCCGAGTGCCCAACATATAGACCTATAAAACATATATATGTGCCCATCAGCAGTAAAACATATATAAATTCTATACTGCATTAGATTCCCTTAGTTATTTCTTCAGATTACAGCATACCACTAATTGTCTTTCCGCAACTTTATCGAAACCAAACTTCTGTTTACTTCCTCTTGAGTATTACTTATTTCATTCCATTCTTAATTTTGTTCATTTGTTATTTTCTTGATTTGTACGATTAATTTTTGCATTTTATTAGACTGATGTCGATCCACGAAACCCGGCTTATATTGCAACACAGGGACCACTTGATAACACCGTTGCTGATTTCTGGCAGGTTAGACTTCAATACCTAAATAATTGTTGCATCGTATTAGACAAGATAAGCTCAGCTTATGAATGTATCCTTTTGATATTCATCAAAGAGAAATGTTGTTCTTTTTTATCTATTGCGTTGGCTGGATTAAAAAGGTGCGGGAAATACTCAATCTGGACTTTTGCGCTTAATTTGTAGTTTCCGATGCACCAAAATTTTATTCTGTGCAACCTTGATGTTATTCATGTATTTCTTGGATTATGTGTGATACTTCATTGATGCTTGAAGTTGATAGAACTGAATGAATGTGTCCTTTGAAAAGTCTATTTTTCCAATTTGACAAGTTTTTTTTTCAAGTTCCTATCTATATCATCGATCACAGAAATATCATCCAAATTCATTTTATGATTTCGTGTCCAACAGTGATTGGCAAGATCACTTTTGTCAGTTCTAGTATTGATCGAATTGGATATATGTTCTTTGAGCCAAGTTCCAGTTTCTTTTTTTGATTGTCTTATGTAAAATTTTGGACCATCTCTATATGGTTGCATAATTTACGCTACAAAGAAGGATCGTTCAGCAGCTTTTTGTTTAATTTTCAAAGGAGTGTTTTTGATGTTATTTGTTTTTTTGTTCTAATTACTACTATTTTGACGTGATTTTTTGTAGATGATATGGGAACAAGGTGTCGTTGTAATAGTAAATTTGACCAGGCTGTCTGATATGGGATTGGTAAGTTTGAGAGAATTTTCCTTATAGTCTGTATCACATTTTTCAAGTTAGCAGATGCTGATTTGCTTCTAAATGCGAATTTCAGCTGTATCATTAGCACAGCTATTATTCGGTAATGTGTTCATCGTGTAACTGAATCAACGACAATCCCGATATGTTCGATCCAAAGAAACTTAATTTTCACATTGTTGCTCTTTTTCCTTCGTTCAGCTAGTTGCTACACTTAACAAACATTGCCACTTTGATCCAAACTTAAAGAACTTACTGTTGAAAAGGCAAGGCCTGTCAAAATCAGATTAAATCGGTAGTTTTTTCTTAGCAATACTTTCAAACTTGTTGCTGTTATTAGGCATTTCTAAGCATTGACGTTGGTACGAATTTCTTTGGTTGTCAAAAACTTTTAGTCAGTTCTTTTATCCGTAAATTGGCTTACCCGAATCCCTTTCGTAATGACTGTCGCGAGTCGTCCTTATTGTCCAAGAAGCAGTGTATGATCTTCAATTGAAAATACCACTTCATAGATTTTTATTGCCTGGAAATGCGAAGAATTTATAAAGTTAATTTTTCGTTTATTGCAGCCCCAGTGTCATCGATATTGGCCTGAAGAAGGAAGTGATGTCTATAACACCTACCAAGTAAGCTTTTGTGATAACCACGTTTTTGGAGGAAATAAGGAATAATAAAGGCAAAATTTCATGAGTTAGAGGGACGAAAATTGCAAAGATTTTTTTCCTTGACGAGTTTATTTGCTCATGTGAATGGATAACAAGTCTCTTTGATATTCTATTAAAAATGCATTTGTTGGAAATCTGGCGTGCCAGTATGCGAAAAAGTGCACTTTTCATGGAAAAAATTGTCATATTTCTTATATTTGCCCAATCTACACGAGCTAAGAAAACGTATCAAGGAACAAGTGTAATAGAATCTTGCTCTTGGGAATTACGCTGAAGTTTTTGATAAACGAAGAACGACTCCCTCTTGCAAGAAGCCAAACGTCAAACATACCAGCAAATAAGATCAAATATTTTTGTTAGAAAGCATCGTCTGCCTTTTACCCGTCAACGACGTCTATTGGTCATAGCGAAGCTACAGATCTGATCGAACACTCTCGACATTTCACTCTACAACGCTCGACAAAAATCAAGTGATTTTTAGCAATGCTGAGAGGCGACCAAGCACACTCGCTCGACAATTTTAACCTTGATCAAATTTTGCTCGACGTCTCTCGATAAGGCTCAACAGCACTCCACATGGTGGCTAAACATGCTCGAAATTTCACTCGACAAAAAGTCGAGCGTTGTCGAGTGAAGTCGAGAGCGTTTGACCAGGGCTTATCTCTGCATCTGTCGGAAACCAAATACCCCTTATAACGGCTCCCCAACTTGTATATTAAGACTTGAATGAATGGAGTAAAAATTTTTGCAAGAGCATGTTGATATATTACACGATGAATTTCCTATCTGTAAGAAACATTCTACAAAAGAAAAGCTTACTAAGTTAACTGTTTAATTTCTTTTTTCTTAAGGTTCATCTCATATCTGAACATATATGGTGCGATGATTATATCGTTAGAAGTTTTTATCTGAAGCATCTTTTGGTAAGAATTTATATTATCTATAAAAAAACACGGCTTTGTGCAGTCCTGTGTCATCATTAATCACTATCTCTGCCTGCGGCAGAATGCGCACTAACATGGGATAGTTGTTTCCATAGTTCTAGATCTTTGAAAAGAGTGTTCAGGGATGCTGTGTCCAGGTCTGTCCATACTTTGATGTTATCTCTCCATCTTTTATACTGTCGTCCTCTGTTTCTTTTTCCATTAACCATTCCTTCCAAACAGACCTTACTGACTCCTCGGTTCATTCTTTTCGTGTGGCCAAACAGTTTGAGTACATTACTTTTTATGACAGATCTGATTGGTGGTAAATGAGTTATTTGTCTCAGGTTTTCTATTCTGACATGGTCTGCAAGTTTGGTGTTAGTCATAAATCGCATTACGTGGTTTTGAAAAACTTCTAGCTTTTGCAGTGCAGCGAGAGTCCATTTGACGCACTCTAGTCCATATAAAAGTCCTGTGTACACCTTTTCAACTCAACTTAGCGCCTCGTTTTCAAAAATTTGTGAAAATTTTTTCATACGAAAAATGTGATTTCGAATTCGGCACCACTTTGGTGTCAAGGCAAATTTTAATGCTTCTAATGCTCACGGTGTTGACTATATCAATTTAAATTTAGAAGAATAATTTAAAAGCATAGAAATTTTCCTCGTCAATAATACTTACAAGACATTCAAGTTACGACTTAAACCAGTTTAAACTAAACCGATTGATCAATTCAAGGAATCGAATTGATCTGATTGATTGAAATCTAACCTAGTTTAAATAAAGCTGGTTTAGACGAGTCAGTGTGAAAGCTGTATTAGTTGCTTAATCCGAAGTTTATCAAAGACTCAAAAGCATTGACACTTTCATTATTCACCTTCATCGCAGCCCCAGGTAGGGGGTACTTATTGAACTTTGGGTACGGGCATGTGCCGCCCATATAGGTGTACAATTTAAAGAAATGATAAGTTCTAGAACGTCTTAATACTGTCATATTTCGCTTGTTTCTACTGCTTATATAGGGTCTGTATCTAAATTTCAAATGGGTAGGTTTGTAAATTCGAGCAGCACATCCTCGTCCTTCCATAAGTCATGTACCCACCCCTTGATCGCTGGACTCATCTAATTACTTACAAATTTCTGGCTTCTCTTTTGTATTTCTTGTTCTTTTTTGAGATGATTTCTGATCTTGTTTATTTGCTTCCTTTCAGACGTCAGAAACAAGAACTGTGACGCAATTTCATTTCTTGACATGGCCAGATTTGTCTGTTCCAGAAAGTGCTAAACCACTTTTAGAATTTAGGAGGTAAGTAATATTGATCCGGCGAGGGGAATTTCACTATTCAAAAAGGCGAGCGAGGCAGATAACCATAAGCATGCACATTTTGCACACATTAGCTATGGAATCAATAACGAGTTTGCATTAAAATGCAGTGAATTTTACGATTCAATAATGTAAAATTTTGAAACTTGAGATTGCAAGAATGGTTTTGGTGGCCATTTTTCGTACCATACATTTCGGAAAGTTTATTGTGTTTGATCATTTCTTTAATAAAGGTCTGCAGAACAAATTATGTAACCAGGGACAGCCCGAAAAAATGCAGAAGAACAGCTTAGAATGCTTTTTATGCAACGATAGGTTGCATTGTCGCAAACCACTGTATGCCTCTTTCGGGTTTGATTGGTCAGTTTCTGCCTGATATTTTTTCCTTGTATAGTAATATGGCTTATTTTGCTTGTAAGGTCAATATATTGCTGAACATTTTCGTTTTATCACTGCACAAATTTGTTATCACTGAGCCTTAAAATAAGGCCTGCAGAGTGCGGAAACCTCTCTTAAAAGGACGGTGTCCGTTGTCCATTTTATTGATGTTCCACTGTATCTGTTATATGAGGTTGGACCTTTTCAAACAAAAAGTTATTTTGATCCCGTAGCTCGTAGGTTTCCATTCCTGTCCATCTTTAGTTAAATAGGTTTGAAATCTAATGACCTGGCCAAACGATCAAGCATTGTTCTACATTGTATAAACATTTGAAATTTGCTTGTCAAGCAAAATGTTTGAAAGTTTGGCCAATGTCCAAAAACATTGCTTTCCAACATTTTTTGTTTGTGTCAATAAAAATTGTTTTTGAACTTTTTCAAGAAAAAATATCACGACTCAAATTTTGTTACTTTTGCCTGTCAAGCAATGTTTGATCGTTTGGCCGCCTTTCCAACATTGCTTGTGAAACATTTTATTTCTGACAAACTGCAAAAAGTTGTTCCAAATTGTTGGACAGCAATGTTTTTGTACGTTGCCAAACAGTCAAACATGTATTGTAAAGCAAATTTAAAATTTCAGACCAACAATGTTTGATCGTTTGGTTTAGAAATACCTTCATTGTTTCTGCAATCTAAACGAAAAAGGGTTAAACTAAATTCTATCATTAATTCACTTTTTGTGTTTATTTTAGAAAAGTAAACAAGTGCTATAGAGGACAAGCATGTCCAATTGTCGTTCACTGTAATAATGGTGTAGGAAGAACTGGAACATACATTTTAATTGATATGGTTTTAAAGAAAATGATCAAAGGTTTGTAGCCTATCTGTTCATTTTTTTTCAACTGCTGCTATTTCGTACTTGCATTATAACCGTCAATATGATATAAAGGAAAGAACGTTTGAAGGGAAGGCGGGAAAATTCAAAGTCACTATGGGATCATTATGGAAAATGTGTTTTTGTTTATGCTTGTCTGCGTTGTGCGGAAGTGAGCACTATGGTGGTAATATCTCGGTTGCTAAAAACGTATATATCGCTTCATAAATCCCAGAAAACTAAAATGCAGATAATCAGCTATATTTTTCACATTTTGTACCGCACTCGATTTTGTCACCGAGAAAGGTTTTTGTAACAATTTTTTCTGTTTTTCAGGAACCAAAGAAATAGATATTGCAGCAACACTTGAGCATTTGCGGGATCAAAGACCTGACATGGTCAAAACAAAGGTATGTCATATGAAAATCGGGAATCCACAATCTCATGACGATTGTATAAACTAAGAGCAATTGGTGTATCGTTTAAACCCTGAAGGTTCCTTTCAATAGACCATATTTCAAAAAATTGAAAATCAGGTCATAGAGAAATTTCAACTTCAGATTCGAATTCAGCACCTTCGTTTCAGTGTTGAGGCAAATTTTTACGCTCCTAGTCCTTACGATGTCGATTCTGTAGCGATTAAAAGTTTGGCAATTTAAAAGGGATTTGACCGTGTAAAATGACTGAGGGTGTAAAATTTCACCCCAGCGATTTTTCACGGTCAAACCCTTTATAGATTTTCAAACTTTTAACACCTATAAAATCAATATCTTAAAGACTAGAAGCATAAAACTTTGCCTCAACACTGAAAAGAAGGTGCTGAATTCGAATCTGAAGTCGAAATTTCTCTATGACCTAATTTTCAATTTTTTTTGAAAACGAGGCCCTTAGTTGAAGTGGTCTATATTTTTACTAATTGACGAAGACAAGGGATTCAAACTGTATGATCAGAGAACTGATGACAATTCAACTGAGCCAAATGATCCAATGAAATTGCCGAAAAACTTACCCTGAGTGATACAACCCAAGGCTCTCATCCAATTTCGCTTTTGTGCCCGCTATACTAAGCCTTCATTTGTTCTACTGATATTTACTTATTCGATTATTCGATTTAAAACCCCCTCTCGAATATACCCATCCTTATCAGGTTGAAGTTTTCCATAAGCTCTCCACTCAAATAAACCTCCTAAAACCTGCCATATACAGGCATAGAAGAACTCTCATGTTAATTCATTTGACTGCATTTTCTACACTAATCCTGTCATTATCCATACTGAAGTGAGAATAGCTTGGGTATGTTATCAGACTGTTAAATTTGTTCCGCGTATCGATTTAGCTTCAAGTGGAAAAGTTAACTTTTGAATAAGCCACCTCTCGAAAAAAAAACCCCTTTTGGACATCGAGTTTTGAGTAAGCCCCCCTGGCGATTAATTCGAGTTGTTACTATATTTTTCACGGAAACGTTTTTTTATTTGCTGAAAAAATGATTCAATGTCTCCCTCTCTCTGCAATCATCATGAAGTTCCTACATAACTTGTTTTTTGTTTTCTGTTTGTATAGGCCCAGTTTGAATTCACTCTTGCGGCTGTTGCAGAAGAAGTAACGGCGATTCTTAGTTCATTATCAGGATAAGTAGTTGTTAGACGCGTTCACACTACAAACTTTCAACCCATGTTAACTTTAACCCGGGTCGAAACCTAGTTAAATTTCGTAGTGTAAACAGGGCTTTAGTAGGAAATCTGGATTGTTCAAGATTACTGACAGAAATATAAAGATCACTGGAGGACTTGTCTCTGCTGTTAATGCAGTTTCTTTGTCATTATGTCTGAAATTTTGCCTGGATTCTTCGACATGCAAGACTTTCAATTTCAAAGCAGATTCATCTGATAAGAATTGTGAGCTTCTGAGTGTGACAAGATCAGTAACGGGGACAGCTATCAATGCGAATGGATGGAAACACTATGAACCAATACATCAAAGCGTGAGTCGACTTGTTTATTTGCCGCCTTGGTTCTTTTAATTTCGCGTCCATTTAATTTTTGCGCCTTTTTTTTTAGAACCGCTTATTTTCGCGCTCTTGCTTATTTAGCTTGCTTATAGTCGCGTTCTTGCTTCTTTAGCTTGCTTATTGTCGCGTTCTTGCTTATTTGGCGCCACATTTTTTCGCGCCTCTGTAATTTTCGCGCACCCAGTTGAACAAGTAAAATTCCTCTCTCATTTTGAAAGAAGTTGTGCCTTAGGGCGTTTAAAACCCTCGAACCTGCTTATAAATATACAATTTCAACAAAAAGGTAGATTGACTTCATGATAACTTCAAATTCAAAACTTAGTTAGAAAAAACATTTCCCCTGTTGTTTTCCCGTGGTTTGCGCGGAAATCAAAGTGGTGCCAAAGTTAAAGGGGAATGACATATTTGCTGCATGAAAACTCACTTCCTTCAAGTTTACACATATGTAGCACCAGAGTGAGCTAGTTTTCTGCTCAGTGCTCAGTTGCCATTTTTCTACCAGCCCAAAGTTTTAAGATATGGATTCAGGGTGCGTAATTTTCGTGTGGTTTGTCTGCGCGAGAATCAATGTTGCGCAAGAATTAAAGGGAATGCGATATTTGCTGCTTGAAAAATCACTTCCTTCGAGTTAACACATATGTAGCACCAGAGTGAGCTAATTTTCTGCTCAACTGCTATTTTTCTGCCACCCCAAAGTTTTAAGATATGGATAAAAGTTATGGCTAAACAAGGAGACGTGTCGCGCGCGACACTGTATTCGGCATGTCTCTCATGGTGGCTAAACATGCGAGTGACAAGCGAGCAACATGTCCCCTGAGTCATTTGCATATCGCCGAGACAAGAATTGTGTTATTATTATTATGATTATGTTATAATTATGTTATTATTTCCCTTTTGCATCGCATTAGAGGTAGAGAAGCTTTTGAGGTGTCTCATGATTGGTGGAAGCTTTTTCATACAAAGCAATTCCTTATACAGCAGTGTTGCTATGGTGAATCGGGTTAACTCGTGCATTTAAATTTGGGTCCAGGCTCTGACCAAGCCATCAAACATTTTTAGTCAAGCGTGTGAAATAAGTTCGCCAAACAAGATTGTCCGTTTCTCATGTTGCAAGACATTTCTCGTTGAGCATGCTTGCGACAAGCATATCGGAGTTAAGTAGTGCTGCTGATCAAGAAATGTTTTGCGACATGACGAGCAAGTATTGCTTGGAAAGCAAATGTTACATGTTTGCCCAATAAACGCATTAGTAATGAATAAAAACTTTTTTATAAAGAACCACTTTATATGGAACCTACATGTTAATGACCGAGAATTTAAAGAACTTATACTACCACTCAAGATAAAATCGCTTTGAATATTTTAATCACCGCAAACAATCAAGAATTAGAATTAGGAATCCTGATCCATTCATTTGCTGTCAAAACTCACAGAAGTTGTATGCCACGCATTTATCTTGTGTTAAGAACTAGACATTAAGCTAGGTTCGCTATAAAAGTAAGAAGCGTGCAGTGTTTGACAGCTTAAGAATACTGGAATGGAGAGGGGAGAAAAGCATATTTCGGCAGCAGCGCCCAAGCCAGAAATGTGCAGAAATATGAGGGACTAGAAGAGCAAATGTTTCGCGAAGCAAATGTGAAACAACAGAACAATCCTCTTCGAATGGAATCAAACACCTCCTCCATACTTCTAATCTCCACTCTACTTCACAGCCTCGAAGTTTTCTGCAGGTCACTTTGCCGGGAAGATAAAAACGAAAGAGTGGTCAACCAGAATTGAGTTTAATCCCATTGTGGAATTGTTTGTAAAACTTTCCGCGAATTTTTCGCTATGTGGTGCCATAACCAACTTCTCGCAAAAGAAATTATCAATTCATTGAGCTTGATATATTGATTTTGATTATCTGCCATTGAATAATTTATCAGATGGGTTTTTACCCGCTTAAGATTTGTATGTCTTGATGCTTGTGGTCTTGTTGCGTGATTACTCAAAAACAAACCGATGTATAAGCGTGTCATTGATTTGTCGTGTTTTAGTTAATATTGGTGCCTGATTAAGATTTGTGAATTAAATAGTTTGATGTCATGGAGATGGATATTTTATCGCAGCTGAAAATACAAATACTTTTTGCTAGTGTTATCTTTTATCAATAAGTAAATCAATCATCATCACCATCATCATCAGCATCATCATCATTATTATCATCATCATCGTCGTATTCGTCTTTGCCGTCGTCATATCATCATCGTCATCACAATCATTATCATCATCGTCGACGTCGTCAGCATTATTATTTCTTCGTCGTCGTCATCATCGTCGTTGTCATCTTCGTTATTGTCGTCGTCGCCATCATCATCATTATCATCACCATCTTCTTCATCATCATCATCTTCATAATCATCATCTTCATCTTCTTCCTCATCATTTTCATCATCATCTTCATCTTCTTCACCATCATCTTTATCATCGTCTTCATCATCATCTTCTTCATTTTCTTTTTCTCATTGTTTTCATCATTATCCTCTTTATCTTCATAATCATCTTCATCATCATCTTCTTCATTTTCTTCATCATTATCTTCATTATCATCTTCTTCATCACCTTCATCATCATCATTTTCATCTTCTTCATCATCTTTTTCATCATCATCTTCATCTTCTTCATCATCATCTTTATCATCATCTTCTTCTTCATCATCTTGCCATCGTAAGCAGTATCATTTTCTTTGTCGTTTGTCGTCGTCTTATCACCATCGTCGTCATCATTGTTGCCTTCATCATTACCATCGTCAACACCATCATTATCATCATTACCATCACTTTCATTATTAGTATCAACATCAACACCATCATCATCATTATCATCAAGAACACCTTCTTCATCGTTATCATCATCATCATATTGATTTTCTTATCTTTATATGCCTTTATTTCTTAGTTACAATATAAATTATTTTATTACCTTTGCATAGGTAACTCCTGGATGTATGCAACTTGGCAGTTCAAATGCCTGTTCTCCAGGATACCGATGTGAAGATTCTTGCGATGCAAACGCCAGATTCAAATGTATAGGTAAGAGAAATGCTTTTCCAAACCGCTTATTTTCTGGTATCTTCCTTGAAAATGTTCGGATTATCTTCGTTTCATTACCTTTAAGCTGGATTTCCACTTGTCCGTTTGGCCACGGGAACGGGAACAGAAACGGGAAAATAATCACGTGAGCATGCGCACTTTGCTCGTCACATCTTTGCACGGGAACATTTTCCTGTCCGTTTGGGCACAAGAAAAAGTTGAACTGAGTTCCTGTTCCCGTTCCCACCGAAAAACAGATAAGTGGAAATTAAGCTTTATCTAATAGCCGTAGCTTGCACAGCAGTTATAAGCAAAGAATAAACAATTTTTAGTATTTTTGGGTTTTCAATCAAAAAACGCAACTCAAAAAAAAGGTAATGCTTTTTAAAGAAATCGGGTATAGTGCTTTGCTTCTTTCGATTTGATTATTCTCTCTGTGCTTAATAAATGCCAAAAATCACAAGAACATTAATTTTAGGAAACGTTTGATGAAACGAAATGAAGCACTCATATCACCAGTTTATTTCTCAAAAAATTCGAGATAAAGATTTTTTCTCCACCGTGCTGACAAAAGTGGTCGAGTTACGGAAAGTTCGAATTGTGGCGGCATAGATTGGTTCAACATTTTGAATGACGCCATCGCGTTCCCGTCTCTTACGCTTCAGCGACAAATAGGACTTGACGGAAACTTTAGATAGACAGACCTTTCCCGAATTTTTTAAACGTTGTTTGCGAGGTGAAACGATAAGATAGCAAGATAGCACACAAGAATTTGGCGTCATGTACCGACGCAAACTTCGATTTCTTCGATGGCAGTCAAAGTGACGTAAATTCAGGAAAAGTTTACTGAAATGCTCCGGGAGGCTATTAAGGCCTGGCTAAACTAGGAGACATGTACTTCGTAGTGCGTGATTGTAGCGAGAGACACACAAATGTTTCCGGGAGACAACAGAAACGTTTCTTGTCCGCGCGAAACGTGGGCCATGTTACTCGCTTGTCAGTCGCATGTTTAGCCGCCTGGGAGACACGCCGAATACAATGTCGTGCGCGACATGTCTCCTTGTTTAGCCGCAGCTTTTGCTGCGACCCAGATTTTTTGCAAAAGAAACGTGGGGAGAACATGAATATATTTCTTCATAGCACAGTTACAAATGTCGAGGGAATGGCAAAAGAAAGGCAACAAAACAGCCTAAAATTGTGTCCCAGAAATTCAATCGGGTGTTGCATCTTTTATTAAACAACAGTAAATGATCAGTCAATAACACTGACAGAGCAATCAGTGTTTGAAAAATTTTAAGCCTGGGGCCTTTTGTAACATGTTTGCGTTGATCCGTGGGTTTTCGTTAATTCTGGGACGATTTCATTCCAGAAAGCCATTCGCCTCGTTTCAAAATCACGTTCAATCGTCAAATTAAGACCAATGTTCATATACTCCTTCTTGCTTATCGTGTACTTAGGCCAGTTGCTTCCTGGGTTGCCATTCTTGGCGAAATCCATCCACATTTTCATGACATTTCTGCTAACAATTTTGTCTTCGTCTGTATAATTTGCATTAAAGAATCCTTTTTTGCCAGTTAAAGGGAACCCAAAAACGTAAGCAATTTCCATTCCGTGAGTGACCTTCCACAAGGGCATCAATGGTAGTTTGGGCATGAACGTGAATTTGTACCGATACACTGTTTTTCCATTTTGTACTAAGGCATCAGAGAATGATTTCACGCAGTGTTTGAAATAAAAATCACCGCGAAAATCAGAGGAACTTTCAAACCACTTCAATGGGGAATTCGATGAATAGTTTGTATATTCGTGAAGAATTACTTTATGTAACAAGTCTTGCTTCCCTGGATATCGTTCTGCTGTGTCTGATTTGATTGCACTCTGAAGATTTGTTTTGTTTGCTTTATTTGGTGGGAAAGCAAACAAATTTATGCCATCTATTGTTGCAAACATCGTGCCTTCATCAGCATTATACCCAATCATTTGCTCCACCGCAGCAGCTTCAACTGCGTTCGTTCTTTCAAGATCCCAAGGTAAATCTTTCAGAAAATGACCGTCAACGACTGGGCCAGCAATTGTTGAAACAAGTCCAATCATTTCCGCTTGCGCTGACATTATCTGGGAAACAGTTTTGCTTCTGAGACAATCAGTCATTTTCTTCACATCTGTGCAGCCTAGAATGGCACCAAACTTCTTCGCCGCTTCGTTTGTTTTCACGTTATGCGCAGCCCAAAAGCAAGAAGCAGCGCCACTCTCAGTTATGGCTCTTTTGAACAAATTTTCCTTCCTCGTCAGGGGGGACACTGTGAGCAAAGACACACTCCCTGCTCCCGCACTGTTTCCAAAAATCGTAACTTTGTCAGGATCACCACCAAAGTTTGCAATGTGTTTCTTGACCCACCGAAGTGCACTAATCTGGTCCAGCATTCCGTAATTCCCCATTGTTTCCGTTCCTGGTATGTTGAAAAAACCAAGGATCCCCAGTCTGTAATTTATAGTTACAACAACAACATTGTACTCAGCCGCGAGCGCAAGACCATCGTAAGCCTCGTGGCTACTCCCAGCTACAAACGCGCCAGCATGGATCCAAAACATCACTGACAATTGGCCAGATACTGTACTTGGCTTATATATGTTCAATGTTAGACAATCTTCTACACCAACAATTGTTGGAACTGGATTAGAAATCAACTTCTGTGGGCATATTCCACCAAAGGACGTCGCGTTAAGAATACCATTCCATGACACAATCGGCGGCTCTGGTGCTTTGAAGCGCAGTTTCCCAATCGGAGGTTTGGCGTACGGTATGCCTTTAAATACATACACAAATTTGTCTAGAACTGTTTCTTTTAACCCTTGACATGTTCCAAGCCCGGGGATGACTATGCTGACTGTTTCAGCGCCAAATGTAGAGCTCGTCAAAGACAAAATATAAACGAACAGCATCCTGAATTTAGCCATTTTGGACTGGATTACTTCTTTCAGGCTTTCAGAGTTATATTGAATGTGTCTTTGTTGTCCTCAAACGCATGAAGACAAAAGAGCTCTTTTGAATTCATGCACAAAAGGAAATTTAGCTATTCTTTTCCAAGTCACAGTTAACACCATCTTGTCCAATCATGAGTTACGGAGTCTCCTCGAGCGTGACATGTCTCCTCTCCTAGTTGCTGCGGAGCAGAGCGAAGCGCCTGCGTAGCAGAAATATAATCTGATCACAGCTCGAATGTTGTTTGTGTGGTTGACTCTCTCGGTTTCCTTTCATCTTCAAAAAGAGGCTTCTCAGTTCAACGTTTTTGTCTTTTATTTTCGTCCGCCATTAGGCCAGTCGGGCCTTTTTATCCACTGCACTCACTGCGCTGCTGCTTGGGCCTTTTCATCATCAGCAGACTGCACTGCTGGTTGATCTACATTTCGATGGATTCTCATGGCAGTCTCTGCAATAAGTACATTGGTTCGCCGTTTGCTTCTCCAAAGTTCGGCTCGGAGCAGCACTCCCTTAACAGCTAGTTTAGCCATACCTTTATAGTTGTAACCGCGAGAATCGGCTTGAATGGCAGAATGGCAACTTTGTTTGCAGCCTGCTTTCTTCTTTTTGGTGCGTCAGACATTTTGAAAAAAATTTGCGTAAACGAAATCACAGAATCACAATTACTCGCGGCGGTTTTAGACTGATTTCCACGAGGCGAAAAATTCGCTGCAGCGAAATCTATTATCTATTATTCGCCTAGTGGACATCATCTACGACGGACTGAGTAGGACTTGGACGTTAGTGAATGTGACCAATGCCATGCGCTGTGGTTGGTGCTCTTCGAGCTAGCCCAGGGGCCTTCAGTTGTTCAATATAGATACTAGACGTGCCGCCCAAATAGGTAACTTTTTCAGCAACAATTTCCCTGCACATTGATCTGTTTTTTGTAAAAAATCTCAACACATGGGTGGTAATATATATAAAATTTTTTACACACGCACTGCTTTTAAAATCCAGGCACATTTTTTGTATTTAGAGTCAATTTTATGGTACAAATCGGTTAAATACGTTTTGGCTTTTCTATGAATCGTACTGTAATAATAAGACCTTCTAGGCCTTCTTATAACTTGAAATTGTAATTTACGAACATCTTCGATGTGTTTTTAACACTATTTTGTCTCAAATAAGGTGAGCTGTTTGAGTTTTCTTCAATTTTCCACCCTCTTATCATAGCCATGTTTAGATAATTTCAGGGCCGAAAACTATATGGGCGGCACGTACCCCTACCCAATTATACACGTATTTTTTATAAGAAACTCTTTATAAGAAACCCAGACTCTCGAATGGCAAAAAATTTTAGAAACTCCAATACTGGAAAATCTTTGACCAAGAAACTTTTCAACATAATTCTGTGACATATCCAATTTCATTTTCAATGTTTTGTATGCAAAAACGTATATTTGTGACACGCAGAAAAGCTGGAAGGCCACCAGCATCCAAATACAATCGATATATAAGGTTTAGAATCAAATACAATCAGTATATAGGTTTAGAACATCATTCAGATAAAATCACAATGTCATCAATACAGATATGTAAGAAACTCGTAAGAAATTTTCAGTACTCAAAATCCGAAAATTTTAAGAAACTTTGAGTGCTGGGCCAATTTTTTAGTTTCTTTTTAAAAGAATACGTGTACCCTCCGGGGGCTGTAGTATGGGATATTAAGGGATTTGACGCTGCACAAAGACCCTTGCTATTATTGGGGCAAAATATAGAAGTACAAAACAGTGCATTAGCTACTCTAACGTGTAACGTCTTATAAATGTACAAAATCTGTCTGGTTTTATATTCTGTTTAGCAACATTAACAAATGTCTTTCATCTTATCTCAGACATCAATGAATGTGCAAGCAACCCGTGTTTAAATGGTGCAAGGTGCAACAATTTGATAAACAGATACACTTGTACTTGCAGTCCTGGTTATGCTGGCACAAGATGTCAGACAGGTAAACAACATTTTACTCTGTCCATAAATACGAAGATGTTGAAACTTGAAATTTACAGTAAGCGTCTTAACAAAGTCTTAGCAAACACCTTACAATGCCTGACAAACGCCTAGTATAACACGAAAAAACGCCTAATAAACGATTGGTAAGCCCTTGCAAATGTTAACACGCCCAGCAAACACTTTGCAAACAGCTAACAACAGGTTGTCAAAGGCTTTATAACGTTTAGTTAATGCCTAACAAACGTCTAGCAAACGCTTAACAAACGTCGAAGAAGCGCTTAACAAACGCTTTATAAAACTGCACAATTGCTAAGGGAAACCAAGAAATGTCTAACAAAGCAGAACAAACGCTTAGCAACGCCTTATAACACACAACGCCTAGCAAACACGTAAAAAGCCTTTAAAAAATGCTGTCAAATATCTCATTTGAATATTTGGTTTCTGTTGTACTGAACCTTTGTACGGCAGCATCTCTCATACAATTCACTCCTACTCCTACTACAATACTTGCATTCTGCTCGAGAGCAGCACTCCCTTAACAGTGTTAACGGCTAGCTTATGTAATAATCTTGAGTCATATTTTGCCTAGATATAAATGAGTGTGCAAGCAATCCTTGTTTAAATGGAGGAGCATGCAGTAATTTGATAAACAGATACACTTGCAGCTGCCCAGCCGGCTACACTGGTACAAGATGCCACATTGGTGAGTTTTTACAACTCTGAATGTTGAAATGCTGATAGTTAAAAATATTTAAATACCCTTATAGACCTTTTAAAATAGAGGTCTGTGTTGGCGCGACATCTTTCTGGAAAATGGTAGACATCTTGAGTAAGGGAATCCTTTCTACGTGCAAAGACCGAAATTGCGGCCGTTTCAGGAGAGATATTGCAGCAACCTTTGCATCAATTTCACGTCTAATATAAGTTGAAGTGAAAGAAAGGATTGAAGTCCCAGTTTATTTGCTCTTGGCGGCATTTATTCAAGCATTTTCCTTTCTGTGAGCATATGCGGCAAGCCCAAAGTCCCAGAATGAAGAGCTGCCCTGAAACTTTGAGCCAAAATGGACTAAAAAATGCCGTAGTCCGCGTACTCTACTGTTGCTGGGTGCCTTCGTCTGAGCAACGATCTTATGGAAACTGCGCTTTAAGTTCAGAAACGTATCAATACGCAATTTCTGAATTCACCTTAAGTTTCTATGGCAATGACTTAACAGCGTCACTTTTTCTAGATATAAACGAATGTGCAAGCAGTCCCTGCCTCAATGGTGGAACATGTTATAATCACGTGAACAGATACAGTTGTAGTTGCAGAGGTGGTTATCAAGGATCAAGATGTGAATCTGGTAAGCTTATTTCGCGCAAATTTATAGGGCACCCTAACACGCTAGCGAATCTATAATCACTACTGTGGTGGATAATCACTACTGTGGTGGTACTTTCTGCGTACTGTAGTGGTAGTTTCTGCGTACTGTGATGGATAATCACTACTGTGGTGGGTTATTATGCTTGATGTGGTGGGTTACTATGCTTGTTGTGGTGGTAGTTTTTGCGTACTGTGGTGGATAATCACTACTTGTGGTGGATTATTATGCTAGATGTGGTGAATTACTATGCTTGTTGTGGTGATAGTTTCTGCGTACTGTGGTGGATAATCAATACTTGTGGTGGGTTATTATGCTAGATGTGGTGAATTACTATGCTTGTTGTGGTGATAGTTTCTGCGTACTGTGGTGAATAATCACTACTTGTGGTGGGTTATTATGCTAGATGTGGTGAATTACTATGCTTGTTGTGGTGATAGTTTCTGCGTACTGTGGTGGATAATCACTACTTGTGGTGGGTTATTATGCTAGATGTGGTGAATTACTATGCTTGTTGTGGTGATAGTTTCTGCGTACTGTGGTGGATAATCACTACTTGTGGTGGGTTATTATGCAAGATGTGGTGAATTACTATGCTTGTTGTGGTGATAGTTTCTGCCTACTGTGGTGGATAATCAATTCTTATGGTGGGTTATTATGCTAGATGTGGTGAATTACTATGCTTGTTGTGGTGATAGTTTCTGCGTACTGTGGTGGATAATCAATACTTGTGGTGGGTTATTATGCTGGATGTGGTGGTAGTTTTGGCGTACTGTAGTGGATAATCACTACTGTGGTGAGTTCACATGCAATATTTGGATGATTCACGCAATACCACACGATAAAACTTCATTTTCACGTGTACGCAATTTCAGGCGTTTCTCTTCGAACTATTAAGCAAGTTTCAAATTGATTTCCTCTTAACTTTAGGATTACCTTTGAAAATTTTCTCCACCGCAAGTTTGTAACAGTGAAGACAGAAAATTTAGATTTTAGGGACTTATTAGTTAATAACATGCACGAATGAAAGAAAAATTAATGTTCGGTGGACAAAAGGGCCAATTAACCGTCCGTTCTGCACCAATCAAGCAATCACGCAATTATGTCCTTAATATGTAAATTACGAAATCACGAGCCGTATCAAGCAATTACACGCGTCACCCTGGAGCTTACTTTCACGCATTCACGCGCAAAAAGTTCTCGTGTCATCAATTCACAGATAAAAATTTTTCCAATAGCGCATAAAGCAGAACCACTTAGGGAGGGGAGGGCTCATTTAATATGTTTAATACACTAATAAATAGCGAGGCTACGACATGCAATGCACATCTATTCCTTTTAGTAACAGTTTTAGCATGCCTAGCAATCGCATATATTTTCAGCGTCTTAACTTCAAGTTACTGAACAAATGTCAAGAACATTACATCTTCTTACAACGAACATTGTAAAAGGTTGGGAGCTATGTCTAGGAGCAGAGCTGATTTTCACTTTTGTCTGAACTTAATCATAATAGCAAATTATCCGGACTAATGTGACGGATACGCAGTATACAGGGCGCGTTATCTTTCTTTATAGTACTGTATGTCGGAGTGACAGGGTGAGGGAATACGCCAGTCTTACGTCGACATTGCTCTTAGTCAGAACTAGTTAGCGACTGCTGATCGGCAGTGTTTGGAAATAATTCATCGCAACTGACCTGTCGACATAAAAGTGCTCTGGCAATAAGAACTGTACAGTTAGGTATGTTCCACTTCTGCGATTATTTGACAACTGATTCCCGTTAGTCACAGTCGACATGATCGCTCCCGGGACTGCAATCAACTGTATCCTGTAACTAACTGTCTGTATCTTACTAGCTGTTGTCACGTCGACATACAAGTTAGCAGTTACAACTAGTTGGCGTTAGTTCTATCGTATCATAGGTCGACATGAGCCTGGCTTGGCGTTCAGTTTCTTTTCTATATTAAGTGAGCTGAATTTTGCCTATTCTTTGTTCTAGATATCAATGAGTGTGCTAGCTCTCCGTGTCACCATGGAGGACGTTGTAACAACTATGTCAATCACTATACTTGCTCATGTGTTAATAACTACTCTGGTTCAAGATGTGAGCGTGGTGCGTCATTTTAGTTTCATGTTTACCTCTATATATTCGCTTGACTGCCATAGCTACCTTGAAGATATGAATTTCGATTTGGAATTGGATACAACATGTCCCGTGTGGATGCAAGACCTCGGCGACTAGCCATTCTAGTCTACTTTGAGTATGGATCCCGAGGGAGGTTCTCCCATGGAGGCCTGACAGGGGGGTTCAGGCAGGGCTAAAGAGGGTCAAAGCTTAAATTTTCAAAATAACCCTCAAATTATAGCAAATTCTTACAAAAACCTCCAAAAGGTAATGTAGGAAGCTAAGAATCATCCTGTTTTGATGGCAAACAATCCACCAATTAGGTTCTGTTAAAAGTTCAATTGCATTAAAAAACACGAAAGGTTGCAAATTAAGCTCAAAACATCAGAAAAGTATATGTAAATAACTGCAAAACACACTCCAAAATGGCAGTATCGTTCTTTATTTCTATAAATTGAGTCATTTGGCAGTTACTTGGAATAACCCTTAAAGCCGACTGGCCCTCTCGCCGGGCTTTCATTGGAGAACCAGTTGAATTGAAGTATGCACTACCAAATTTCTTGCTACACAACTGCTTGAAATCTCTTCTTTTTTCACAGTAGCATCTTGGGGGGCTTAAGAGCGGAAATTCGATTTCTCTTCACAAAAATGATGTGTTTTGTAGGCTTTATTTGTTCACTTTTGTCACGTTTTATATCCGTACCAGTTTGGATCCCAAAGCGTTAACACGGGATCAAAAAGCTGGTACGGGATCAAAAAGGTACAGAGACGAGCTCGCTCTAGTTTACCCTGGGTGCCAGAGTCTCTTTAGGAGAAAAGAAATGAAAGGGAAAGGGAGAGACAGAGGGAAGAGAGAATGAGACTGGTTCGAAGAAAACCTAATCTCGTTCTGAAAAAAAATCTTTTTTCCTCTCTTTTATCATTAATTTTTTTTCCTTCTGAAAGGCTCTGGCACCCAGGGTAGCTCTAGTTGTAGACAGGCCCGTAATTGGCTCCGGAAAGGTACGGATCCAGGAAATTACGTGTAAACAGAGAGCGTTTTCGAACCGAAATTGGCGTAGAGCTGATTCAGTTACTCTAGTGTAAACGGGGTCTCACTGAAAGTCTCCTCATTGTATAATAAAATATGTTGTTATCAACAATGTTGCGTGTTTTGTAGCAATTTGTTTTCCCCATCATAATCATACTTTATCTATTTTCAGCTCCTGCTTGGCTGTGGGGTCGAAGGAAAAAGTAGAAAGATTCAAGAAAGATAAAGCTAATAATCCTTGCATATATTCGAGCACAATGTGAGACGCAATGTAAAAGACAGGCCAGCACTCGACAAACGTGATTTTCAGTTATATAATAAGGGGCTAATAAGATATAGCTTCTCTTTAATAATTTCAGAAAAGAAAAGGCCAGAGTTTATCTGCATGATGAATGAAAGTACCAACTCGCCTTGATGAGCTAGAGATAAAATCAATGGTGTACACGCAGTTTTTTTTATGAGCAACCGCTTATAAGCAACCAAGATTAAGAAGGCCCAAAACTTTAAGCAACGTATAGTACCAGGGGGAAAAAACCTAAGAAACATTTTTAATTTTAAATAATTTATATCACTGCAAGCAATTGAGGATTGATCAACATAGAAGCTATTTCCATTCATTTGCCATCAAAACTCGCATATCGACGGAGTGTTACTCATTGACTAAATTGTGTCAGAAGACATCAGTGGTATAGAAATGGTACTTCTTGGCTGTTTTTTTTGTAGTATTTCTTTGCCGTATACTTTGGTGTTTTTAACGTTATGTTGTATAAAAAGCTATAGCAAATTTGTAGATTTGGCTGTTTTTCTAGCCTCTATACTATTCTTAGGGCAAAAATATACAGTTAAAATTAAGCAACTACTAAGCAACTTTTGCTTCTAAAAGGTGGCTATAAGAGGTCCAAAAATAAGCAAATTTTTTATCTAGGCCCGAGCGAAGTTGCTTATAAAAGAAATTGCGTGTACATGAAGATGTATAAAGATAATGACTATATGACTAGCCGAGCAGATATACCCTATATGTTTAAGTTACTCTGAGTAACATACAGTAAGTAACATAATTAGTACAAAATTCATATAACTATGATATAAAATTCTGTAAATGTACATACGAGATTGATGGCTTTTGTGCATAACAGTATAGACACCGATAAACACAATATGCTTTTGCTTAACGTTGTTAAATCCAACGAAATAATATAATTTTGAAATCTTTCTAAGCTGATTTCTTGCGTAATAGGAATTTAAAGTTAAATCAAATGTGCTGTTTCTGCAACCGTTACCAGGTTATTATTTTATTATGAAAACGGTCAATGTTGCTGATGGTAAAGTTTTAAGGGGTGATTATCATTACTAAGTTATACGTTAAGCCTGTAGGGGAGGTAGGTTCCCCGGGGGGGTAACTTCAATAGATCAGTGACGGGGATGTGCCATTTTCGTAATAAAAAGTTGACCCCAAAATTTATGAAAATTCTAAAAGGTATACCCCAAAGTTCAAAAAGAAATAATTCCTATTTTCCCACTGCAGCTTGTCCATGCTTTCCCCGCGAGGAAAAGGAAAGTTTGCCGCCAATTCACCCTAGCCTCGCATTCGTTTCATTCAGATAGAGACATGTTCAACATGGAAGTAAAAACATGGCGTAGAATCTTAACCAAGCTTGGGTTTGTATTAGCATTTCCATTATTGAATGCAGGTTAAAGAATGGCTGGAAAGAAGCTTGCACGTCATAAAAGAAACATTGGACTACGATCGAAGATTGACAGTACAACAGAACCTTCGAGTTTTCCTGAAAAGCCGCCAAAATCTCAAAAATATTCCACAAAAGTGATTGGCCTATCTCTTTTCGTATTTGCAATATTTTTCTGCTCTGCTTTATACGTATGCGTCAATCGATTTTCCAATGTTGAGTCACCATCGGAATCTTTACTCAAAAGCAATTCAACTCCTGCACCCACATTGAAAGCTGCGACTGCAAAAAAGCAAACTGGAAAGAAAAAAGGTATCGCAAACCTATAGATATTTTGACTACCAAAACATTGGCTTGCCTGGCTGCCTGGTGCACAGAGAGCTCATATTTGGCAAGTGATAGATATCAACTGTTAAAGGAGGTTTAGATATTATTGAGATCAATTCAATTCAATTGAAGAAGTGGGTTATTAGAGGTATAGAACTCTTGAATGGTGGTATGAAGCACAGTGCTTCATGCTACAAGGCGGGGGGCCAGACTAAAAAGTTTGCTCTGCACCTGTGAGGTATTGCCTGCGCAGCTCCATCCTAGTGTTTTAAATTGGCCACATTGCTGGCATAAACAATAGAAGAACAATAGGTCACATGACTTTCCTATTGTTTTCTCGATGCACAAAACATGCACAGCTTTTTAGGCTGTTAAAACTTGCCCGTGCAAAAAGAAAACTTTCCAGTCTGGGACAGGGGCACTTAGGGTTACTGTGTACTTAAGGTCAGCTGCACCAAGGGACCGCTGCTCACTGCCTTCCTGTTTTTACTGCTGGACAGATATTAAAATGAAGGGTGTATATATATATATATGCCTATCAAGAACTAGACAGAAAATCCTTTGCCTAGACTCCTAACCTTGTTTACACAGTAACCCTTGAGCACCAATTGCTACCACATGGTGTAAGGGGTCCTTTAGCCCCATTATGCCTCACCTTCGTTCAATCAAGCTGTTGATGTCATTGAGCAATGTGCTATACCTATGGCTTCTAAGGTCTTACATCATACCTTGTCTGGCCTTTCATGTTGTTTACTTTGGGTTTACAGTAAACATCCAGGCTTATTAGACCTTAGCTTGGCAATTTCTGTTTCATGCACAGTAAGAAAATCCATGCTGCATTCCATGTACAGAGCATCAAAGATCTCCATGTACAAAACATATTGTCCTCTCTATTGTTCTATTGTTTAATCTTTTGACGTATTCACCTCTCACAGAATGCGCCATGGCAGAAAATACCATTTCCCACTAGTTATAATTCTTTACTAACAATTTGACAATTTGTGTAATTCAGTCTTTGTTTACTTTGAAATAGAATTGAAAGAAAAGAAAACTCTCCCACCAGAAATAAAGAACTTTAAAGCAAGGATTCATAACATCCTTTCACCAAAACCGATCACCCACAATGGCAGAAAGATAAAGTTTACTGAATTAATGCATAGGAATAAACAAAGTAGGGTGCATGTTTACATTGCAGATGATTTTCTGTCAAAAAGGGAGTGTGATGGCCTCTTTGGGGCTCATTTTGGTCATGTTAAGTCCTCAAGTAAAAAAGCCCCAATTGTTTGTTTTGAAAGCTTGCACACAATGAACAAACATCTTGATGAGATTGGCTATAGAAAAATAGCTAATCTGAATGACTTTACTAAAGGAACTTGGTGTGTTAACGAGAGCTTCTCCAAGGAAATTGCTCCTAAATTCAAGTACAGCTACAGCACAGGATTTTACAGGAGTGAAAGCAAATTTGCTGCAAGATTTGAGCAACAGATAGAAGCAGCAACTGGGCTTGCTAAAGACCATGGTGGTAAATTTCAAATTACATCGTATCAAATGGGTGTAGGTGAGCAGAAATTTCAAGATGCATTATTAAAATTGTTGGATGCATTCTTTTCGGACTTTAATAGTCTTCTGAATTCTGAAAAAAGTAGAAAAACACATTTTAGAGAAGTTGATTTGGAAAATCATTCTGTGTAAAGTCTGCAAAATCCTTCAGCTCTGGACTCTTGAGATTTCAGAGCCTCCAAAGTCTCAGATGTTTGGGAGAGTCGCCCGAAAGAATTGGCTTTCGATCTCTCCTAAGTTTCCTTAAAAAAAGGACAAATAAAAAGGTCCCAAAAGAAAGAATACTTTGAGATATTTACTGTATTTTCTTGAATAGAAGCCGTGGCTTCTATTTTTTCAAAAGGAAATTAAATGCGGCTACTAATCAAAGGTGACTACTAATCAAGGGCAGATTCTATTTTTTGAAAGCATAGCTTTCGTGTTTGAAGTTGTCAATTGTTTCTATTGTGAAGTCTAACTAACCAACTGTGGAAGCTAGAGTGCTATTTTGAGAGTCACATGGAAGCATCTAGCGTGTAGCAATCCCGAAGGAAGGGGCACTTGATCAAATTTTGTAAAGCCAGTGCCACCCAAACACCAAAAACATACCCGACCTTATACCAATTTTTCTAATATGTATACCGAACTTTGTACCAAGTTCCCATTCTTGTTCAAACATGAAAATCGTGTGAATGGAGACCGTTCCTCATACCAAACACCAAAATTCTGAAAACCGACACCGTCCTTATACAAAAATCGTGAAAATGGAGAGCGTTTCTTATACCAAAATCGCGAAAATCGATACTTTTCTTGGCGGCACATCCCTAGTACCCAAATTATACGCTGTGCACACCCCGGGGTACCAATACCTACGTTAGATACCTACCAATACCTGCGTACCAATACCACATTCAACATGAAAGTGAGATGCATAATGTAGCTTATGAAGAGGACTTATTTTTCCTCTTTTATCTTTTTATCGCGGCTTTTATTCAAGGGCGGCTTCTATATTCAAGAAGATACGGTATTTACAGTTGACATCCGCTATCTCGACTGCCCGCTATCTCGAACATTCGCTATCTCGAACGATTTTCCATTTCCCCTCGTTTTGATATAAGGGTTTGTATAGAAAAATCATCCGCTATCTCGAACCCCGTTATCTCGAACATTCGCTATCTCGAACCATTTCCGATTTCCCATGGAGGAAAACCTGCTCTTTATCTCGAACTTTGCTAAATTTTCTGCTGAACTGGATAAAGAGACAGGCTGAAAATATGTACAAGTTCGCCTAGCGAAGCGGGAGTGGCAGCAGCTAGGTGATATGCTGCCCATGTATACAATAGATGAAGCTGTTCTCTTTCGAGATATGCTGCCTCGTCATTATCTCAATTTCACCAATAGTAGGGATGAAAGCAGATGAGCTTTGACTCTTATGTAAAAAAATACCAGACTTGTTTGATAAAATTTGGGATCAGTAACCCTGCATGTTAATAGGGGTTCCTATTCTGACTTAAAAACGAAAATTTTTTATACTTATATTGGGCATCCGTTATTTCGAACATCCGCTATCTCGAACACATGCTGAGATGCAAGGTGAGGGGTCCTAGGCCAAGGAAATCCATAGTTCTAACAAAAAATTGAGTATATACAAGTGAAATTTCACACCAAGAACGTCAAAGTAAGTTCAGTAAAAAATATTAATATCAATGCAAGCTTAATATCAATACAAGCTTAATAAGCGGGGGTCCTAATAAGAGCGGGGTGTTGGAAATTTTTCAAAAAATTGATTAGCGGGGGGCGGCAATTAGGCACCTAAGAGTAATCTGGAAACGTGAAACGCCGTATCTTTTTAATGTGAAATGTGAATAGAAAACATTCATCTCTGTGATTAGTGATCCTGACCCCCTTTACCACCCTCTTTATAGTAGTAATTGATCTGGGACATTCAGGGTATTTTCCGAAGAATAAAAGTTACACTAAACTTCATAAGCCCTTTTTACACTATGAAATTTTAAGTAGGTTTCGACCTGGGTTAGAGTTAACCCGGCTTGAAATTTTGTAGTGTAATCGCAACTAACCCGGGTTCAACCCGCGTTAAAGTAACCCACGTCTGATGGTGGGTGACTTTAACCCGGTTCGAACCCGAGTTAGACGCGTTTACGCTTTTTTGAGCCGTGTTAACTTTTACCCGGGTTGAACCTATTTATAATTCGTAATGTAAACAGGGCTTTAGTCACTGTGTAGTGTAGCGAGGGTTCTTTCTAGCATAATCTTTCTTCATCGATTTCGTGTAAAATATATGTCTTCGTTTATAGGAACCTTTTTCAGTTTTGTTTACTATATAGTGTTCAGAACTAAACTTATATCATATAATCTACAGTATTAGTATTAAGCAGCTACTTTGCTGGGCAGGTACATATTATTTAATTTTCTGAATTACTGGTTGTAACGTTATGTTGTATATGGGCTATCATGAATGGTAGTAAATCTAGGTAGTAGTAATGGTTGTAGTGACTATATCATATCATGTCAATATAATCATATTAATACTGAATGGGGGAATATAACCACAATATGCAAATGCGATCATTAGTTCTTTCTTATTGCACGCTAGAGGGGAGAAATAGATGAGAAGGAAGAGCATAAGAAAGAGCATGATAATCTCTTGTAAAAAATTTCACTTGTTAGGCCCTTAGGCCATTTTGTGGAGGCTTCAGGGCCTAGGAGTTTCAGATAAATGCTTCATTTAACGCGCAGAAATCTTAGCAGAATCATCTAGTAATGCAATATTTCATTAGTTGATTTGCTTGTTTTTGCGGTTACAGCTAGAAATGTCAGATTTTAGTAAACAACAACACATCAATTATTGATTCAATAAATAATTTAGGTTCTTTCAGTCAAGTTACTATTTCTTCAATTTGTTTTGATACGTTCGCATGTTGCTGCAACATGTCATTCATCTAGCTATTTCATTTATTTACTAACTTGCGATTATGAAGCTTATAATTTTAGCTGTAGGTGCTCTAGTTTTGGAAATTCAGCTCTCAAGTTGTTTTGACATCTTTAGAAGTGCTTGCAGGAAATCTGGATTGTTCAAGATTACTGACAGAAATATAAAGATCACTGGAGGACTTGTCTCTGCTGTTAATGCAGTTTCTTTGTCATTATGTCTGAAATTTTGCCTGGATTCTTCGACATGCAAGACTTTCAATTTCAAAGCAGATTCATCTGATAAGAATTGTGAGCTTCTGAGTGTGACAAGATCAGTAACGGGGACAGCTATCAATGCGAATGGATGGAAACACTATGAACCAATACATCAAAGCGTGAGTCGACTTGTTTATTTGCCGCCTTGGTTCTTTTAATTTCGCGTCCATTTAATTTTTGCGCCTTTTTATTTAGAACCGCTTATTTTCGCGCTCTTGCTTATTTAGCTTGCTTATAGTCGCGTTCTTGCTTCTTTAGCTTGCTTATTGTCGCGTTCTTGCTTATTTGGCGCCACATTTTTTCGCGCCTCTGTAATTTTCGCGCACCCAGTTGAACAAGTAAAATTCCTCTCTCATTTTGAAAGAAGTTGTGCCTTAGGGCGTTTAAAACCCTCGAACCTGCTTATAAATATACAATTTCAACAAAAAGGTAGATTGACTTCATGATAACTTCAAATTCAAAACTTAGTTAGAAAAAACATTTCCCCTGTTGTTTTCCCGTGGTTTGCGCGGAAATCAAAGTGGTGCAAAAGTTAAAGGGGAATGACATATTTGCTGCATGAAAAATCGCGTCCTTCAAGTTAACACACTTGTAGCACCAAAGTGAGCTAGTTTTCTGCTCAACTGCTATTTTTCTACCACCGCAGAGTTTTAAGATATGGATAAACGTTATGGCTTGAACTAGGAGACATGTCGCGCGCGACACTGTATTCGGCATGTCTCTCACGGTGGCTAAACATGCGAGTGACAAGCGAGCAACATGTCCCCCGAGTCATTTGCATGTCGCGGAGACAATAAATTTTTCTGTTGTCTCCCAGAAACATTTTCGTGTTTCTTGCTACAAATTTTGTCGCGCGCTACAAAGTTTCCGAGGTGGCTAAACTGGGAGACACCGAAGGGTCATCAATGTCGTGCGCGACATGCTTCCTAGTTTAGCCAGTGGACCATTAACTCTTGTGAATTCTGAAAAAGACTTAGAGGCTTCCGATTCCAGATGCCAAAAATACGCACTTTCTTGAAAAACAGTAGACTTTTGAGAAGTTGATTTGGAAGCAATCTGCGAAGTTTGCAAAATCTTCCAGCTCTGGAGTCAGGAAAGAGTTTGGGCCTCCGAAATCTTCAATCTCTCGGAAGTCTCAAGGAAAAGAACAGACAGGAAAGGTGCCAAAGAATGAAACCGGGAAGAAACTTGTAGGAATCTCTGAGTGCTCAATTCTCGTGAAAATGCTGCAAGCTGCCAGGCTTGTGACAGACTTAAGGCACGACTAAATGCAATTTATTCGGGTTTAATATGTGGCAGGGCTTTTATGTTATTATTGCCCTTTTGCATAGACTAGAAGAGCAAATGTTTCGCGAAGCAAATGTGAAACAACAGAACACTCTTCTTCGAATGGAGTCAAACTTCTCTCCTCCATACTTCTAATCTCCACTCTACTTCACAGCCTCGAAATTTCCTGCAGGTCACTTTGCCGGGAAGATAAAAACGGACGAGTGGTCAACTAGAATTGAGTTTAATCCCATTGTGGAAATGTTTGTGAAACTTTCCGCGAATTTTTCGCTATGTGGTGCCATAACCAACAATTTTAGTTATCGCAGAAGAAATTATCAATTCATTGAGCTTGATTTATTGATATGGATTACATGCCATTGAATAATTTACCAGATGGGTTTTTACCCGCTTAAGATTTGTATGTCTTGATGCTCTTGTGGTCTTTTTGCGTGGTTACTCAAAAACAAACCGATGTATTAGCGTGTCATTGATTTGTGGTGTTTTAGCTAATATTGGTGCCTGATTAAGATTTGTGAATTAAATAGTTTTGATGTCATGGAGATGGATTTCTTATCGCAGCTGCAAATACAAATACTTTTTGTTAGTGTTATCTTTTATCAATGAGTAAATCAATCATCATCACCATCACCACTATCATCATCATTATTATCATCACCATCGTCGTATTCGTCTTTGCCGTCGTCATATCATCATCGTCATCACAATCATTATCATCATCGTCGACGTCGTCAGCATTATTATTTCTTCATCACCATCTTCTTCATCATCATCATCTTCATAATCATCATCTTCATCTTCTTCCTCATCATTTTCATCATCATCTTCATCTTCTTCACCATCATCTTCCTCATCGTCTTCATCATCTTCATCTTCATCTTCTTTTCTCATTGTTTTCATCATTATCCTCTTCTTCTTCATAATCATCTTCATCATCATCTTCTTCATCTTCTTCATCATCTTCTTCTTCATTATTTATCTTCTTCATCATCTTCATCATCATCTTCTTCATCTTTCATCATCATCTTCTTCTTCTTCATCATCATCTTCTTCATCATTCTTTATCATCATCTTCTTCTTCATAATCTTGCCATCGTCATCAGTATCATTTTCTTTGTCATCTTCATCGTCTTCTTATCATCATCTTCGTCATCATTGTTCTTCATCATCTTCATCGTCATCTTCATCATCATCTTCTTCAACATCATCATCTCCATCTTCTTCATCATCATTTTCATCATCATCTTCTTCATTTTTTTCATCATCATCATCATCTTCTTCATTTTCTTCATCATCATCATCTTCATCATTATCATCTCCATCCTCTTCATCATAATTTTCATCATCATCTTCATCGAAAAACAGATAAGTGGAAATTAGGCTTTATCTAATAGCCGTAGCTTGCACAGCAGTTATAAGCAAAGAATAAACAATTTTTAGTATTTTTGGGTTTTCAATCAAAAAACGCAACTCAAAAAAAGGTAATGCTTTTTAAAGAAATCGGGTATAGTGCTTTGCTTCTTTCGATTTGATTATTCTCTCTGTGCTTAATAAATGCCAAAAATCACAAGAACATTAATTTTAGGAAACGTTTGATGAAACGAAATGAAGCACTCATATCACCAGTTTATTTCTCAAAAAATTCGAGATAAAGATTTTTTCTCCACCGTGCTGACAAAAGTGGTCGAGTTACGGAAAGTTCGAATTGTGACGGCATAGATTGGTTCAACATTTTGAATGACGCCATCGCGTTCCCGTCTCTTACGCTTCAGCGACAAATAGGACTTGACGGAAACTTTAGATAGACAGACCTTTCCCGAATTTTTTAAACGTTGTTTGCGAGGTGAAACGATAAGATAGCAAGATAGCACACAAGAATTTGGCGTCATGTACCGACGCAAACTTCGATTTCTTCGATGGCAGTCAAAGTGACGTAAATTCAGGAAAAGTTTACTGAAATGCTCCGGGAGGCTATTAAGGCCTGGCTAAACTAGGAGACATGTACTTCGTAGTGCGTGATTGTAGCGAGAGACACACAAATGTTTCCGGGAGACAACAGAAACCAGACAGAAACGTTTCTTGTCCGCGCGAAACGTGGGCCATGTTACTCGCTTGTCAGTCGCATGTTTAGCCGCCTGGGAGACACGCCGAATACAATGTCGTGCGCAACATGTCTCCTTGTTTAGCGCAGCTTTTGCTGCGACCCAGATTTTTTGCAAAAGAAACGTGGGGAGAACATGAATATATTTCTTCATAGCACAGTTACAAATGTCGAGGGAATAGCAAAAGAAAGGCAACAAAACAGCCTAAAATTGTGTCCCAGAAATTCAATCGGGTGTTGCATCTTTTTATTAAACAACAGTAAATGATCAGTCAATAACACTGACAGAGCAATCAGTGTTTGAAAACTTTTAAGCCTGGGGCCTTTTGTAACATGTTTGCGTTGATCCGTGGGTTTTCGTTAATTTCATTCCAGAAAGCCATTCGCCTCGTTTCAAAATCACGTTCAATCGTCAAATTAAGACCAATGTTCATATACTCCTTCTTGCTTATCGTGTACTTAGGCCAGTTGCTTCCTGGGTTGCCATTCTTGGCGAAATCCATCCACATTTTCATGACATTTCTGCTAACAATTTTGTCTTCGTCTGTATAATTTGCATTAAAGAATCCTTTTTTGCCAGTTAAAGGGAACCCAAAAACGTAAGCAATTTCCATTCCGTGAGTGACCTTCCACAAGGGCATCAATGGTAGTTTGGGCATGAACGTGAATTTGTACCGATACACTGTTTTTCCATTTTGTACTAAGGCATCAGAGAATGATTTCACGCAGTGTTTGAAATAAAAATCACCGCGAAAATCAGAGGAACTTTCAAACCACTTCAATGGGGAATTCGATGAATAGTTTGTATATTCGTGAAGAATTACTTTATGTAACAAGTCTTGCTTCCCTGGATATCGTTCTGCTGTGTCTGATTTGATTGCACTCTGAAGATTTGTTTTGTTTGCTTTATTTGGTGGGAAAGCAAACAAATTTATGCCATCTATTGTTGCAAACATCGTGCCTTCATCAGCATTATACCCAATCATTTGCTCCACCGCAGCAGCTTCAACTGCGTTCGTTCTTTCAAGATCCCAAGGTAAATCTTTCAGAAAATGACCGTCAACGACTGGGCCAGCAATTGTTGAAACAAGTCCAATCATTTCGCTTGCGCTGACATTATCTGGGAAACAGTTTTGCTTCTGAGACAATCAGTCATTTTCTTCACATCTGTGCAGCCTAGAATGGCACCAAATTTCTTCGCCGCTTCGTTTGTTTTCACGTTATGCGCAGCCCAAAAGCAAGAAGCAGCGCCACTCTCAGTTATGGCTCTTTTGAACAAATTTTCCTTCCTCGTCAGGGGGGACACTGTGAGCAAAGACACACTCCCTGCTCCCGCACTGTTTCCAAAAATCGTAACTTTGTCAGGATCACCACCAAAGTTTGCAATGTGTTTCTTGACCCACCGAAGTGCACTAATCTGGTCCAGCATTCCGTAATTCCCCATTGTTTCCGTTCCTGGTATGTTGAAAAAAACCAAGGATCCCCAGTCTGTAATTTATAGTTACAACAACAACATTGTACTCAGCCGCGAGCGCAAGACCATCGTAAGCCTCGTGGCTACTCCCAGCTACAAACGCGCCAGCATGGATCCAAAACATCACTGACAATTGGCCAGATACTGTACTTGGCTTATATATGTTCAATGTTAGACAATCTTCTACACCAACAATTGTTGGAACTGGATTAGAAATCAACTTCTGTGGGCATATTCCACCAAAGGACGTCGCGTTAAGAATACCATTCCATGACACAATCGGCTCTGGTGCTTTGAAGCGCAGTTTCCCAATCGGAGGTTTGGCGTACGGTATGCCTTTAAATACATCCACAAATTTGTCTAGAACTGTTTCTTTTAACCCTTGACATGTTCCAAGCCCGGGGATGACTATGCTGACTGTTTCAGCGCCAAATGTAGAGCTCGTCAAAGACAAAATATAAACGAACAGCATCCTGAATTTAGCCATTTTGGACTGGATTACTTCTTTCAGGCTTTCAGAGTTATATTGAATGTGTCTTTGTTGTCCTCAAACGCATGAAGACAAAAGAGCTCTTTTGAATTCATGCACAAAAGGAAATTTAGCTATTCTTTTCCAAGTCACAGTTAACACCATCTTGTCCAATCATGAGTTACGGAGTCTCCTCGAGCGTGACATGTCTCCTCTCCTAGTTGCTGCGGAGCAGAGCGAAGCGCCTGCGTAGCAGAAATATAATCTGATCACAGCTCGAATGTTGTTTGTGTGGTTGCCTCTCTCGGTTTCCTTTCATCTTCAAAAGAGGCTTCTCAGTTCAACGTTTTGTCTTTTATTTTCGTCCGCCATTAGGCCAGTCGGGCCTTTTATCCACTGCACTCACTGCGCTGCTGCTTGGGCCTTTTCATCATCAGCAGACTGCACTGCTGGTTGATCTACATTTCGATGGATTCTCATGGCAGTCTCTGCAATAAGTACATTGGTTCGCCGTTTGCTTCTCCAAAGTTCGGCTCGGAGCAGCACTCCCTTAACAGCTAGTTTAGCCATACCTTTATAGTTGTAACCGCGAGAATCGGCTTGAATGGCAGAATGGCAACTTTGTTTGCAGCCTGCTTTCTTCTTTTTGGTGCGTCAGACATTTTGAAAAAAATTTGCGTAAACGAAATCACAGAATCACAATTACTCGCGGCGGTTTTAGACTGATTTCCACGAGGCGAAAAATTCGCTGCAGCGAAATCTATTATCTATTATTCGCCTAGTGGACATCATCTACGACGGACTGAGTAGGACTTGGACGTTAGTGAATGTGACCAATGCCATGCGCTGTGGTTGGTGCTCTTCGAGCTAGCCCCGGGGGCCTTCAGTTGTTCAATATAGATACTAGACGTGCCGCCCAAATAGGTAACTTTTTCAGCAACAATTTCCCTGCACATTGATCTGTTTTTTGTAAAAAATCTCAACACATGGGTGGTAATATATATAAAATTTTTTACACACGCACTGCTTTTAAAATCCAGGCACATTTTTTGTATTTAGAGTCAATTTTATGGTACAAATCGGTTAAATACGTTTTGGCTTTTCTATGAATCGTACTGTAATAATAAGACCTTCTAGGCCTTCTTATAACTTGAAATTGTAATTTACGAACATCTTCGATGTGTTTTTAACACTATTTTGTCTCAAATAAGGTGAGCTGTTTGAGTTTTCTTCAATTTTCCATCCTCTTATCATAGCCATGTTAGATAATTTCAGGGCCGAAAACTATATGGGCGGCACGTACCCCTACCCAATTATACACGTATTTTTTATAAGAAACTCTTTATAAGAAACCCAGACTCTCGAATGGCAAAAAATTTTAGAAACTCCAATACTGGAAAATCTTTGACCAAGAAACTTTTCAACATAATTCTGTGACATATCCAATTTCATTTTCAATGTTTTGTATGCAAAAACGTATATTTGTGACACGCAGAAAAGCTGGAAGGCCACCAGCATCCAAATACAATCGATATATAAGGTTTAGAATCAAATACAATCAGTATATAGGTTTAGAACATCATTCAGATAAAATCACAATGTCATCAATACAGATATGTAAGAAACTGGTAAGAAATTTTCAGTACTCAAAATCCGAAAATTTTAAGAAACTTTGAGTGCTGGGCCAATTTTTTAGTTTCTTTTTAAAAGAATACGTGTACCCTCCGGGGGCTGTAGTATGGGATATTAAAGGATTTGACGCTGCACAAAGACCCTTGCTATTATTGGGGCAAAATATAGAAGTACAAAACAGTGCATTAGCTACTCTAACGTGTAACGTCTTATAAATGTACAAAATCTGTCTGGTTTTATATTCTGTTTAGCAACATTAACAAATGTCTTTCATCTTATCTCAGACATCAATGAATGTGCAAGCAACCCGTGTTTAAATGGTGCAAGGTGCAACAATTTGATAAACAGATACACTTGTACTTGCAGTCCTGGTTATGCTGGCACAAGATGTCAGACAGGTAAACAACATTTTACTCTGTCCATAAATACGAAGATGTTGAAACTTGAAATTTACAGTAAGCGTCTTAACAAAGTCTTAGCAAACACCTTACAATGCCTGACAAACGCCTAGTATAACACGAAAAAACGCCTAATAAACGATTGGTAAGCCCTTGCAAATGTTAACACGCCCAGCAAACACTTTGCAAACAGCTAACAACGGGTTGTCAAAGGCTTTATAACGTTTAGTTAATGCCTAACAAACGTCTAGCAAACGCTTAACAAACGTCGAAGAAGCGCTTAACAAACGCTTTATAAAACTGCACAATTGCTAAGGGAAACCAAGAAATGTCTAACAAAGCAGAACAAACGCTTAGCAACGCCTTATAACACACAACGCCTAGCAAACACGTAAAAAGCCTTTAAAAAATGCTGTCAAATATCTCATTTGAATATTTGGTTTCTGTTGTACTGAACCTTTGTACGGCAGCATCTCTCATACAATTCACTCCTACTCCTACTACAATACTTGCATTCTGCTCGAGAGCAGCACTCCCTTAACAGTGTTAACGGCTAGCTTATGTAATAATCTTGAGTCATATTTTGCCTAGATATAAATGAGTGTGCAAGCAATCCTTGTTTAAATGGAGGAGCATGCAGTAATTTGATAAACAGATACACTTGCAGCTGCCCAGCCGGCTACACTGGTACAAGATGCCACATTGGTGAGTTTTTACAACTCTAAATGTTGAAATGCTGATAGTTAAAAATATTTAAATACCCTTATAGACCTTTTAAAATAGAGGTCTGTGTTGGCGCGACATCTTTCTGGAAAATGGTAGACATCTTGAGTAAGGGAATCCTTTCCACGTGCAAAGACCGAAATTGCGGCCGTTTCAGGAGAGATATTGCAGCAACCTTTGCATCAATTTCACGTCTAATATAAGTTAAAGTGAAAGAAAGGATTGAAGTCCCAGTTTATCTCCTCTAGTGGGCATTTATTCAAGTATTTTTCTTTCTGTGAGCATATGCGGCAAGCCCAAAGTCCCAGAATGAAGAGCTGCCCTGAAACTTTGAGCCAAAATGGACTAAAAAATGCCGTAGTCCGCGTACTCTACTGTTGCTGGGTGCCTTCGTCTGAGCAACGATCTTATGGAAACTGCGCTTTAAGTTCAGAAACGTATCAATACGCAATTTCTGAATTCACCTTAAGTTTCTATGGCAATGACTTAACAGCGTCACTTTTTCTAGATATAAACGAATGTGCAAGCAGTCCCTGCCTCAATGGTGGAACATGTTATAATCACGTGAACAGATACAGTTGTAGTTGCAGAGGTGGTTATCAAGGATCAAGATGTGAATCTGGTGCTTATTTCGCGCAAATTTATAGGGCACCCTAACACGCTAGCGAATCTATAATCACTACTGTGGTGGATAATCACTACTGTGGTGGTACTTTCTGCGTACTGTAGTGGTAGTTTCTGCGTACTGTGATGGATAATCACTACTGTGGTGGGTTATTATGCTTGATGTGGTTGGTTACTATGCTTGTTGTGGTGGTAGTTTTGCCTACTGTGGTGGATAATCACTACTTGCGGTGGATTATTATGCTAGATGTGGTGAATTACTATGCTTGTTGTGGTGATAGTTTCTGCGTACTGTGGTGGATAATCAATACTTGTGGTGGGTTATTATGCTAGATGTGGTGAATTACTATGCTTGTTGTGGTGATAGTTTCTGCGTACTGTGGTGAATAATCACTACTTGTGGTGGGTTATTATGCTAGATGTGGTGAATTACTATGCTTGTTGTGGTGATAGTTTCTGCGTACTGTGGTGGATAATCACTACTTGTGGTGGGTTATTATGCTAGATGTGGTGAATTACTATGCTTGTTGTGGTGATAGTTTCTGCGTACTGTGGTGGATAATCACTACTTGTGGTGGGTTATTATGCAAGATGTGGTGAATTACTATGCTTGTTGTGGTGATAGTTTCTGCCTACTGTGGTGGATAATCAATTCTTATGGTGGGTTATTATGCTAGATGTGGTGAATTACTATGCTTGTTGTGGTGATAGTTTCTGCGTACTGTGGTGGATAATCAATACTTGTGGTGGGTTATTATGCTGGATGTGGTGGTAGTTTTGGCGTACTGTAGTGGATAATCACTACTGTGGTGAGTTCACATGCAATATTTGGATGATTCACGCAATACCACACGATAAAACTTCATTTTCACGTGTACGCAATTTCAGGCGTTTCTCTTCGAACTATTAAGCAAGTTTCAAATTGATTTCCTCTTAACTTTAGGATTACCTTTGAAAATTTTCTCCACCGCAAGTTTGTAACAGTGAAGACAGAAAATTTAGATTTTAGGGACTTATTAGTTAATAACATGCACGAATGAAAGAAAATTAATGTTCGGTGGACAAAGGGCCAATTAACCGTCCGTTCTGCACCAATCAAGCAATCACGCAATTATGTCCTTAATATGTAAATTACGAAATCACGAGCCGTATCAAGCAATTACACGCGTCACCCTGGAGCTTACTTTCACGCATTCACGCGCAAAAAGTTCTCGTGTCATCAATTCACAGATAAAAATTTTTCCAATAGCGCATAAAGCAGAACCACTTAGGGGAGGGGGGAGGGGCTCATTTAATATGTTTAATACACTAATAAATAGCGAGGCTACGACATGCAATGCACATCTATTCCTTTTAGTAACAGTTTTAGCATGCCTAGCAATCGCATATATTTTCAGCGTCTTAACTTCAAGTTACTGAACAAATGTCAAGAACATTACATCTTCTTACAACGAACATTGTAAAAGGTTGGGAGCTATGTCTAGGAGCAGAGCTGATTTTCACTTTTGTCTGAACTTAATCATAATAGCAAATTATCCGGACTAATGTGACGGATACGCAGTATACAGGGCGCGTTATCTTTCTTTATAGTACTGTATGTCGGAGTGACAGGGTGAGGGAATACGCCAGTCTTACGTCGACATTGCGCTTAGTCAGAACTAGTTAGCGACTGCTGATCGGCAGTGTTTGGAAATAATTCATCGCAACTGACCTGTCGACATAAAAGTGCTCTGGCAATAAGAACTGTACAGTTAGGTATGTTCCACTTCTGCGATTATTTGACAACTGATTCCCGTTAGTCACAGTCGACATGATCGCTCCCGGGACTGCAATCAACTGTATCCTGTAACTAACTGTCTGTATCTTACTAGCTGTTGTCACGTCGACATACAAGTTAGCAGTTACAACTAGTTGGCGTTAGTTCTATCGTATCATAGGTCGACATGAGCCTGGCTTGGCGTTCAGTTTCTTTTCTATATTAAGTGAGCTGAATTTTGCCTATTCTTTGTTCTAGATATCAATGAGTGTGCTAGCTCTCCGTGTCACCATGGAGGACGTTGTAACAACTATGTCAATCACTATACTTGCTCGTGTGTTAATAACTACTCTGGTTCAAGATGTGAGCGTGGTGCGTCATTTTAGTTTCATGTTCACCTGTATTTATTCGCTTGACTGCCATAGCTACCTTGAAGATATGAATTTCGATTTGGAATTGGATGCAACATGTCCCGTGTGGATGCAAGACCTCGGCGACTAGCCATTCTAGTCTACTTTGAGTATGGATCCCGAGGGAGGTTCTCCCATGGAGGCCTGACAGGGGGGTTCAGGCAGGGCTAAAGAGGGTCATAGCTTAAATTTTCAAAATAACCCTCAAATTATAGCAAATTCTTACAAAAACCTCTAAAAGGTAATGTAGGAAGCTAAGAATCATCCTGTTTTAATGGCAAACAATCCACCAATTAGGTTCTGTTAAAAGTTCAATTGCATTAAAAAACACGAAAGGTTGCAAATTAAGCTCAAAACATCAGAAAAGTATATGTAAATAACTGCAAAACACACTCCAAAATGGCAGTATCATTCTTTATTTCTATAAATTGAGTCATTTGGCAGTTACTTGGAATAACCCTTAAAGTCGACTGGCCCCCTCTGTCCGGCTTTCATTGGAGAACCAGTTGAGTTGAAGCATCGATTCAGTTGTTACTCTAGTGTAAACGGGGTTTTACCGAACAGCCTCCTCAATGTATAATAAAATGTGTTATGATCAACAATTTCTTGCTACACAACTGCTTGAAATTTCTTCTTTTTTTCACAGTAGCATCTTGGGGGGCTTAAGAGCGGAAATTCGATTTCTCTTCGCAAAAATGATGTGTTTTGTAGGCTTTATTTATTCACTTTTGTCACGTTTCATATCCGTACCAGTTTGGATCCCAAAGCGTTTACACGGGATCAAAAAGCTGGCACGGGATCAAAAAGATACAGAGACGAGCTCGCTCTAGTTTACCCTAGGTGCCAGAGTCTCTTTAGGAGAAACGAAATGAAAGGGAAAGGGAGAGACAGAGGGAAGAGAGAATGAGACTCTGGTTCGAAGAAAACCTAATCTCGTTCTGAAAAAAACTCTTTTTTCCTCTCTTTTATCATTAATTTTTTTTCCTTCTGAAAGGCTCTGGCACCCAGGGTAGCTCTAGTTCTAAACAGGCCCGTAATTGGCTCCGGAAAGGTACGGATCCAGGAAATTACGTGTAAACAGAGAGCGTTTTCGAACCGAAATTGGCGTAGAGCTGATTCAGTTACTCTAGTGTAAACGGGGTCTCACTGAAAGTCTCCTCATTGTATAATAAAATATGTTGTTATCAACAATGCTGCGTGTTTTGTAGCAATTTGTTTTCCCCAGCATAATCATACTTTTTCTATTTTCAGCTCCTGCTTGGCTGTGGGGTCGAAGGAAAAAGTAGAAAGATTCAAGAAAGATAAAGCTAATAATCCTTGCATACATTCGAGCACAACGTGAGACGCAATGTAAAAAACAGGCCAGCACTCGACAAACGTGATTTTCAGTTAGCTAATAAGGGCTAATAAGATATAGCTTCTCTTCAATAATCTCAGAAAAGAAAAGGCCAGAGTTTATCTGCATGAATGAAAGTACCAACTAGCCTTGATGAGCTAGAGAAAAAAATAATGGTGTACATGAAGATGTATAAGGATAATGACTATGACTAGCCAAGCAGATACACCCTATATGTTTAAGTTACTCTGAGTAACATACAGTAAGTAATATAATTTGCAAAATTCATATAACTATGATATAAAGTTCTGTAAATGTACATAGGAGATTGATGGCTTTTGTTTATAACAATATAAACACCGATAAACACAATACACTTTTGCTTAACGTTGCTAAGTCAAACGAAATAATATAATTTTGAAATCTTTCTAAGCTGATTTCTTGCGTAATAGGAATTTGAAGTTAAATCAAATGTGCTGTTTCTGCAACCGTTACCAGGTTATTATTTTATTGTTATTACGGTCAATGTTGCTAATTGTAAAGTTTTAAGGGGTGATTATCATTACTAAGTTATACGTAATGTGTGTAGGGAAGGTAGGTTCATGGGTTCCGGGTGGAACAGAGGGGACATTAGGGGGCAATTTCCTGTCCCCGTTGCACTCATGACAAATGCTACATTTCCAATTCCCATCGATTTGATCTTGATGTACTGTACATAATGTTCAGCGCTCTGCTTCCGCTGCTCTCCTTTGTCCTGCCCTATTCCGAGATCCCTGGGGAAGGTAGACCTTCAACGTGCCTTTTCATGCTGCTTTTTTTAACCATATTATCCAATAAATTATACAGCTCAAAGACTCAAATTTAATTGGCAGTTATTGTGACTTTATCAAAATCAACCATCTTAGCAAGAATGATACCCCCAAGTTTGTAATTCCAGCAAATTTGACACCCAAAATTTATTCTGCACCCTTAAAAAGGTACCTCGAAAAATGGCACATCCCGTACCCTTAAATATGGGAGTTACCCCCCCCCCCCCGGTCCTACTGCAGCTTGTCCATACTTTCCCCGCGAGGAAAAGGAAAGTTTGCCGCCAATTCACTCTAGCCTCGCATTCGTTTCATTCAGATAGAGGCATGTTCAACATGGAAGTAAAAACATGGCGTAGAATCTTAACCAAGCTCGTGGGTTTGTATTACGAGGCTGCCGATACAAAGGCAACAGCTTCAAAAACCACCTGAACCTGAACCTGTATTAGAATTTCCATTATTGAATGCAGGTTAAAGAATGGCTGGAAAGAAGCTTGCACGTCATAAAAGAAACATTGGACAAAGATCGAAGGTTGACAGTACAACAGAACCTTTGAGTTTTGCTGAAAAGCCGCCAAAATCTCAAAAATATTCCACAAAAGTGATTGGCCTATCTCTTTTTGCATTTGCAATATTTTTCTGCTCTGCTTTATTCGTATGCGTCAGTCGATTTTCCAATGTTGAGTCACCATCGGAATCTTTATTCGAAAGCAATTCAACTCCTGCACCCACATTGAAAGCTTCGACTGCGAAAAAGCAAACTGGAAAGAAAAAAGGTATGGCAAACCTATAGATATTTTGACTACCAAAGCATTGGCTTGCCTGGTGCATGGAGAGCTCATATTTGGCAAGTGATAGATATCAACTGTTAAAGGAGGTTTAGATATTATTGAGATCAATTCAATTCAATTGAAGAAGTGGGTTACTAGAGGTATAGAACTCTTGAATGGTGGTATGAAGCATGGTGCTTCATGCTACAAGGCGGGGGGCCAGACTAAAAAGTTTGCTCTGCACCTGTGAGATATTGCCTGCGCAGCTCCATCCTAGTGTTTTAAATTGGCCACATTGCTGGCATAAACAATAGAAGAACAATAGGTCACATGACTTTCCTATTGTTTTCTCGATGCACAAAACATGCACAGCTTTTTAGGCTGTTAAAACTTGCCCGTGCAAAAAGAAAACTTTCCAGTCTGGGACAGGGGCACTTAGGGTTACTGTGTACTTAAGGTCAGCTGCACCAAGGGACCGCTGCTCACTGCCTTCCTGTTTTTACTGCTGGACAGATATTAAAATGAAGGGTGTATATATATATATATGCCTATCAAGAACTAGACAGAAAATCCTTTGCCTAGACTCCTAACCTTGTTTACACAGTAACCCTTGAGCACCAATTGCTACCACATGGTGTAAGGGATTCTTTAGCCCCATTATGCCTCACCTTCGTTCAATCAAGCTGTTGATGTCATTGAGCAATGGGCTATACCTATGGCTTCTGAGGCCTTACATCATACCTTGTCTGGCCTTTCATGTTGTTTTCTTTGGGTTTACAGTAAACATCCAGGCTTATTAGACCTCAGCTTGGCAATTTCTGTTTCATGCACAGTAAGAAAATCCATGCTGCATTCCATGTACAAAGCATCGAAGATCTCCATGTACAAAACATATTGTCCTCTCTATTGTTCTATTGTTTAATCTTTTGACGTATTCACCTCTCACAGAATGCACCATGGCAGAAAATACCATTTCCCACTAGTTATAATTCTTTACTAACAATTTGACAATTCGTGTAATTCAGTCTTTGTTTACTTTGAAATAGAATTGAAAGAAAAGAAAACTCTCCCACCAGAAATAAAGAACTTTAAAGCAAGGATTCATAACATCCTTTCACCAAAACCGATCAGCCACAATGGCAGAAAGATAAAGTTTACTGAATTAATGCATAAAAATAAACAAAGTAGCGTGCATGTTTACATTGCAGATGATTTTCTGTCAAAAAGGGAGTGTGATGGCCTCTTTGGGGCTCATTTTGGTCATGTTAAGTCCTCAAGTAAAAAAGCCCCAATTGTTTGTTTTGAAAGCTTGCACACAATGAACAAACATCTTGATGAGATTGGCTATAGAAAAATAGCTAATCTGAATGACTTTACTAAAGGAACTTGGTGTGTTAACGAGAGCTTCTCCAAGGAAATTGCTCCTAAATTCAAGTACAGCTACAGCACAGGATTTTACAGGAGTGAAAGCAAATTTGCTGCAAGATTTGAGCAACAGATAGAAGCAGCAACTGGGCTTGCTAAAGACCATGGTGGTAAATTTCAAATCACATCATATCAAATGGGTGTAGGTGAGCAGAAATTTCAAGATGCATTATTAAACTTTTTGGATGCATTCTTTTCAGATTTTTATAGTCTTTTGAATTCTGAAAAAGTAGACTTCCAGGGGCGGATCCAGCCGAAAATCTGACTACCGCTGAGGGGGTCTGGGGCCACGCCCTTTTTGCATTGGGGAAACGCCCTTTTTTCAACAAGGAAACGCCCTTTTTCAAACTGATAAACGCCCTTTTACCGTCAGGGAAATGCTCTTTTTGCCGTCAAAGCGCTTCTTTTCGTCGGAAAACCCAGAATATCGTTCAAAAGTATCGTTTGAGCATGCAACACACTCGGATTGCGGAACAGCACAAGCATTCAAAAATTTAATTTCAAATAAAATTCAACACAAAAAGTTGGGGCTAACACATCAAAACTGAGTGTTTTCTTATCGTTGTTTTAAACATAAGCATGTTTTAATTTTGGATTTTTCAAATGACAAAATATGTTGAAAGTTGCATAGACATCTCACATGAATTCTCTGGTTGTGAAACGTTTTCTTACCTTATGCTCTTTGTTTAAATAATTCACGTTGACATCGTCAGGTCGTCAGAAATTGAAATGATACAATTTGAGAACATTTTAGCACATTTTAGAGAAGTTGATTTGGAAAAACATTCTGTGTAAAGTCTGCAAAATCCTCCAGCTCTGGAGTCTTGACATTTCAGAGCCTCCAAAGTCTCAGATGTTTGGGAGAGTCATCCCAAAAGAATGGGCTTTCAATCACTCGAAAGTCTCCAGGAAAAGAAGACACAGAAAAAGGTCCCAAAAGAAAGAACCCTTTGAGATATCTACCGTATTTTCTTGAATAAAAGCCACGACTTAAATTTAAATTTCTTTTAGCTTTTTATACTATTCTGTTCTGTTGTAAACGCCCCAGACTCGATAAGCTTTGCTTCTTCTGGGGCGTATGAAATCGTATGTAGTTAGTCTTAACACATATGTTTTCATGAATCATTATCATCATCATCACGGCTTCTATTTTTTTCAAACGGAAAATAATGCGGCTACTAATCAAAGGTGGCTTCTATTTTTTGACAGCCATAGCTTTCATGTTTGAAGTTGTCAATTGTGTCTATTGTGAAGTCTAACTAACAAACTGAGGAAGCTAGAGTGCTATTTGGAGAGTTACATGCTAGCATCAAGCGTGTACCGATCCCGGAAGAAGGCACTTGATCAAATTTTGTAAGGCCCGTGCCACTCAAGCACCAAAACATACCCGACCTTATACCAATTTTTCTAGAATGTATACCTGACCTTATACCAATTTCCCATTCTTGTTCAAACATGAAAATCGTGAAAATGGAGACCGTTCCTTACACCAAACCACCAAAATCGTGAAAACCGACACCGTCCTTATACCAAAATCATGAAAATGGAGAGCGTTTCTTATACCAAAATCGCAAAAATGGATACTGTTTTGGGCGGCACGTCCCCAGTACCCAAATACTACACAGTGCCCTTCCCCCGGGTTACCAATACCTACGTACCAATACTACATTCAACACGAAAGTGAGATGTATAATGTAGATAATGTAGAGGACTTATTTTTCCTCTTTTATCTTATTTGTTATCGTGGCTTCTATTCAAGGGCAGCTCCTATTCAAGAAGATACTATATTTATATAGATTTTCAATCCATAATGATATATCTCTTACTTCAATTTTTAGGCTATAAGAATCACACCGACTGTACTGAAGATGATGAAATTCGAGATCGCTTTGCTACCATTTTGGTGTATTTACAAGATGTGAAAGAAGGAGGTGAAACCAAGTTTCCCAAATTGGGAATTAGTGTGAAACCAAAACGAGGTCGTTTGCTTGTTTGGAATAACATGAGGCCAGATGGTTCTTGTGATCCAACCTCTATTCATAATGCTGCAAAAGTTGTAGATGGACACAAAGTTATAATTCAGAGATGGTAAGATATAACACATAGACAAAATCGGCTCACAAAATCTTTTCCTTTTAATTGAATTCTAAATTTTGTGCCATGAAAAGCGTGGTTCGAGCTCTAAATTCGACAACAAAGCAATGGTTCCTCAAGGGTACGACCATGTGACCTGAAATGGGTGTAAACAACATTAGCCGAATTGAAAATTGTGTAACTAACTTAACTTAGTGCTATAAATCAACATCCGCAGAAATTTTTTGTTGGAAGTCTTCACCTGTGTATCATCAAAAAGTAGGATCTTCTGAGGATCTTCTTCTCCCGGCTTCATCGCAGTTTAAAGGGCCATATAATATAAGCAGCATGAAATATATCACCAGATTCACTGTCTTTCAGGGATCAGATCAAGTGAAGCTCTGAAAGGTTGTTCATCATCCGTTGGGGGAGGGGTAGTTAAACCTATTTTCGTGCGGCTTACAGATCTTACTAAGCTATTTCTACGGTTTGCGGCTTAACAATAAGAAACAGACATATAAGAAACTGTAGCCTAGAAAATCGCTCGAAACAATAGGTAAAACAATGGTTTATTGTTTTCAAACAATAGGCTGTGTCCAAAGGTTGTTGTTTCTTAAAAGCGGGGACTCACTGTAATTCGAATCTTGCCTCTTTGGTGTTTGGTGTGTATTTTCATCGGTCAACCGAGATAGACCTGCACATATATATTTAATTTCAAAAGGAATGGGGCTGAAATGGACTCTGGTTCGCTTGAAAATATAATGGGAAAAGTAACCAAATATAACAACAGTTTGCAAAAGTGAGCAAAAATGACAACGCAGTATTAAGTAACTTGTTGCATCGAGAGTAGCTTTGTTCGACCACGGCTTGGCGATTTATTTTATCGCAAATTACGTCTTTGAGCTGATTTTTTCGCGGTTTCGCGGCTTCTGGTACCTCTATGATAGACCCCCTAAAAATACAGTATTCAGGCACTTACAACATCACAGTGACTTGATTTCAAGAAGCACGCTCCACAAGCATCAGAACAGACTCTGCACTTCTCATCTGTATGGCTTGACCCATAACTTGTTGAAGATTTCCGGACTAATTGAACTAAATTCAAATTTAGATCACTCAGAAGAAATCACATTAAATAAAGATTTACTTTACTGAAGAATATTCACGGATATCTTCCTTCGATAAAACTTGTCAAAGAGACACGACGAAAAACCTGGCTTTCGAAACATCTTGGGACATTCAATTCAATTCAATTCAATTCAAATTTTTCGTAAAATACAAGTTTACAAAAGAAAAAGTTACATACTTAAAACTTTTTTCGTCTGACACTTCTCAGAGTGTAAACGAAAGAAACCGACGGAAATAATTCACATTCATACCCAGATGCGGATCTGAATGCACCAATCAGAAAGGGAAGCCGAATTGGCCTTGTGCAGTCAGCTTGCCGGGTACAGTGGGAACATCCACAGAATAAGACCCGGTTTACACGAGCAAAAATGGATCGGATCTAAAATGGATCCGATCTACTTTTGGAACGGATAGGCCTTGCGTTTACACACAATTCCTAGATCAGATCCACTTTGGTCCGCGAACCGACCTACTTTTGGATCGGTTTGAAAAGCGCTCCACTTTAGATCCGATCTACTTTTCCATCGTGTAAACAGGTGGATCCGATCCAAAACTGGCTCTCTTTGAAAATATGATTACAATTGTAATAAAGAGACTTTATCTATTCGTATTTAATCTTGTTTTGTTGGACGTTGGACACTGCGGAGGAGCTTAAGTTGTTGTGGTTGTAAATAAAGCATGGTATTCTGTAGATAGTTTTAGTTTTCGTTCTGTTGTTGTATGATGATCATGTCTGAGTTAATCGTCTCTCATCTATACGCACCCAGAAATTAACAACAATTACAACAGAAGTATTCATTAACCACGCATGCGTCAATTACTAGACCCAAACGTGGATCGAATCCGTGCCTCTTCTAAACGGAAGGGCTATCCGTACCAAAACTAGAACTTCTGGACCCGATCCACTTTTGATCCGATCCACTTTCTCTCGTTTAAACGTCGCCTAATTGAAGAGTCCAAGTGAGAAAACGAACTCCTTTCGTCTACACAGAACATACATCCATATGTTCACAAGGCTTATGCAGTACCGATTTGCTGATATTCCCCTCTTCAAGGTTTCACTATGAAGGTTTTAATACGTTAAGCTTTTCTACGAAAAAAGTGTGTTTTGCGTTCGGTACAGCACAATGTAGAACAAACAAGAATAAAAATAGATTTTGTACCATTTAAAATTTTCGTATATTAGATAAACATAGCAATGCTGTCGCAATGTGCGAAGGATGGCGGTACAACGCTTACCGTGTTTCCGAGAATTTGCAACAATGAAACAATGATTTCACAAATGAATCTATGTCCAGCAGTGCAACAGCTGCAGCAAAACTGATTATGATCATGATGATTATCACAATAATCATGACCATGACGATGATGATGATGATGATGACCATGATTATCACAATGATAATGACCATGACGATGATTATGATGATGATGATAACCATGATTATCACAATGATCATGACCATGACGATGATGATGATGAAGATAACCATGATTATCACAATGATCATGACCATGACGATGATGTTGATGTTGATGACCATGATTATCACAATGATCACAATGATCATGACCATGACGATGATGATGATGATGAGGACCATGATTATCACAATGATCATGACCATGACAATAACGACAACAATAATGATAATAACATGCTGAATCTGACAGTGATGATGTCAATGATTATGATAATGATGATTTTGGTGGTGTTGCTGATCGTAATTTCGTTCACTCGAATCTCGCGAGCACTTTCACCTTCAATTCTGGACAGCAATGGGCCATTCTCGATTCCCAAATTTGCATATATAGTTATAAGATTTTGTGTCATTTTCAAAAAGGAGAACGGAGAGAGCTTGTGGCGTAATAGAAATTCTGGCATAAACTTGCATCAACTCGATAAACAAAACAAAGAATCTATCTCCCGACCTAATTGCCAATGAGTAATCACCACTAATAGCTATTTTAACAGTTGATTGCCATTCGAAAACATGTTTATGTCGACTTTCACGTGCAGTCCATGTAAATTACGCCCAGCCGTGATTTTCGCTCAATCATAATCAATGTATTTAAAATAGTATTCCATAGTCATAACTATATCAGCCTGGAAAATTTTTATTGAAATTTGAGGGACAGATCTCCAGTAAATAAATACTAATATGATCCATATGTATTCTTTTCATGGTACTCATTTGCTTTTATGCACCTGCGGACTGCGAAAGCATATAAAAGTAAACGAAACTTTTGAAATTAAAGACTAAGAAATGAAAAACTTTATTGAAGGACATAAACGGATAGAGTTGTTACGATCAATGATTCGAGTAAACATGAAAATGAAAACATGAAAATGAAAACCAAACGATCATAAAAAATATTGAGAGTACCGTGAAACGGGGATCGAACGCCAGACCTCTAGTTTAAGAAAGCGGTGGTTTAGACCAGTTCGCCACAGTAGAAAATGCTGCTAATTGATGTTTATTGTAAATTAATTGCTTTTTGCTAATGATATCATTAATGCCGACACTTACGGCGACTTCAAAGTTAATCTATTGTTACATTTTGGCAAAAAAAGAGCGTCTTAGGTCTCTCTCTCTCTCTCTATACCTGTATCCGTGACATCGCATCCCCACATAATGTGCTCATCCTTCGCACATAAAAACGACGTTTCGAGCATGAACTCGTTATCAAGCTTTTCTACGCTATATATCTTAAGGAGTAAGATGCATGTGCACCTTTCATCGAACTCTGGATTGATACACACATTCTAATCGGTTCCGTTATTCCATGGTAACTTCTTCACTACAATGCAAGCGTGATTGCCTTATTTTGTTTCCTTCTTTGCAGGTATTATTACAAGAGTTTCTTCTCCCTTGGCAAACGACCTCCAGAACCTGAGTTACCAAAACGTGAAGAATTTCAGCCACGGGTTGCATGTGATGAGTATGAACATGGTAGCTGTAGATGGTATGATGAATGGGGATATGATCATTTAGTTGATTATAGGTTGCTTCAACGCCAGCTTTCATGAACTCTTTCACCCCCTCCCCCAGGCCATCCTTCCTTAGATCGACCTACTGTAGATAACCGCTACTAAGACCCCGTTTACATGGGAACGGTCCTGAGTGGTTCCGTTCGCAAAAGGGCCACAGTAGGCTTTTCGCTTACATTGGTACGCATGGATCCGTTCCTTTCTGGGAACGGGATCGTATACACGTATTTTTTTGATAAGAAACCCTTTATAAGAAACCCAGACTCTCGAATGGCTAAAAATTTAAGAAACTCCAGTACTGGAAATTTTTTTACGTTGGAAACTTTTCACTTCAGGCAGCGAAAAACGTTCTTTAAATTCCCATGTTTTGTATGCAATAACTCATTTCTGTGACAAGCAGACAAACAGGAAACCCATAAGCATTCAAATACGATCGATAAATGGGTTTGGAGCATCATTCAGATAGAATAACTATGTTGCCAATATGGATATTCAAGAAGCTCTTAAGAAACTTTCAGTAATCAAAATTTGAAAATTTTAAGAAACTTTCAGTACTGGATCAGTTTAGTTTCTTATAAAAAAAATGCGTGAACCTTTTTGAGTACGCTAGAAAAGCGCATCCATTTGGATCTGTTCCCGATCTGTTCCCGCGTAATCGCAATGAAATATTACTCATATGGTACCCATTGTTGCCCAGAGTCAATTTTTTTTATTGAAAAACTACATAGATATATAATTATTGATGCAAATCCTATATGATGATATAATTATTGATACATAAAATCATTACAGATTTTATGTTTTTATGCAAATCCTTTTATCTGTATTATTTGTCAATATAAAAAATATTAAATGAATAAATATCCTATCTATGATTTTTATGAAAGAATTTTAATTAAAATGTTTTAATCTTTTATTTGATTTAAAAAAAATTTTTTACGCTGTAAACGAATTTTTATGACGAATTTTTGCGAATTTTTGTAATTAATCAAACAAGGTAAATTCTATTTGCGGTAACAGTATATTACAGTAAAGAACCATGAATACATTTATGTCCGACATAATGATATAATGGAATGCTTGGGCAACATTTATTTGTAAATACACCTAGAGACGTCCTATGTAACAATATGTATTCAGTACTTGGATACTATAGAATGCGGAGGCAAAAAAATAGACAAGATTTTTTGGCACACTGAGGCCTTTCGAACCTACGTTCTCATCAGAGTGTGACTTGAATGATTTTGGATGTAAAATCATTCAAGTCACACTCTGATGAGAACGTAGGTTCGAAAGGCCTCAGTGTGCCAAAAAATCTTGTCTATTTTTTTGCCTCCGCTTTCTATAGTATCCAAGTTTTAGTATAAACATATTTTACCAAATATGTATTCAGTAAAGACATCCAAATACAGAAGTAGAACTTAAGACATGATTGAGTGCTTAGGTTGAATGGACACAAATTCGTAGAAAGAGGTGTATATGGTGGATATAAAGTCCGGGGTTACATGACAATGGACGGGGATGTGCCGCCGAGTTTTCGGAAACTCACCCACTTATATACACTTTTTTTTAATAAGCAACCGCTCAATAAGCAGCTAGGGCTGAACTGACCTTAATATTAAGCAACTTGAGGGCTCAATTGAATTACTGTAAGCAACTAAGAAGTCAAACAACCAAGCTTATACGCTTTCTTGTTGTTAGGAAATTGTTTGTTTTGCATGTTGAAATTCTTTAGCTAACGTTTTTCCACTTACTGTCTCCCAAAAGTCGTGTTATAGGCCTAACAGTTGACGATTTTGACCCGCAAAGTCAGGGGTGGTTGTTAGGTAAAAAAGGTTAAGCAACTTTTAAGCAACTTTGAGGGCTGAAATGTCTAAAATTTTAAGCAACTTTGAGGGCTGGACAAAAGTCAAGTTGCTTATTAAAAACAGTGTAATGTAACCTTTGCAGAAACAGACCCTGTTTTAAGAGTAAAAATAAGCGGAATATGAGAATAATAAGACTTTCTAGACCTTATTATTGCTTCATATTGTACAACGAACATCTTTGACGCGAATTTGCCACTTTTCTGACCGAGTTAAAGTTAAACTTTCGACTTTTCTTCAATTTGCCACCCACTTTTATGGGGTTTTGGTTAATATCATAAAATCATAAAATCATAAAATCATAAAATCATACCCATGTTTGGAGAATTTCAGGGCCAAAAACCCACCCATATGGGCGGCACATACCCGTACCAAAATTATACCAAGTTTCCCCCCGGGATATAAAGGCACCCGAATGGGGAAACATCCAGTCTCCTCAACATTACTCGACTCGACCATAAACAGTCAGAAGCAGAACCCGTCATACTTATAGCTACTTTCAGGAATGGAAGTCGCCTCGCGAGTATCAAAGGGGGATGTTTGGGGGGTTTCAAAACCGTAAATCCGCTCAAAAATTTGTTCAAAATCAATAAAAACCATGCGAAATTTTGAACCAATCCGTATGGCAAGATTTAAGTCCCCGTTTTCAAAGAAAATTGCACAGAGAATCTATGAAAACTGTAGGTTCGTCAACTTTTACTGTTCGCTTCACGTTTTTGAGTCTTGGTTTCTTATAAATATACTTGTTCAACAGTAGGTTTTGGGGGTAGTAGGCAAAATGTTAGAAAAATTAATTACGAGGGGTGACGAGGGGTATCGAAGGTGTCAAAGCTGCTGTCGTCATCAACCCTCATTGTTCCCATTGTTCATTTGTTGAACGTTCTGAGCATAGTCCGGTGGCCAGTTGAGATGACCTTGACATCGAGTACATATGGGTTTTTATTTTATTTTCTGTTTATATAGTCATAGAAGACTCGAAAAAGCCAAACTTGCCCCTTCCAAGTGTTGGGCAAATTTTTTTACGACCTGCCGAAGATACGTCATGTCCAAGGCAAAAATTTCATGGAAAAATTTTGATAAATTGTCAAAACATGGTATTGTTTGGTCTCATTCGAATGGAAATTGACTGTAGATTCCGAATTTGGCAATAAGGTTAGATTCTGTATATATTGATCAAAGATATTGCTCAAGACATTTGATTTTTATAAAAAAAAAAATCAAAAAAAGAAGAGCTAAGAAAATGCTCTTTGAAAAATTATCTTTAGTGAGTTAGTTAGCATAGCTTGTAAGTTAGTAAGTTAGCTACTTGGAAGATACTAAAATAGTAAGTAAGTTAGTAATTAGCGAGTTGGTTAGGTAATTAGTTAGTTTGTTATTTAGTTAGATAGTTAATTAGTTGTGAGTTAGTTAGATACTGAGTTTGTTACTTAGTTAGTTAGTCTGATAGTTAGTTATCTAGAAGGCTTCTTAGTTAAAAGTCTGCAAGTTAAAAGGAAGCTTAGTGCCATATCTTGTCTTTCCAAGGCTAAAGGCTGAAGGCTGCAGTTAAAAGTCTGCATTAAAAGGAAGCTTCAGTGGTATCTTGTCTGGCTAAACTGGTATTAATCTTCACCCGCATCGCGGGTGTCATAGAAACTCACCCGCATCGCGGGTGTCAAGCATCGCATCGCGGGCGTCAAGTTAAAAGCTAGTCTACTTGTAATACAAAACACATAAGAGAATAGATAGAAGGGTATTAAACTGTTGACAAAAAAAGAACATTATCATCATCATCAACATCATAGTTATCATCACCGTCAAAATTATCATTATCGCCATCATCAATTATAACATTATAATCTCCATTAGAATCATCCTCATGATCATCATCACTACCATCATCATAATCATCATCATAATCATAATCATCATCAGATCATTATCATCATCATGCCATCCAATTTCATCATGCCATCAACATCATAATAATAATAATCATCATCATCATCACAATCATCATTACCTTAATGTCATCAAAATCATCATCATCATCATCATCATCATCATCATTATAATATGAAAGCTGAAGGTCAAATATAAGCCAAGTTTTATAAAACCAAACTTTGGGTTGGATATTGAGCCAGTGAGTCACGGAGGTTAAGGGTATCTCTTGTGTTCCATCCATTTGAATTCTAATGCAGCAAAGAGTTTCTTTGCTCTGTCTGCACTCGAAAATCCTATTTTTAACAGCCTAAATAAAAGTCAAACATTTCGATGGTAAATACTCAATGAAATTTTTTGCCACCAAATTTCCAGATCTACTGAGAATATTCCAAACTCTTTTGTGTTAAGTTAAGACGCAAAATTAGCAGTATTACTGCTGCGTAAATTCGCAAATCCTATCCTCAACACATCGCAGACTTTAATTTTAAATGGCCTTCATGAACAGTAAATATTTCACTATATCGGAACGATTTTCATTTTGTGTTTTTGTGCTCTGAAATTTCAAAGGAACATTCAACTTGAAACTCGAAAATTTTATGGCCTCTAGTAATGTTTCATATGCATTGAAACAGTAAAACATAAAGTTTAGCGTGGCGATTTAGGGAAATAATCAAAGCAAGAACTTTTCTTGAAAACGGAAAGAATATGAGTAAAATTCCAAAATGAATTACAGTCTCCTAGTGTCCTTTGACGTCCTTTGACCCTGAAAACGTGAAAACGTACTTACCAAAGACGCGCAGCAACCCAAAATTGCCCAAAACCAGCCAAAAGCACTCAAAACGAACCATAACTTTATGAAAAGCACCCAAAACCACCCAGAAATGTCCGATTCACCTGGAATCGTTTATCAAATGGCAGAAAATCCTAGAAAAATCCCCAGAAATTCTCATGTTCTTTGAAATGTCATTCTTAACTCTTAAAATTCAACTTTCGTCATGGGACTTTTGTTGACATAAAAAGCTTTTACATCGCTGGAGTGGGAAAAGCCTTTTTTGTTCACAACAGTACTGTAGTATTGTATTTGAGCGTGAAGTTGAGAGATAACACACAATCGCACCATGATCGCACGCTGCCAATAAGTATACCGTTGGGGAAAGGTATCAATTGTCTGGAAAGCGTGTTTCATTTTCATATCTCAAAATATCTTGCAAAAAGACTGCATTAGCTAAGTAAGCTACTTTCGAAGATATTAAGTTGGTTAGTTACTTAGTAACAAAGGGTAGTTAATTAGTTAGGTAACTAGCTATATTTAGAAATATTTAGTTATATTTATATTTATTATATTTAGTCAGTTTGTTAGTTAGCATAGCTTGCACGTTACTCAGTTCGTTAGTTAGCTAATTTGGGAGATAGTAAGTTAGTTATTAAGTTAGTTATTAAGTTAATTAGTTAATTAGTCAGTTAGTGTTAGTTACCTTGGAAGATAGTAAGTTAGTTAGTTAGTTAGTTAGTTAGCTAGTTAGTTAGTTAGTTAGTTAGTTACTTAATAAGTCAGTTAGTTAGTAAGTTAGTTAGTTACTTAGCTTATCTTGTAGGTTAGTCAGTTAGTTAGTTAGCTACTTTGGAAGATACTAAGTTAGTTAGTCAGTTAATTAGTAGTTGATTAGTTAGATAACTACTTAGTTAGTAACTTAGTTAGTAAGATAACTAAATAGTTAGTTTGTTAGTTATTTAGTTAGTTAGTTAGCGTATCTTGTAAGTTACTTAGTTAAGCCTACAAATATGATGGGCGTTCCAAGTAATTCTGGCAGGCATTGTAGTTAGCTAACTAACAAACTAACTAACTAACTAACTAAGTAACTATGCAGCTCTAACTAGCTAACTAACCAACTAACTAACTAACTAAATAACTAACTAACTAGCTAACTTACTAACTAACTAACAACTATCTAGCTAGTTACTTAACTAACTAGCTACCCAACAAAGTAACTTACTAACCACCTTACTATCTTCTAAAGTAGCTAACGAACAAAACTGACTTACAAAATTCTAAAATAGCTAACTAACAAACAAACTAACTAACTCACTAACTAAATAACTGACTAACTAAATATCTAACTAACTAACTAACTAACTAACTGACTAACTAACAACTATCTAGCTAGTTGCGTAACTAACTAGCTTACTAACAAAGTAACTTACTATCCACCTTACTATCTTCTAAAATAGCTAACGAACTAAATGACTGACTGACTTACAATATTCTAAAATAGCTAACTAACAAACTGACTAACTTACAAGTTATGCTACTTAAGTAACTAACTAACTAACTAACTAAATAACTAACTAACTGAATAACTAACTAACTGACTAACTTACTAACTGAGTAGCTAACTAACTAACTAACTAACTAATTAACTAATCAACTAATCAACTAATCAACTAACTAACTAACTAACAACTATCTAGCTAGTTACCTAACTAACTAGCTAACTAATAAAGTAACTTACTAACTAACTTACTATCTTCAAAAGTAGCTAACGAACAAACTGACTTATTTACAAGGTATTCTAACTAAGTAGCTTACTGACTAACTATAAACCTAACTAACTAGCAAACTAACAAATTAACTTACTAACTAACTTAAAATCTTCTTAAGCAGCGAACTAACAAACTGACTAGCTTACAAGCTATGCTACTTAAGTAACAACTAAATAACTAACGGACTAACTAACTAACCAACTAAGTAAGTAACTACGTAACTAACTAGCGATAAGACTATCTAATAAAACAAACTAACTATTTAACTAACTAACAAACCAACAAATAAATTACCTAACAAACTAACAAACAAACTAAATTTAACTAACTAACTAATATGGTAACTGACTTACTTACTAACTTACTATCTTCTAAAGTTAACTAGCTAAGTCACTAACATGCAAGCTATGCTAACTAACTAACGATAATTTTTCAAGAACATTTTTAATTTAACATTTACTTTTTGATTTTTGTTTATAAAAGTCCAATTCCTTGAGCAATTTATTTTTATTTTTATATGCGGAGACTAATATTGATACTATATTTGGAATCTAGAGTCAATTTCCATTCGAATGAGACCAAACAATACCATGTTTTGACAATTTATAAAATTTTTTCGATGAATTTTTTACCTTGGACATGACGCATCTTCCGCGGATCATAAAAAAATTTGCCCAACACTTAGAAGGGGCAAGTTTGGCTTTTTCGAGTCTTCTTTCACCATATAACCAGAAAATAAAATAAAAACCCATATGTACTCGATGTCAAGGTCATCCTTGAAATTCGCATTTGGCCACCGGACTAGCAGCAGCAGCAACTTAAAATGGAAAGAGCCTGGAAAAATATTAAATTGATGAAGCAGAGCAACGGGCAGCCATTACGGAAGAGTGGCGACGAAGAGCTCACAAATATAGTCCACAAACACCATTTATCAATTCCCCAAAAGCAGAATTTGAACAAGTATTAGAACATTCTTCAACAATTATGGCAACAAGGGTAAATATTACTTCATTTCAAGGGCTTTCGATAACTTTTGTTGAAGGTGATAAAATGTGAGAGCAAGCACGACTTTCTCAAAACAAGGAATCGGAAAATGGCCTACTAATCTACGGAATGGCCTAGCCGCATCACAGCGTGACCCAGATCCTTTTTGTTTCCTAGATATCTATGGGCTGTTTACTTTCCTTGACAGGCCAATTTCACTGGCATTTTGCAAGATCACCGTTACTAGAGAATGGGACATGGAATGCACACTACTTACGCCCCCAAACCCCAAGGGGGTGGGTGGGGGGTGCAAAATCCCGCGATCACGTGCAATTTTTCGACGATTCACGCACAATAAAACTTTATTTTAACGTGCGTACAACTTCGGACATTGCTGCCCAAAATTTTGAGCAGGATCTGTATTCAAACTTCTTAACCTTGTATTCTTATAAGATCAGTAATAGGTGCTATGATAATGAAAATTTGAGTGCTTGGTGTTATGTTGCAACCAATTTGCTTTCTGTACAGTCCCTGCAGCATTTTCAAGAATTCTAAGCCAGTCCAGTTGTTTGTACCTCAAAGTGATCAACACCTGAGCTCAGAGTCGAGCTGTCAGGTGTTAATTTATATACTTCTAAGTTTGAAGTCAAGCCATTTTACCATCACCTCTTTCTTTTTTCTTTAGCTAATTGAAAGCCCAGCAAGAAAGCTTGCTTATCTGCCTAGCATGAGAGCTGTTCTCTCCTGTTTCAAAGTTGAGGCTAGAGTCAACACCGCTTCATTGTCTACTGCTGCTTCTCAGCATCAGAACAAAAATGGTATGTGTAACAAAAAAAGCCTGTTGTGTTACCTACACCTGAGGTTTCAAACCCAATTATCAGTTTAAAAACCTTCAGTTGTAATAAATCATTTGACTCACTAATAAAAAATTCATTCAAGGTGTTAATGATAGCTAGGCCTAGAATTAATTCAACATTCACATTGACGGGAATTTTTGTGTTAGTTTTGAAAAAGTCCGCAAAGTCTGTGGTTTTCACTTACCCCTTATGCAAAAGTGAAAAATGCGGACCTTGAAAAATGCAGACTAATGTCTTAAGAAAGGTCTATGAAGTCTGTGTGGTCCTTGTTTTTCACCTGGCCCTTAGAAGGGTGTACTCCTCATCCCTTTCCATGATTTCTTGAAATCGATTGGCCAGTTTATTTAAGATCTTTCTAAAGCCTTACATTTTAAAGGGGGTGGCATGTATTCCGGGGGATTATTTATAAGAGGGTGTTTGAAAATCCACTTTTAAAGAAGGGGACTTTGTAATTTGTTACTTTATTACAAAAGTGGGTTCTCCTTTCCTTTATATCCACAGTTCATTTTTCAATTACACCCTGTTGGACAGGGTTTATGAAATTGAAGGAGCGCATGCACTTATTCTGGGGTCTGCTAAATCAAAGGGAATGTGCTTAATTGAATGTATATGGTAGTTAAGATTTTTTATGAATAACTTATTATTGCAGAGAAATCACACTCTTCCCAAGCTTTAGCTGCATGCTGGCCAATGGACCCACATTTCCCACTTCCTGGAAGCATTGGTATTGATTATAAACAATTTTCAGAAGAAGCACCTTTCATCAAGAAAGCATCTGAACCCCAAAAGACTATTGCAAGTGCATTTCTTGAGATTGAACCAGAGGAAACAAGAAAACAAGTGGTAATAGACAGATTCCTTGATGAGAAGTTCAAAGAAGAAATCAAAGAGGCAAGCCAGGTAAAATTACTTACTACACTTACTTGCTTACAACAAACCAGATATATAAATAGGCACTAAATTTGCACAACTTATCTGTGGGGGACCACTTAATAGACTTGAGCTTATCTGAGCAGTGCAAACAGGCTTGCGAAACTTATATGCTTGGTGGTGAATATACACTGCTGTTGTCGATTATGCTTGATCTGGTGGGTTATTATGCTTGATGTGGTGGTATTTATTGTGTACTGTGGTGGACTTGGGCTTGATCTATAGATTTTGCTATGATTTCCTATCCACCACAGTACATAAAAATGCCACCACAGTAGTGTGTACCCAGTGTGTATCCACCACAGTAGTGCATATAGATTTGCTAGCATGATGACCCCAGCCCTTCCTCTTGACTCTAGGATAGATTTTTCCACAAGTGGCATTGGCATACCACAATATATGGGATTAAAACCTGGATTGCATGACCAGAGAGCAAATGCCTGCTCTATTTTAGCTCAGCACAACCAAAACACCTAATGTCAAACAGGGGAGCATCAGGCTGTATTATGTATAGAGTTACTCAGCAATTTCATTGAGCTCTGTAGCTCAGTGGAAACATGATGGAACCATAAGTCGAAACGCAGTAGTAGACCTTGTTTCACGATTTTCATGTCATGGCATTTAAATATACATATAAAGGGAAAGGTTGCTTAAGAGTGAGGTTCCATGGTCTTAAATAGGTGTGAACCATATAAACACTCTAATGGCTTCATTTATTAATGTATATGCTTGAGCCACAAAATGGCATTGGGGCAATGCAAAAATTTCATTATGGAGGTTATGTATCAAGCTAAATTAATTGGGAAATATTTCATTTCAGCCAACAAGTCAATTTAAAAAACTGGATAATGTTGAGTTTTCAATGCAAGAATGTCCAAAGTTTATCAAAAAGAGCTTCTTAGAGTTGTTCCCAAACAGTGGACTTCAAAAGGATGGCGAGCTCACTGTTATGACAATTAGCCAAAAAACTCAAAACGACATGACATCATGGTCTGAAGAAGTTGAAAACGAGAGAGAAGCATTGTTTGAAATTGTAAGTCTATATGAATTTTGGATGAAATAAAAATTGTACAGTAACAAAATATGCCAAGTCTTATTATATTACTTATTTAAATAATATTTAATTCATATTTACATTACATAACATCATATATTAGTAACTAATATCATTTATTTTAATTTTTTCTGCTTTATTTTGATTTTCAAGAAAATTAAACTAAAACCCAGTAACGTGGAGTTTGACTCCCAGAGCCCATCCTTAATTAAAACAGTGCATCCTGTCCTTGGGGTATAAGGATGTGTTTCTGCTTCAATTAATCCAAATTCTACTTCAATTTTCAGTTTGTTGAGAATGCCAAGAAAGTTTGTCAGCTTCTCCAGAGTGCTGGCTACTGGGCTGATTTTGTTGACCCATCCTCAGGACAAGCGGTAAGTAATATTTACAATAAAGTTACAAACAAACAAACAAACATTTACTTCATTAAACAATAAAACAGTCACTTTGGGTGAAAAAGAAAAGTTTTAATTGGTTTTCCTCTAACATAAAAAAGAACAAAATCTCTGTATCAAAAATGCAAAATATAAAATTGACCAACAACACCAAGAAAACCCAGACTAAAAAAGCCCCAGACTATAGAATTTACAGAATCTTGCCCTGCTCACACGATGCTAGATTTGTATTCTATTATCAGATCGCTTTTGATACCAAAGGAAGTTCTGCTCACACCGTCTAATTGAATCAGACTTGCTCTGTTTATACATCTTTGTTGAAAGTTAAGGCTCTATCTATACAGTAGGGTATAGGATTTGTATCTAGTTAGATTGATTTTAATTGAGTCAAAGTTCTTATTGAATCTTACACACTTTGTGCAACTTTCGCAGCTAGTGAAATAAATCTATGATTACTGGATTACTGTTAGTGTTCCAACATAGAAATCTCTCTAAAACTTCATTCCGAATACTAGAAAAATTGAATTAAGTGAAGGTGCAAAAGCAGGGACAAAGTAATGTAACAATTCTGGTTGCTATGCAATGGCACCTCAAGACACAGCAGTGTAGTAGCAAGTCAAACAGAGATATCTGATCAGGTTTGAAATCCAGTATGAAATGAATCTAGTATCGTGTGAGTAGGATCCCCGGCCATAGGTTTAACACCTACCTATTCTCTTATTGGGTCAAAGAGGTAGGCAACTGTCTAAAAACTTTGCAAGACTGTTCAATATCACAGGTAGAGAGAAAAATTCATCAGCCTAGCTGACCATAGCAAAATGAAATGCTCTCCATATTTACTTACTGGCACTTAGACATTTCCTTAAGAGTTTTTTCCTTATGTTCTAGTATTTTAGTGAACATAGCAATGCAACTTTATTCGAGACTGATGAAAGATTCAACCATCTGGGCTTTGAAATTGACGATCTTGGCTGTTGCAAAGTAATCCGACACAAACTCTGGGGTACAAATGTTTTCGTTGGGACTATATTCACAAATGCATCGTCCGAATGTGAAGTTTTCAAGAATTTCCCATTGGCTGAGTGTAAATAAATCATTTGATAATTATTGCTGTTCTGAAATTGTGTATAACGAGGATGCTTTTGTATCCTTTCAGCTTGCATCACTAACAATAAATAACCGTTTATGTAATTATAAAGAATTTTAAACTTGCTGAAATAACGAAATTAAATATTTTTTGTGATTTGAAAAGAGATGGTTCAAATGCATTGCTGTAAGAATTAGTTAAAAGGGAAATCGATTCAAAAACGTTAGTAAAAACAGCTTTAGCTACAGATTTCAAAGAGGTCTTTTCTGCCGTTGAAATATCTGAATAAAAAACTCACATTAAGAACTCTTGAAACACTGGATCAGATGGAAATAATTGTAGAATCATCGCATATGTCGCATCAATAACCCAATTGAAAGCATCTGTTATCATCCGGTATAGTAGTCCAGCGGTAAAAACTCCCTTTCTTATATACAATGGTGCATGACAGTGCATATTTCGAATGAAAATGATGAAACCAAAAGATTTGAACCTTGAATAATAAGCGTTGAATAAGCGTTCAGGTTGATACTGCGGTGCTACAGACGCCCAGTTTGTACCAGGGAAGTCTTGTACGATCCAGCACCAAGGTTTACTTTGCAGATGAAAATTGGCGATTTCTTCAAACCTGTTAATAAGTTGCTTCTCTTTCTTACCATTTACGCTCTTGATGTGTTCACTGAGCGAACAAAGAAAACGCATCGCTTTGTCTTCATTCCAGAACATTGGGGTTGACAGAAGCTGAGACAAACTTTTTCTAAAACAATAAAAAAACCTTTATTAAAATCTTTATTTTCACAATGTACATTTGGTTTTGCTAAGAAAGCAAAAAAAGCAGTAGCATCCTGGAACATACTTAAAAGCTTTTTTTCGTCTGACACTCCTCAGAGTACATACACCAGATCGGATTGCACCAACGAAACGGATAGAACGGACTTGCCCAAGTCGTCTTTGATAAAATGAAAGAGACGACTTGTACTGAACAGCTCAAAGCTGGATTGGCGGATGGTTTTCAGTCCGGCAGCCGGCACCTTTGGTCACAATTTTTGACCAATAGAAGACAAGATATTGATATTGTTTTCGTGCGGTTTGGTCCTATTACAAACCTTGTGAGGTCAACACATCTTATAGATGACAAGAGGCTGTTCAGTGCAAGTAGTCTCTTCATTTTATCAAAGACTGCTTTGGCAAGTCCACGGATCGAAAAGCACCAATCAGAAAAGTGAAGCTAGAATTGATCTGCATATGGGTTTATACTCTGCCCTGGTTGATTGTTTTGGATTGTTTCTGAAGTTTAACTATGTTTCAAAATGGTTCCGCTCGCCTTTCTTTGCAAAACTGAAATTTTGTTCAGCTATCAGCTCTGAGTTTCACAACTTTTGTGTATAGAATCGTAGAGAATTCGTATAGGCTTGAATCTCGCCGATATCACTTCCTCAAGCCTTCTGATGGGCTTCCGATGTCGGTAAATGATTAGGTAGGTACCCACAGTTGTCGTTCTAGGGGGGCACAAGCTGCAGGTTCACATTGGCAGTAATGCTCCCAATAATCCGATATGTGTTCTCAAATAAAGGTTTTGCTTATTTTCTTGCAAGTTTTTTTAAAGTTTCATACGTGAATGGAATTATGGTTGGTTAACAATTGTCCACCGATGAGAAACTGTTAGTCGTAAAGCCCGATGAAGGTTAGACTTATTACATGAGTCCCACTCTTTGCAAACAGTAGTAACAACACCAACAACAGCAGTAACAACACTAACAACAGCAATAACAACATCAACAACAACAACCCTACAGCTGTTTGCTCAGAGTGGTTTGAGTGTCCAGCATAGATTCAATAGGCTAAGACTCATTAGCGATAACTACCACTCATGTGATAAGTCTAGATGAAGGTTCTCAAGAAAAAGGCGTGTACCTACCCAGCATCCAGTGCTTTATACAATGCTTCCTTTCCAACAATATTTTCTTTGCCTATCTTCCGAAGAAAACTTTGTAATACAAATTTAACATCTTCAAGATCATGAGCTTTTTGAACATTAGCCAAAAGCTTCGTTGTGTGGCTTGACAATGTTATTTTTACTCGTTTTCTTGCTCTTTCCACTAAGATGTTATTTTCATTAATGTTATTGTGAATAATTCCAACACCATGAAGCTCTGTTATTCCCTGTATTAAATCCCTCGTTATAATTTTGATGACATCTACTTTTTCTGCATCTGATAATCTATCTCTGTTCAAAGCCATTTCATTTCCAAACTGTGCTAAGTCTACAAGTCCATCAGCATCGAAAATCATATATACATCGGAAACTGTTCTTTTTATCAGGTAAATCCTACAACACGAGGGTGGTAATTGATTCCAGTTAGAGTCTGTGTTAAAGAATGCTGAACATTCAACAGCTCTGATCTTCTTTGCAATTATGTCACTGACCCCAAGTTTTCCACGGTAAATAATACTTTTTGGGCACAAAATGAAATGCTCACGGCCGCCGCACACGGTGAGGAATTCGCCACGAATGGCAGAAAATATCAAACACGATAAAAATTTTCCTCACTGCCACGAATGACTAATTTCTCAGCAAAAGTTGCGCGCAAGGAAGAGATTGTGAGGACACAGCTGGAAGGAGGCATTTCACTGAGGAAGGGAGAGGAAACGGCTAGAAGAAGTATGTGCACACATGGGAGCTTTCATGAATACTGAGAATGAATGAAACCAACAGGTAGAAGTTAACGTCATGACCGAACCAGTAAGAGGTGCATCAAAAGAAACGATTGCAAGGACACAGCTGGAAGGAGGCATTTCACTGAGGAAGGGCAAGGACACAGCTAGAAGGAGCATGTGCACAAATGGAAGCTGTCATGAATACAGAGAATGAATGGGACCAACAGGTTGAAGTTAACATCGTGACTGGACCAGTAAGAGATGTATCAAAGGAAGCATTTAGAAAGTTATCAAAGGAAGAGATTGCGAGGACACAGCTGAAAGAAGGCATTTCACTGAGGGAGTGGGAAAACACATCTAGAAGAGGAATCTGGGCACATGGAAGCTGTCGTGAATACTGAGAATGAATGGGTCCGACAGGTGGAAGTTAACATCGTGATTTGACCAGTCAAGGAAGAGATTGCGAGGACACAGCTGGAAGGAGGCATTTCACCGAGGAAGGGGGAGGACACAGCTAGAAAGAGCATGTGCACAAACGGAAGCTGTCGTGAATACTGAGAATGAATGGGTCCGACAGGTGGAAGTTAACATCATGACTTGGCAAGTAAGAGATGTATCACAAAGAACAGATTGCGAAGACACATCTGAAAGGAGGCATTTCCCTGAGGAAGGGGGAGGACCATCTAAAAGAAGAATCTGCACACACGGATTCTATCATGAATACAGAGAATGAATGGAACCAACAGGTAACATTGTAGCTGAACAAGTAAGAGATGTATCAAAGGAAGAGATTGCAAAGGACACAGTTGAAAGGAGGCATTTCAATGAGGAAGGGGGAGGGCACAGCTAGAAGGAGCATGTGCGCACAAGGAAGCTGTCATGAATACTGAGAATAAATGGGACCAACAAGTGGAAGTAAACGTTGTGACTGATGATTATTAATAAGGGTGTATAGAAGGGGAGAAGAAAACAGTTTAAAAGACAGCAACTGTGGCATTTGTTTCATTGAGAAAGGAACAGGATACCGCTTGAAGGACATGGAGATGGGGGTAGTCATAGTTGAAATGAATGGGTTTTCAGAGGTTGAAGTTGACATTGTGACTGGGTCAATGAGATATATCAAAAGAAAAGATTGTGAGTAAGCCTTTCAGCATGTACTTAGAAATGCGAATAAGGAAGCACAGGATACAACCACTGGAACAGTTGAAGGCAATGGTGGCACTCATTTTACTGAGGAAGGAGTAGGACACATCTGGAAGGATCACATCAAGAAGAAAAAACCCACCTGTAATTGATAAAAGTTGTTTGCCTGAGGATAATGTCTCTCCTATTTCTTTCCCAAATTCAATTATCTGCTTTTCTCTCTTCCGTAAAAATGACTTCACCTCAATACATTCTCCAATACTTGGCTTAAGAATTGCCAAGGCTTTTGCAAACACTGCATAAAGCACCTTCAATAGGACTTCACACTGCATATCTTTCTTCTGGCAGACTAAAATTTGAAGATGACAGTTTCGAATATGTTTTATTTTAAGCTTTAAATCCTTCTTATTGATCTGCATCAGCATAATGTACATGAGATTAAAGTCCTTTTCAACAGCTTCATAACGCTTCCTCACGTACGTACCATCATTATAGAGATAATTTGAATCTCTGTTATCGATTAAGGGAGAGTTGTCAATGTAATATTGAATTTGTGCCTGTTGATCTTTCAAGAAGGTGTCAAAGTTTCTTTTCGATATTTCATTTTGAAATTGTTTTCTCATCAAAACCTCTAGCATATCAAGTATTTTGGGAAGCAGTCTTGTATAAGTTTCTGTTTCAATGACCTCTACCTCACTTTTACTCTGAAAAAAGAAATATGTAAAATTACTAGAAAGGAACAGAAAAATTGAATTTAATACTGAGTGAAAAATAGTGGTAAATGAACTTCAGGGTACTGGGTTTTGTACAGTGGATTGCCATGACACTTGCAGCAGAAATTGCTGGACAACTCACAGAAGCATCTGTCAGGCACTAGATATTTTTGTGAAGTTCTTGATATATAGATGCAGTTTAGTGTGCATCTACGAAATGCCACAAAAACAACAGGAAACAGTATATGCAATTGTTTGGAACTGATGATGTACACTCCATCAGGCAATGAAAACAGCAATTTTTGGGAGCGATTTTGATCTTGGAAAAGTAAACAAAGTAAAATTGACTTTAATGCAGTTTCGCAGACCCACTATAGAAATAGCTGAAATTATTTAGTTATATTTTTGGATAGTCAAATTTCAAGAAATAGCATCAGCAGAACGCGCGATTTTGTAATGGTTTTAGCATAGGGTTTTAGGGTTATGGATGGCCGGTTAGGGTTTTAGGGTAAGGGTAGGGTTGGGGGTAGGGTTTTGGGATGGGGTTTTGGGGTTAGGAAAGCTACTTTGCTTTACGGTGTTTTAGCAACATTTTAAATTTAAAATTTACATAAAGTACTCAAAAACAAATGTGTCTGCTAATATAGCTCACTGTCTCTATGGTATAGTCTGACTCTTCACAAGTAAGTTATTTTTGGTGGTCATGATGATGTTGATGACCACCATGATCATGATGTTGGTTGGTAGGGGTGATTGTGGTGGTAGGGTGTGTGTGGTGGTGGTGGTAGAGGTGGTTGTGGTGCTGAAGGGGTGATTGTGGTGGTAGTGATTGGGGTGATCGTGGTGATGGTTGTAGGGGTGGTTGTCGTGGTGGCGATAGGGGTGGTCGAGGTGATGGTTGTAGGGTTGGTTGTGGTGGTGGTGATAGGGATGGTCGTGGTGATGGTATGCAGGGGGTGATTGTGGTGGTGGTGCCCTTCCTTTAGATGTTGCCGCAGCCACACCGTTAATGATGGTGATGATGATGATGATTAATATTATTATTATTATTATTATTATTATTTTTATTATGACGATTTTCATGGGAGGATGATAATAATGACGATTGTTTTGAAAACTGTTTTGAAATTGCCGCACTTTGCCAAAACTCTTTGATAAATGTTGAGAATGGGTGAAATGCCCTTTACCAAACCAAGGTGGCAATTTTCCAGTTCCACGAGGTAAACAAGGATGAGTCATACAATCAAGATTGGGTGAGAAGAACAATTGTCACATGATCCCAGATTGACAAAAGTGCTTGCAGGCCGCGATTGTGAACAACTAGCTGCAAATTGCTCATCAATGGCCGAGACAATGGCACTAATGGCATTCTTTAATCGATTTCTATTGTTACACGTTTTCCATTGTTCAAGCGTTGGTTAGTTATTAAGTTAGTAAGTGAGTGAGTGAGTGAGTGAGTGAGTGAGTGAGTGACATCCACCCCACTCCAAACGGCTACATAAAATGGCTACTGGCACTGGCCAGAGGCCAAAGCCTGGTAGTCTAGTGAGCATTTTATTTTTGAGCAAAAAACTTACGGAATGTAAATTTCTCTTTGCAGAAGAGCTCGGCGTTTCCCCATCAGACCCTCGTTTCATATTTTTATTTTTCTATTAATGAAGTATATCCATCACTCAGATGCAGCAGCCAAGCAACTGACCCCTGACCCTGCTCTAGTGCTCTGTTCCCAGACAAAAATTGCGCCCTCAAGGTTTTAGTGCATGTTATTTTACAACAATAAAAACAGCAATGTGATGTTCTTCCTTGGTAACAGCTTTTTTCTTCTTTATCTGACAATCAATATGTAATTCAGTACAAGCAGAAACATCAGAGTAGAATACAAGAATGACTTGGTTGAAAGGAAGAATGATTTTGCGTTGTTTTCTATTCCTGGTCGGCAACTCAATGATGAAAACAGTTGACCTTCTTGGAGGAGCAATTTGCCACCCGAAAGATTTTTGCACTTGTGTAATGTCAGACGGTAGCGGCACCATTAATCTTCACCCTATTAGCAGCATCACCAATACTCCAAGGTGCTTAACACTCTTCAAAGCAAAGCTTTTACTCATACACGCTTTTTTTATAAGGAACCATTTTATAAGGAACCTACATGTAGAAGGTCCGAAAATTTAAAGAACTTGTACTAGAGAGAAAATCACTAACGAACTTTTCATTGTTGAATATTTTTATAACTGCAAACAATCAAGAATTAGAAAGCCCGTTCCGTTCATTTGCAGTCGAAAATCACATAAATTGTACTTTGGCCATGTATCAAATGTTTCCTTGAGTAGCTTTGAGCTTTGCTTACATGCAAATGTCTCTGTACAGTAGTCATTAAATAGTATGTGCAGTTATAATTAAGGAACTATTAAGGAACTTTTGGAACTACAATCGTCTCAGAAGAGGTCAAAAAGCAAAAAATAAGGAACTTTAAGAACTAGGCCTTGAGCTAGGTTCTTTATAAAAAATAGCGTGCATCGACTGAGCAGAAGAGCAAAAAAACACACAGAACATTAGGAGTGAAAGTATGAAACAGAACTTTCTTAAGTTTCAAGAATCCAGTATTGAACTTTCTTAAGTTTTTAAGATGTTGAGCACTACTTTCTTATAAACCACTTTCTTATAAAAAAAACAACATGTAGTTCATCAAATTTTGAAATCCTAACACACCACCGTCAACTTCAAATACCTCAACATGAATGTAGCAGATTAGCCCCTAGGATTAGACTTATTACACAAGCCCACAGCTACCATCTTTAGATGTTGTTCGTGTCCGAAAGGTGCTCAAACTGGGAATCATACTGGCTTTTGCATGCAAAAAAGCGGTTTCTGTCAGCTAAAAAATTGGCAGAGCGAATCAGATTGCAGCCAATTTGCTACATTTTCACTAGCTTATTAATTTCCTCCCTTTTTATTGGATTCAATTTTTCGCCAGATTGAATGATAGAATAAAATCTAACCAATCAGCGAGTAGCAAACCAAACAACAAATGCTATACTTTAATCAAAGTATTTGAATTTGGAAGACATCTAAAGCTGGCTGCTTTTGAACATTGCCAGCATATGATTCTCGGTGTAGCGAATAGCCGAAACAGGTCCATTCAGGGTTAACAAGGGCCAAAGCTTAAATTTTCAGTCTAACCCTGAAAGTATATTTTACAATAACCCACAAATGGTAAAGAAGCTAAAATCATGCTGTTTTGGTAGCATCCAATCCAGCAGTATAAAGTTCTGTTAAAAGCTTACCAACATTCAAATAAATACACAAGAGTTGTAAATATGCTCAAAAGATCGGGGAAAGGAGGATATGCATAAAGGTACCATTGAAAATACCCAAAAATTGTGGTGTCGTTCTTTTTTTCTATTAATTGGACTATTTTCTAGTCATTTGGTAAGACCCTCAAACTCACTGGACCCCCTGTTTGGCCCTGTGGCTCCCCCTCTCCTTGGGGTGATGTTATACCTGACTAAAGTTATGGTAATCAAAGATGCTATACAAGAAATTAGCTTGAGCAGGGCTTCATTTTTCGTGTTTGATTGTCAAGTGGCTTTCTATAATGTAAAAGTAACTTGTTGTATATTTTTTCCTTTCATTGTTTTAGCTGTGTCAAGTGAACAAATTACCAACTAGTCCATTATATTATGACATTGGATCAACAATGAGCACTAAATATGATACTTCAAAAAAACAGTTAACATTTGTGTACCCATCATCTCACAAAAGCTTGACTCAAAAGTAAGTATTACTAGAATTATTATTTGTCTTCTCTTATTGCAATTATCTCAGTGCCCCTTTAAGAAAACTGTTCCTTGAAAAAAGTAGGGCTATAGTTAGCCGACAAGTCCGTCATGTGTCATGGGCCCTGGGCAGTAATAATTCCTACAATAACTGCCCAGAGATTATATATTATATTATTATCCAAATATTATTCCTACAATTACTGTCCAAATTCCTACAATTCTTGTTACAAAAGTAAGGGATCCATGCATACGCATGTAAAGGAAAAGACTATCATGAATTGGGTAAATGTGTTCTTAGGTAGACACAAATAACCACCACATCAACGTCTGTTAATATTTTTGTAGGTAGATCGTCTCCCATATCATTCCATTGACTAAGCAATTATTCAATCCATTTTGCATTTCAGGATAACATATATCGATCTTGTATGCGATGAAAAGGCTGAGAATCCTGTTTTAAGCTCTTTCAGGGAATCTCCAGCAGATACTTATGTGAGTACTTCTTGATATGTCACAGCATTCATATTTCATTGTATACAATGGATCTTATGCAGTCGACTTTGTATCTCGACTTCTGTCTATCTCCAACTTAAGTCTCGATCCCCTGGACATTTCCGTTGACTGGCATCTAATTTTCTTTCCGTATTTCGAACTTCTCTATCTCGAAATTTTCTCTATTTCAAATAAGATTTTGGTCCGCTGTCGATCGCCTCTAGAAAAATGGTGTGATCGAAATTTCGGCGAAAAGAAAACTCACGAAGAAAAAATATTTTGGAAAAAGCGAAATAATTCGAAAACTAGAAAAGGGAATGACAAATAAATAGGCTTTTGAAGTGTGGCATGCCTAAAAACAAGATCTCAAGTAGCGTTTAAAGTAAAGGAAAACTGTTTTTTACATCACAGCAAAGAAACCACGAGGCTGTGACAAAGAGAACATAGGTTTCAGTTTGTTGACACTTTTCTCGCATTTTCACCCGTTTTCCTTAGTTTTGGGAGATTTTCTCTATCTCGAACTTTCTCTACCTCGATGAAAAAGAGGCTTCGTTTATAAACGCAAATTCCTTATAAACTCCCCTCCCAAATTAATGCCTAGGGTAAAATCAATTCTCCAAATATGCACCCAGGTCTTTTAAACAGCTTCCACTAATGGACCTTTCAAAGAGGCCTGAATCGGCTGCGACATTTTTCTGGAAAATGGTAGACATTTTCCAGTAAGGGAATCCTCTCCGCGTGCAACAACTGGAATTACGCGAGGGCGATATCAACAAAGCCTGCCAGAATTTGTTGGAACACCCATCATATTTCCAGCCTATTTCCCATGAAGGAGTGTTTACAATTCCAAGCACAATTCACGGATTCAATCTCCCCCTCCCCCTGAAAACAATGTTGTTTTGTTATGTTGAAGGGTGCTGCTGCGTGATTTCAATGTTCATACGCACCTGAAAAGTTTTATCATTCAATGAAACAACATTGTTTGCAGAGGGGGGAGGGGAGATGTTGCGTTCAGTAGGAAATTCAATCTGGCGTTCCAAGTATTCTGGCAGGCATTGAAGTACTCAAAGTCTATTGTTGTCAGAATTGCGAAGCTTTAAAACTCCTTATTAATCCGCGACTAAATGTGTGAAATTGCAAGAGGACTGTATGAAAAATTGCACGTATAGCTAGGGATAGATTTTCGAACAAATTGTTCTGCGACCTCAGGAAACACGTTATTTGATAATGTAAGAAGTCTTTCTTGGCTGTTTCTAGTCAAAATGAATGGAATCTGATTGAATTGAATGCTTTCTTTTCAGGCTGCTTATAACATTGGTCCTTTATATAAGTCTTGGAATAATTTTTAACAAATATCAAAGGCAGAAAGAAGGTGCTGAACTTATCCCGAATGTTGAATTCTGGAAAGATTTGCCATCACTTGTTAAGGTGAGTGGTAAACTTCTCTTGAAATGAGTTCTCGATGTCTTCACACAACAACTGAGTCTGTTGAAATTACGTGCTATATACACAGTTGTGCTTTTATCCACTTTCAAATTTCGAGAAACAGCGGAAACACCTCTGGACAAACTTAGACTCTTGCCAAACGATCAAACAATCTTGATCCAACATTTCAAATTTGCTTTACAATAAATGTTTGACCGTCTGGCCATGTCCAAATCGAAAAACATTGCTTGCTTTGAAAAAGTTCAAAAACATTTTTTGCTTGACGCAAACAAAACATGCTGGACGAGCAATGTTTTTGGGCGAGGCCAAACGGTCAAACATTTTGCTTGACAAGCAAATCTCAAATGTTGGACCAACAATGCTTGATTGTTTGGCCAGGGCCTTAAAAATATTTTTGTCTAACGGGGCTCAGAGTATAAACGTCAGAAAGGGACTGAACTAATTCACTGATCATGACTTAATTAATATGTGTATGAAACTCGATTTCTGGGCTGCATGGCCGGACAGCTAACGAAATTTCCAGTGAGCAAAACAAAAAAGCTCAACGAAATTGTTGAAGAAATCTCTTTGTCATATAGTCCAAGGAAATCCTTCAATCTAGCTTCGTGTTTTGGTTATACCGGGTCTTTCGTTCGAGTCCAATCAATTTGCAATGCCACTTGTCTGGAAAAATGATTGTTAGTAATACAAGTTTTGAAATTTTTCAGGATGGATGCTTGTTTTCGTGGACGAAAGTTCGTGGAAGACCAAGTGAATATCAGCAAATCTGAATTTCAGAAGTGGTATCTAGTGTCTTCCTTTTTGGTTAGTTATGCTATTTGTTTTTTATCAATTTATTTATTGAGTTGGTTAGTCAGCCAATCAGTCAGTCAGTCAGTCAGTCAGTCAGTCAATCAGTCAGTCAGACAGTCAGTCAGTCAGTCAGTCAGTCAGTCAGTCAGTCAGTCAGTCAGTCAGTCAGTCAGTCAATCAGTCAGTCGCTTTGCTAGTTTATTGCTTAGTCAATTTGGTATATCTATTAGCTAGTTAAATAGGTATGTACTGCAGTTAAGAAACTTTTTCGTTTGTCAGCTAGACATTTAGTTTGATAGTCAGTAATTACGTTGGTTTAGTTAGTTCAAATAGTATTTGTAGTAGTTTGTAGGTAATTTTGTATTAGTGTTACTTAACTAGCCAGGTATTAAGTTATTTAGTTAGTTCGTTGCTTAGCGAGTGGTTGGTTAGCTAATTAAGTTGGGTAGTTAGTTAGTTAGTAAGTTTGTTAGTTCGTTAGTCAGTTAGTTACTTAGTTAGTAAGTAAGTAAGTAAGTAAGCAAGTTAGTTAGTTGGTTGTTGGATAGTTAGCAAGTTTGTTAGTTCGTTCGTTAGTTATTTAGTTAGTTAGTAGTTAGTTAGTTAGTTCGTTATAGTCAGTTAGTTTTGTTAAGTACGTTTTTGTTATTTGTTAGTTTATTGCTTAGTCAATGTGTTATATTTTTCAGTTATTTTTTCTGTTGTAGGCTAAATGTCAATGATGGTGTGAATTTAGAAGAATGGATTGTTTTATCGGTAACTGAATGGTATTTTTGTAATGACAGCCTTTGCTGCAAGCACTATTTAATATTATGGCTGTAATCTTTCATTGCTAGTTATTTATATTATTTGCACTATACATTTTGTTTATGAATCACAGCTTTTTCGAATATTTAAGAGCTAAATTCTATCATGTTTGAAATTTCAAAATTTTGCAAAGCAGGAAACTTTGTTTATCCATTTGATGGGCTCTCGTTTCAAGGGGATCCTGATCTCTGTCAGCCCCAAGATAAAGTGAACATTTCTGATAAGGTATCACATACCATAGCAAACATTTGCACGACATTGCATCCCGCATATAAGTATAGTAAGCCTTTGCTTTTCTTACTTTAAAGCCTAAGAAATAGCCAGAACATGAAATACAAGAGCTTTTAGGAGGAGCATATTTTTTTTTGAAGGAATTATTCTTCTTTGGGTTCTTTCAAATGTTGTGTAACGCCTGTAGGTGAACTGCTCTACTTTCTGACAATGCCAGGGAGGCGACCATCCTTCTCCGAGAAGTTGAGAGTCCAGCTCAACAAATAGGCCTGCTGATTAATGTTGATAAGACAGAGGTCATCTGCATCGGTGACCAGAGAGCAGTCACCTCGATGAGCGGGACGCCAATTAAGAAGGTTGAAGACTTCCAATACCTGGGTGTGTGGATTAGGAAAACAGACAATGTTTCAAGGTGAGGATTGCGAAAGCATGGTCGACGCACAACAAGATGAAATGCATCTGAAGATCTGGATTAGACCGCAGCATCAAGATAAACTTCTTTAGAGCATCAGTTGAAAGTATAGTCTTGTATGGCTCAGAGAGCTGGACCCTCACAGAAGCCACTTCTAGGAAAATGGATGGAGCTTACACTAGACTTCTGCGAGCAACCTTGAACGTCAGCTGAACAGAGCATTGTAGGAATTCTGACCTTTATGGCAACTTGCCCAAACTGACCGATACAATCCGATTACGGAGACTGTCATTTGCGCGTCATATCTGGAGAAGCAATGAAGTGGCATGAGATCTATTCTGGCAACCCACCCATCCCCGACTAAGTAAGTAAGTAAGTAAGTAAGTAAGTAAGTAAGTAAGTAAGTAAGTAAGTAAGTAAGTAAGTAAGTAAGTAAGTAAGTAAGTAAGTAAGTAAGTAAGTAAGTAAGTAAGTAAGTAAGTAAGTATGTAAGTAAGTAAGTAAGTAAGTAAGTAAGTAAGTAAGTAAGTAAGTAAGTAAGTAAGTAAGTAAGTAAGTAAGTAAGTAAGTAAGTAAGTAAGTAAGTAAGTAAGTAAGTAAGTAAGTAAGTAAGTAAGTAAGTAGGTGACTAGAGTTCTTCGATTTTGTTACGCTGTGCTTAATAATAATAATAATAATATTTAATATTTAACGTGGGTAGCCTGTAATAATTGTTAAATACAGTTTTCTACAACAAGGGCCCACGGCTTTTCTGGTATTTCTTCGTATAGCTGACCTTAACATGGGGGAGGGGCCTAAAGATTGGAGAAAATAGCATTATGCAAGGTTTTAATAAACCTTTTAAATGTTTTGCACTATGCACCCTTATACAATATATCTTCATCATAATTTTGTAATGTAAAAATATTTGTACAAAGTCAGCATTTTACAGATTTTGTTGCTTGCTTGATTCTGTTCCTTGCCAAGTTGTTCTTCTGTTTGGTAAAAACATAAACATATATAATTGTAGTTCCTGAAACAGGTATTTGAGCAAAGCCAAGCGTTGAGGCGCGAGAAAACTCTTTGAGATTAAGATAAAGTTCCATTTGTCCACAGTCCAGGGTTTTCCGGGGCATCTATTATCCATCCATCCATCCATCCATTCATTCACCCGTGTCCAAAAGACAAGACGCCTTGGTAATAGCCAATCAAATGGCGGTTTTAACAATAGACTATTATTTGTTTAAGAAAGACCTGGGAATGCTCTCATCCTCCACAAACCACTATCCGTGCCACGCGTTGTGGTGTTGTGTTGTTTTGGGCCATATGAAAGGTTACTTTCCTTAGATTACAGTAACATTTTGAGTGGAAAGTGTTTTCGGAAGAGATTGAATTATTTCTGCTCTTCCTACACGCTTGAAAACTTCACCTTGTTTTCTGTTTGGCGGCATTTGTTCATTTGTTGACGTATCGACAAACATGGGGATTCCTTGGATACAAATGCTGGGGCGGATTCATTTCGCGACCAAAGTCACAACAGCAGCTGGAAACTTGGGGAAGAAAAACATTGGCTTTTCACTCAGATCTGTTCTGCTAGCAGGAAGAAGCAGCCAGCCAAAGCTAGTCAAAATGATCAGTCAATGCTGCACGAATAGTAGTGCAACCATACCAACAATTTCTGGCAATGCTCAGTCACCCATAAATTTGGTAAGTGGGGAAGCAGTCAAGGATGAAACATTGGCAAAGAATCCAATTCGCTACACCGAAGCAGCTTCAATTTTTACACTCCAGAACACTGGGTCATCTCTCAACGCAGAACCAGGTCATGACAAAGAATATCAAATAAGTGGAGGACCCTTGGTGAATCCTTACAGCCTTGTTGGGTTTCATTTTCACTGGGTAAAGAACAATGAATATTGGTCTGAGCACACAGTTGATGATGTAGCATATTCTGGAGAGCTTCACTTGGTGCATCTGAATAAAACCAAGTATAAATCGGTAGAAGAAGCATTGAATTTTGAAGATGGTCTTTGTGTTCTTGGAGTCTTTTTAAAATCAGATCATGCTGACCATAAAGAGCTTGGGATGCTTACACAGTATTTCAATGATGTGAAGTATAAATGTGGCACTATCAAAATGAAAGAGCAATTTTGTCCTTATAGCTTATTGCCAACAGATAGAAAGTCAATTTGGACATACCCTGGGTCATTGACAACACCACCATATTCAGAATGTGTCACCTGGGTTGTTTATAAAGATCCTATACATGTTTCAGCATCTCAGATGCTTGCATTCAGGAACCTGATGCCTGTAACAGCAGATGAAGCTAAAGAACATGAGAAAAACAACACACCAATTCCAGAAACTACTACCAATGCAAGAGATACATACCCCATTGCAGATCGAGTCATCAAATCTACTTTTTAGCAAAATTACTAATCTAATAGACTTGAAGATTCCTCATGAACCTGCTGTAATACAATAATTTTCTTATTTATGCTGATTGATTTTAATCATACACAGAAAGCAATTTAATAGAATGCAAAATTAAGCTTAAAGAAAACAAAAAAAATTTTAAGTTTTTCATAACATTTCCAAATTAATTATTTTAATGCATATTTGAGTACATTCAATCATTCCAGAATTTGCAATTGCCAATTGCTTCTTCCTCGCCTTTGTAGTGTTGGTACATATAGTTTTGAACTTTGAAAGAAGGTAAAATTTTCTATGTTAATATTAAAGCCCGTAGCTTCAAATCTAGGCAGATTTTAAGTAACTGAAATATGACAGCTTTGATAACACTGAAGGGACATTAAAATAAAATAAACAGAATGACTTAGGACATCAAAAACCAACATAATTAAAATTATGCGCATTTTGGTTGTTGCTATATAACAAATGGTGAAGAACAATTTATGCAAGTACTTTTGAATGAAAAATAAAAGGCATGAGGCTATATATTCTGTCTTTATGCGAAGGATTTTAAAAGAACACGGGCCCAGATTTTAAGAACAAGTTGAGGCTAGCCTTTTCATGTAAGTCCTAAGAATATGTATGAGCTAAATCCCAGGGGGGGGGGGTACTTCATTGTTGAAAAGACTAGACGTGCCGCCCAGTTTTTCCAAACCCACCTATGTCTACCAATAAATTCTGTTAGTCATGGTACCAATTTATAGAAAAAACAACGAAACTTTACACCCATTTGTACCAGTATCTCAAATATTTCAACCTAATTTTAACACCTAAGGAAGCTCTAAATGCGGCGAAAAGGCATTTGCGCTGAGAAAGAAACGCATTTACCCGATTTCCACCATAAAATTGACTCTAAATACAAAGATTTATCAGGCTTTTAAAAGCAATACATGTCTAAAAGTTTTTACTACACATGTGTAG